>JAXCMG010000073.1:2835663-2928105 GCA_034642415.1 Podarcis siculus | reverse complement strand
TATATGCTGAGATTAGGGGTGTGAAATGTAAGAGAAACGTTGCTAGAGGTATTGAAGCTTTATTTCCTCCGCTTTCAAAACATCTTTCGCTCTTGCAGGAACTTCCAAATTCCAGATTTGCCTAGAAATATGTGTCAGCGCCTCTTTGGATAATTTCACCAGCCTACATATTCCCCAAAGCATTCATATTTAACTTTTAGCCAAAACGTAGTGTGGCACATCACTGCCACAACTGCAGCATCTGTTAGGATTCCTATAACGTTGCGCCCCTCCCCAGAATTCAAACAAACAGTGCAATGCAGAAGGGAGGTCTGTGACGCAACCCTTAGGCCTGCCCAGCCCCCCCCCCCAACTTGGGAATACAGTGGTACCTTGGGTTAAGAACTTAATTCGTTCTGTAGGTCCGTTCTTAACCTGAAACTGTTCTTAACCTGAAGCACCACTTTAGCTAATGGGGCCTCCTGCTGCCAACATGCAATTTCTGTTCTCATCCTGAAGCAAAGTTCTTAACCCGAGGTACTAATTCTGGGTTAGCGGAGTCTGTAACCTGAAGCGTATGTAACCTGAAGCATATGTAACCTGAGGTACCACTGTACTTTTTAAATGTCTGAAGCACAAGTAGCTTGCACCAGTTTGAACGGGAAGACTTGGTAGGGAAAGCAGCAAACAAAATTGAAAAACTATTATTCTGGGGAAAGTGCTGCAGTGATTAAATGCCATTCCAGCATCTGGGGTGAAAAGTATGCTTTAGCATGCAGTAGCAAGAACAATTGAGAATGTGGCAGCACCTACCAGATCTAGCTAAGTAACTGGAGCAAAAATCATTATGGACTGGATGTAAGAAGTTGCTGGTCTCCAGCTTCCATCGTTCCTAATCATTGTCCATGCCTCCTGGCTTTGATGGAGTCCAACAACATCTATAAGGACAGAGATTCCCATCCCTGTTTCTTGCTACAAGAAGCAGCAGTGTAACAATGGCGTAAATCCAGAGAATACTTTGCCACATGGAATGTACATCCAGGAAGAAACTGTTCCTGTAAGAATATTTTTAAAATGATATGCTTTCATTTAGCGCCCGAAGTGGAATCTATTTCTATTGTCACAAAGCAGTATCAATCTAGCTTTTGCTTTTTCAGAAAAAGAGAGCATTGTGCTAACATTAGTTTAAGACAAAAACGGATGGGATGTTGGTTTGTGCTATTCTCTCAAATCAAATTTTCTCATCAAAGAGACTTGGCTTGTTTACCGTTTGCTACCGTTAGAGATAAGGGACGTGGGTGGCACTGTGGTCTAAACCACTGAGCCTCTTGGGCTTGCCAATCAGAAGGTTGGCGGTTCGAATCCCCGCGGCGGGGTGCGCTCCCGTTGCTTGGTCCCAGCTCCTGCCAACCTAGCAGTTTGAAAGCACACCAGTGTGAGTAGATAAATAGGTACCACTCCGGCTGGAAGGTAAACGGCATTTCCGTGCGCTGCTCTGGTTTCGGTGTTCCGTTGCGCTGGAAGGGGCTTAGTCATGCTGGCCACATGACCCAGAAAAACTGTCTGTGGACAAACGCTGGCTCCCTTGGCCTGTAAAGCGAGATGAGCGCCACAACCCTAGAGTCGTTCGCGACTGGACTTTGCCTTTACCTTTTTTTTACCATTAGAGATGGTTAAACAGGAAGATCCCCCGAGAAAGCCTTACAGCGCTGCGGTATTGGCACAAAAATTTTGCAGTCTAGAATGAAATTTATTCAGGCTTTTAGGGTTTCTGCTGCTTTTTCCAGCACGTTGCCATACATCTGGGTTTTCCCTGACATTTTGCCAATTCGGCAAAATTGCCCCCCTTTACACCGAAAAATCAAGACATGTCAGGAATTTTCCTGATGTATGGCAAGCCTATCTTAGGCCAGCCAGTGTATATTAGAATAACCTATGTACATAAATTTGCTTTTTCTTCTTTCTTTTTTCTGTATTTTCTTCTTTTCTTTTTGTTAATGGTTTTTTCTTTTATTTTCTTTTTGTAGTATGAGATTCTAAATTCTTCGTATAAGTGTGTAATTTAAATTACTAAAGATTATTTAAATCCCCCCCCCCAAAAAAGAATAACCTCAGGCACATCGACCTGAGCTTCCAAGTGGAGAATACAAAGCATACTAACAAGTAAATATGATGTTTAGATAAGGTAGAATGTGCACATCTTGGCAATGAAACAGCATGTTAAGAAAGACGATGCTAAAAATTAGTAACGTAGATGAGGAAATGTGAGCAAAATATTTGAGCTTAACGAAGAAAAGCTACGGTATTTCTGTCCCTTTGCTCCAGCATTGTGCCCGAGTACCAGCCTGGAAAAAAAGAAAGCACACATTTTAAATAATAAAGGAAGACAAATGGATCCACTTTTCTCTCTTTTATCATGCGTCAACTGCATTTTCCACTACCAAAGCAGCAGCCTATTGTTTTCCTTCAGGTTCATCATTTTTAAGTCACAAAAACATTAACGTTTATCTACCCCGTAGATCCTCCAGGCCGCTGGAGAGGCAGACTCCCAGAACACTATCAATTTCACACTCTTCTCACTTGCTAGTTTTTGTTTTTTTGTTTCACTGCTGCACACCAGTTGTTGCCTGTTCTTTGGGACTCAAATAAGGAACATTAAGCATGTTATACATCTGATCTGATAGGGGGGCAAGGAAATAATGTGCCTCACTAAAGGCTACTGAGTAATCTCAGCAGTCATGGGAGAGCGCTGCTTGTGGATCAGTAGCCCGTTCAGAAACAGAAAGCAGCAGAAATAAATGGACATATCTCATAATGGACTGGAGGGATGCAGGAAGTCAAGGACCCCTCAAGGATCAGAACTGGGTGAGCTAGAATCATAGAATCGTAGAGTTGGAACAGTCATCTAGTTCCAGTGTGGTGTAGTGGTTAAGAGCGGCAGTCTCGTAATCTGGGGAACCGGGTTCGCTTCCCCGCTCCTCCACATGCAGCTGCTGGGTGACCTTGGGCTAGTCACACTTCTCTGAAGTCTCTGAGCCCCACTCACCTCACAGAGTGTTTGTTGTGGGGGAGGAAGAGAAAGGAGAATGTTAGCCGCTTTGAGACTCCTTCGGGTAGTGATAAAGCGGGATATCAAATCCAAACTCCTCCTCTTCTTCTTCCCAAACTGGGTGAATGAGCAGTAAAATGGCAAAAGCAATTCAACACAAGCAAGTGTAAAGCAATGTACATTGGGGCAACCCCCCTCCCCAATCCAATTAACATTAGGGATGGGAGAGGAATTTGATCCAGTGTGCATTTAAAGCAAATTTTATCAAATTCACAGTTTCTGAAACAACATGAGAACTGAAACACATCCATCCTTTGAAATTTGCAGACCCAACTTTTGCGATACAGTTCTCCAACCAACCAAGTTTAGAGAAATGCACATATTAGGGGGAAATGTGTAAAAATGTATATATTAGTGAAAATAGCGTACAAAAATGCATTATATTAGAAGCTGCAAAAATAGGTACATTAGTCAAAACAATAGACAAAAATGTGCTTATTGGGAGAAACTCACACTAAAATGATTAATAATTTTCACGAGGGGTTTATTTTTTTATTGCAAATTGCTGCAGAAACCGGAGAACGGGATTCAAGATTACTGCAAGATGTACATTATGAAAAAAGAATAGCAACTGCTGATGGTATTATATATAAAAAAGAGAAGTTATGCCAATCAGTTCAGTTCATAATACGGTTCACAGAATTCTCCCTTTCTGGATATGGAATTTTGACATTCTGGGTGCAGTGTTGTTTTTTAAGAGAGTTCAGAGGAGGATTATAAATGCAGAACTCATATACCATTTAGAGTTTCTAGGATTCTGGACTCCTGCTGTGAAACAAAAATGCATTTATTTTCTTTCCAATTGCCCAGTTTAATCCACTTTTTAAAAATAAGAAATGGCTTGGAACCATTGGGATTGGGTTTTTGCAGTTACTAGGCTGGATCAGGTATTACAACACATCCAGTTTGGGGAGAAATGGTCAGAGCTGCCACCTGAGGGACCAGTATTTATTGAAATATTCCCAGTTTGTTGCATTTTGGCAGCACAAGTGAGGGACCCCAACTCACTGATTTAATACTCTGCTTTCATTTGCGTACTAGACTCTGGGAATTTCTGTGGAGAAAATAGAGGTAAAGGGACCCCTGACCATTAGGTCCAGTCACAGACGACTCTGGGGTTGCAGCGCTCATCTCGCTTTATTCACTGAGGAAGCCGGCGTAAAGCTTCCGGGTCATGTGGCCAGCATGACTAAGCCGCTTCTGGTGAACAAGAGCAGCGCACGGAAACACCGTTTACCTTCCCGCCGGAGCAGTACCTATTTATCTACTTGCACTTCCGAACTGCTAGGTGGGCAGGAGCAGGGACCGAGGAACGGGAGCTCACCCCGTCGCGGGGATTCAAATCGCCGACCTTCTGATCAGCAAGCTCAAGAGGCTCAGTGGTTTAGACCACAGCGCCACCAGCTCTCTGATTTAATATTATGCTTCCATTTGCGTACTAGACTCTGGGAGCAAGTGCATACCCTCCAAAATTTCTGTGGTGAGAATAGGGATGGCCTATTTGAGGACGAGGAGGAGGAGGAGAAGAAGAAGAAGAGCCAAGGGGTCACATAACTCCACACCCTCCAACATTTCTCCGATGAAAATAGGGACATCCTAAGGGAAAGCAGGATATTCTGGGATCAATTCAGAAACTGGGACGGCTTCTGTAAATCCAGACTGTCTTTGGAAAATAGGGACACTTGGGAGGATCCGCAAGTAATTCAAATACTGAATAAATAATAAACATGACTTGTCTGGTGTTACCTGAGGAGTGTGTGTGTGTGTGTGTGTGTGTGTGTGTGTGTGTGTGTGTGTTCAAGAGAAAGAGTGCTACCTTCCAGACTTACAATTCTTGTTCTGATAATCTTACGTGTAACAATGCCTGATTCTCAGTCCCTACACAGATCCCAGAATGAAAAGCTATCTTGCCAGTGGCTAAACTAGGCTGCTATTTGCTTGTTGTTTCCTGAGAAATATTCCTCATTTTAAAGCAACGTTGCTCTTCTGCAGGGAATGAATAGTAGCAGAGGCCAGAGGGAAGGAAATGCATTTCTTTAATTCAGCAAACACTAGAAGAGACCCTGGGATTTATATGGGAGGAACCGGGGAGGTGGTGCTTTCTGATCGCTCGGTTCTTTGCTAGCTTAAAGGGCCCTCATTTCTCTGGAGCATCACTTGGTAGAAACAGCTTTGACTCTGAGGTTTTCCAAAATGTGCAACCAATACCTATCCTTGCAAATGGAAAAGTTATCATGCCACTCCACGCAGAATAAGAAAACATCTAAGGGGAGAGAATTATTTCACAGATGAAGGGGAAAGGCAAACAATCAAAACCAAAGGCAAGGCATTAAATGAGATCAAGCAAAACAATCTCCAAGCCATCACTGATTTTCTTAAATATTGCCTTTTATTGCTAACCATTTTGTCACAATGAAACACTCCATTATTTGAGAATACAAACAACAGATGAGCTGGCTGCTTTTATCACCAGGAGCAAGTTGGCCAAGAGGGAGAAGTATTTTAGCATCAAATACCCACAGGCTGAATAATAAGACGAGCGAGCTTTTACGTGACAGCGACATGAAACATTAGATTCCAACTTCCTAATAAATTGTATGACACAGCTTAAAGAAATCTAATTTTATCTCAGCTTCCCACACAGTAAATCCTCCCACCACATTTCTTTGGTTCTGCCCTACTTCTTTCCTCTATAATTAGCTGCTTAAAAGGTTTTGGATCATGCTAATAATGGGCAATTTAGATATGCAGAAAATGAAGTGTTTTCTGGTCCTTTAAAGCTGCACAGCACAATTGTCATTAAAACAGAAACTAAGAAATTGTGAAGAGTTTCTTTGCAAGAGCAGTAAGGGCAGCTGTGGAATTTATAGGAAGATAAGCGCATTTCCAGCTAGGCAACAAGACAAGCATTATCATTACTGAGGGTATGGTGCAATCTTAAACTATCCTGGATCTGAGTAGATTGGTCTAGAACAGCCCCCCCCAGCCTGGTACTCTTCAGATGTTTTGGACTACAGTCTTAAGCCAGTATGGCTTTTGTTGTTGTTGTTTAGTAGTTTAGTGGTGTCCGACTCTTTGTGACCCCATGGACCAGAGCATGCCAGGCACTCCTGTCTTCCATTCATGCTGGTAGCTTTGAGAACACTGTCCAACCATCTCGTCCTCTGTTGTCCCCTTCTCCTTGTGCCCTCCATCTTTCCCAACATCAGGGTCTTTTCCAGGGAGTCTTCTCTTCTCATGAGGTGGCCAAAGTATTGGAGCCTCAGCTTCACGATCTGTCCTTCCAGTGAGCACTCAGGGCTGATTTTGCCCACTTCTGTCACAACCTCAAAGCTAAGCATTAAGTGGGTAGGGGGGAGGGTTTTGCTATTTTTTGCTGGCCATTCTTGGGTGAAGCTGTTCTCCATCAATTTACTTCTGGGCCAGGGTGCTGTTAAAAGCATAGGTGCACAACAAGAAATAGGTGCACAACATAGATATATTAATGCATAATACATCTGGGTTTGTTGCTAAAGCATTATATATTGATATTACAGATGCTACCATGGTCACCCTCAGTTCTCTTCTGGAGAAATAGTCTGCCATGCGCCTCATTTTTGCAATTTGTAGGTTGCTTTCATTGTGTGGACAGAATGTTTGAGGCTTATGGCGCTTTTTGTAATAAACAGCTTGAGGTCCTCAAATGCAGCAGTATCCTCTTCCAGGACCCTATGACTTATTCTTGTCACCCCCCTTTAAAATTTGTGCTGCTTTCCTGGACAGATTTGAACTGCCAAACTGCTTTCTTTAGTCTACCTTTGGCCTACCAGCTGGGATGTGATCTTGAGCTAGAGAATGAAGTCAGGGGGGCTTCCCAAGCAAAAGTGTTGTAGCACTGGGTGACTGCAGTTATATTCATGTAGAGTGAGCAAATGTATGTCTTGGTCACAAGGTAAAAATTCTAGAAACCCTAAATGACTGCGCTGTAAAACAAATCTCTCCAGAATACTGGTTGGAAGGGGTTATTCAAAACCATCATAACAGATAGAATGGATGTCACAGAGTAGCAACTTCCAGAAGATGCCAGCATGGTTAATGAGTAGAGTCAAGAAAGCTATTAGAGACGAAAAGCCTGCCTTCAAGAAGTGAAAGTTTTGAACCAAATGAGAACAAAAAGAAGTGGAACGCAACCACTGGCAAAAATAAAATAAATTGCAAGAAGACAATAAGGGATGCAAAGAAGAAGAATTTGAGGAGCAGACTGCTGAAAACATTTAAATCAGCAATAAAAAATGTTTTAAGTACAGGTGACAACCATTTTAGGCATAATCAATTGATGCACGATCACTGGTGCACAGATCCTTTTGGACCCAGAAAAGGTCAGAACGGGTGGAATGGGGGATGGAACAGGGGCGAGGCAGGCCAGAATGGGACGTAACAGGGCTCTGCCAATATGCACGGGGGCCAGGTATTGAACCCCTGTGCAATATGGTTGTCACCTGTATATTAGTAGCCAAAGATCAGAGAGGGAGGCACTTGGACCTTTGGATGACAAGGGATTCAAAGATGTGCTAAAGGAGGACCAGGAGATTGCAGGGAAGCTGAGTTATTTGCATCCGTCTTCACAGTAGAAGACCTAGGGCAGATTCTTGTGCCTGAACTAACTTTCACAGGAAAGTAGCCTGAGGAACTGAGGCAAATAGGGGTGACAAAAAAAGAAGTTCTTGGCCTTGTTGACAAATTAAAAATCAACAAATCATTGGAGCCAGATGGTATCCAGCCAAGAGTAAAATATTAGATGGCTTATCTTCTAACCGAAATATGTAACTTGTCATAATTGCCTTCTGTGCCTGAGAACTGGCCAATGCTGCATTTTTAAAAAAGGGATTTAGGAAATTGCAGGCCACTTAGCTTAATGCCTGATCAGGGGAAACTGATGAGAAACACACACACACACCCCTCTCTCATAAGGAAGAGTGTCTTGTATCCTCAGACTGCTAGCAAATATTTACCTTGGATAAATTTAAAAAGAGAAAATTAAAATTAAAAGCAGTTCAGTGTTTATGTAAGTGTTTATGTTAATTAGCTGGAGAAGTTAGTGTTTGTTGTTTTCTTACCATCTGAGCTATTTTAATCTTTGTAATTATCTGGAGTTTTCCTTCCTTGTTGAGTTTTGTTTTTGTAAAGTCTGTGTATGATTTTATGAAATTTGGTCTGGACCGTTTAATTTTGACCACGCTTTTCGGACCAAGAGCCATCCACCGCATTTTCACATCCAGCACATGACATGGCAGCAAACTGGGATTTGTAACCGAGTCCACACAGGGAGTTGCACCTCACCCTGACTCCCTGATCAGTGTGTCTGTATAATACACTTTTCGAATGCATGATCATCTCATACATTATAAATTTTGATGTTCTGCTAAAAAACCCTAAAAAACCTTAAGCACAATAATGTTATGTGTGAAGTGGCCTTAAATCTCTTAAGATAAACAGCTTCATTTGCTGTAGTTGATTGGCAGCAGCCTCACTGGTCCCTCAAGAGATCCTTTTTATCGTGAGTTCATGATAGCTTGTGCTCATTATGCTATTGGGGCAGTAACACATGGTCCCGTTTTCAATACCGTTTGTGCCTGCAAAAGTTTTGGGGCGATCACGCCGCTTCATTTCTAATCAGTGCATTTTCCATAGCTCCGTGGTGAAATCTCATTAGCCTCTTATACCATAATGATAATAATAATAATAATAATAATAATAATAATAATAATAATAATAATTTATTATTTGTACCCCGCCCATCTGGCTGGGTTTCCCCAGCCACTCTGGGCGGCTTCCACAGAGACCAAAAATACACTAAAATGTCACACGTTAAAAACTTCCCTGAACAGGGCTGCCTTAAGATGTCTTCTGAATGTCAGGTAGTTGTTTATCGCTTTGACATCTGGTGGGAGGGCGTTCCACAGGGCGGGAAATGTTCTGGTTTGTTTTTGTCCTTCTTTCATTGCACTATACAGTTGTGCCTCAGATTACATACGCTTCAGGTTACAGACTCCGCTAACCCAGAAATAGTACCTCAGGTTAAGAACGTTGCTTCAGGATGAGAACAGAAATCGTGCGGTGGCAGTGGGAGGCCCCATTAGCTAGAGTGGTACCTCAGGTTAAGAACAGTTTCAGGTTAAGAATGGACCTCCAGTTCTTAACCCGAGGTACCACTGTAACTCCTCCAGACATCAATAATGTGGTAGCATCAAGGAAGCATCACAGAGCAAGCCAAAGCTGAACAACTCTGCACTATTATTGTGTCAAGATCATATTGCGTGTTAAGATCCCAAGACCTCCCCCAATAAATAAAGACACAATTGACACGGAATTTAGTTTAATGTTATTGGCATAATTTTGGCCACAACTTTATTGATTACAGAGTGTGAGTGGTTTGCTTAGGCATTGGTTCCTGACTAGCTTCACCAGACCTTGGCAGGGCAGCACTGACGCCTGGACTCTGGCAGAGGTCAGTAGGGGAAAACATCCTGGGGGAGCATTGGACCAGGCTCAGACTCAAGCTCACCCCAAATGCTCCCAGGGGCTCTGGCATGGCCCTAACCCCTGGAAGGGGATCAGACAAAAGCAAGGCGAGCCCCTAGATTCCTTTAACAGAATACCCTTTTGCGCATTGGAGGGGCAGGTATGACAACCTCCCCTCCACATTGAACCAATGCCTAACCTTCAAACCTTACAAAGTTGTGATGATTTGCTACGCGGAAGGCGAAACCCAAGTGGCACCAGCCAATCAGCCAAATGGGAAAATTCCTACCAGGCCCCTGTCCCAAAAGCCATGATGACCCATGATGACATAGCAAGGTCATAAAGGTAAAGGTAAAGGGACCCCTGACCATTAGATCCAGTCGTGGCCGAATCTGGAGTTGCGGCGCTCATCTCGCTTTATTGGCCGAGGGAGCCGGTGTACAGCTTCCAGGTCATGTGGCCAGCAGGACTAAGCCCCTTCTGGCGAACCAGAGCAGTGCACGGAAACGCGTTTACCTTCCCACCAGAGCGGTACCTATTTATCTACTTGCACTTTGACATGCTTTCGAACTGCTAGGTTGGCAGGAGCTGGGATCAAGCAATGGGAGCTCACCCCATCGTGGGGATTCAAACCGCCGACCTTCTGATCAGCAAGTCCTAGGCTCTGTGGTTTAACCCACAGCGCCACCTGCATCCCAGCAAGGTCATAATGGACCCCAAATATAGGGAGGGTGGGTGGGTGATTCGATGCATGAAGTGAGAAGAGGAAGCTCAAGGCAATGTGCAGCGGTAGACATAGGTCTCTCGGTTAATGCATGAAACGATTCCATTGGCCAGATTTACCCCAGCAACCGAGGGAACTCCAATCGTGTTGTTGTGGCTATCCAATCACTCACACCCACAACATCATTGAGGTCAGCCTTGATGATCTCACTGCAATGTGTGCCCTCTGGGAGGAGGACACGATTTGCAGAACACACCCACAATAAAACACCAGTCTGAAGGAACCCAGTGGCATGGCCTGTGAATCAATGGGGCAAATTCCTTCCCATAGTGTTAGTATTCAGCTTATTAAAAGCAAGCAGAGTTTGCTATGGGATCTGTAAAGTTAGCTCCCCAAAAGATGGAGGCAAAAGGTAAAACCTCCATAGGGACTTAAAGTGTCTGGTGTGTTGAGGATCCAGCTGTGTCTTCATGTCAATCTTCTCAGGTAGTCAAAATGAACTGGTAAACAATTTGTACACATGATTATCAAGGAGCGTATTTGCAATTCATTGGCTTGCGTTGGATCTTGAAAGATTGCACCATGCTTAAAGTAAGGGGAGGATAGGGGATTTTTTTGAGAAAAGGTCAGTTCTTTATTAAATCTATTTTTCAAGGTGAATGCAGCTGTATGCAAAGTTGTGCCTGAAAGCCCATGGCCTCTTGGTACGTGTTGCAAATCAAGTTTGTTCGGTCAAACTTAAACAATAAGCACCAAGCAGTTCTGTGATTTAGTCTTTGAAATCGCCGTGTACACATCACAATCTTGGGGGATAAATCTTAGCTGCATATTGAAAAGATAGCCTGATATATTGAGAATATTTACCATCACCAGCATCTTATGATCTGCCTCAAATAACTGCTTCTCCTTTGTTTAGTTTTCTTGAACTCACCTTCAAGACAGGTAGCATGATCCCTTAGAAATTTTGTAAAATAAAAGCTGGCGGTGCAATGAATTGACTGCCCAAATATTTTAAATGATTTAGGAAGGAATCATTGCATCCATTTAATGTAGAATGAACTGAAGACACAGGTTCATTCAAATATTGAATTTGCCTCTACAGCCCAATCATATTCATATTCAAAAATAAGGTCTGTTGTGTTCAACGAAGCTTTGTGTCACAGAACCAAAACTGACACTGCCTGTCACTGTAAAATTCCCTAGACTTAGATCTCCATTCGCATCTCAAGCACCAACCTCCAAATATAGAAGGAGCAGCTGGCAGAGGAAAGTGGGGTGCCTTCTAATGTTTTCTATGGGTTAAGCAAGTGTTATCTGTGCATATGTGCTGGACCCGGCAAGCCTCATGATCCAATGGATTGGATGCTTTCCCCATCTGTCAACCATGACCTCAACTGTCCATAGAGCATTAAAAGAGGCATTGTTTTAGAACTGTTTGATATGCTTTCTTTAGCTACTTCCTATTTCTCCCTCCTTATATATATTTTTTAAACTGGGCAATTTTGCCCCTTGCCAGCCTTCCACCAGTTCCTCCTAAATTCTCTCTACTCCAGTGGTTGAATTGGGAATGGACTTGGGTGGAGCAGAGGGGCAGCTGAGGCTGGGGTCAGACTGCTTACTGGCTGCAAGTTTGGCAGGAAGGTGCGGGGAGACAACCTTCCTACCTCTTGAAGGATCAAAGGCTCCCATAAGCAGAAGTTTCGATCCTGGGCAGCGCTGCTTGCTGGCTGTTGCCGCTCTGCTGCAGAACATGCAATGTGCATGGAAACGCAAAGGAGGAGCAGCACCCAGAAAGATGGAAACACCCTGTGTGAGAGCAACACCCTTCCTGCTCTCAGTTCGTGCTCCTCATGACCATATTTTGAAGACAGGGTTCTTAGGACCCATAGCCCCACACCCCAGTTGCTTTGAGGATGTATCCAGGACAGGTGGTCTCCAGGTCATCACAGTTTGTGGTCCAGGCCACAGAATCGATGGAGGAGCCTGTGCCCAGACCGGGCGCAAGTCCAGTAGGAAACATAGGTTGGCTGCCTCTTAAGGTGTGAAATAGGCAGGGAAAATGCCTTTGTGCATTTCATTGACTGAGAAGTACTGTCTGTCTTGGCTGTACAACAGGAAAACTCTTCTCAGTGTCTTCCTATTTGCTCTTTGGCTTTTCTTTCTTTCTTTCTTTTTGCAGGTCTGGCTAAGAGTCAGGCTCCATTGCTTCCTATCCCTATCATCAGTTCTGTTCCGTTAAAGTGGAACATTTTAATTGCTCTTTTTTTCTGAGACAGGGGGAGTCTAGTCTAAATATATCTCAAGAGTGTGGGGGGGGGGGACATTTGACATAGCTACTATAATTAAGCATTCAACAAGAGCCAACAAATAAACTTTAAAAATAAACCGAATCCTTGACTGTGTTACTTTTTCTGTCAGGAAACATTTTGAGGCCTTGTTGGCTCCCTTCTTAACTTGCAGAGTGAACCTGAACAATTGCGGCTCCTTCCCAGTTTTGAACAAAGATACTCATTTTTTTTAAGGCTTTCCTGTTTTAAAAGTAATGAAGCATTGCTTGTCTAAAGCCACTATTAACAGTTTAAGCACATACTAAATGCTGGAGAATGCCTTGTTTAAAAAAGTGGCTAAGTGCTGTTTTGTTTTGTTTCGTTTAGCTGCTGTCTTGTATTCAATACATTGACTTATGAAATGTCTGAATGAACTATTTTACATAGCAAGACTTCATCTCGTCACATCTCGACCTAATTTCATGTGGGTGACATGGAGGGGAAACTAGAGAAAGGGGGAGTGGGAAAGAGAGAGAAAGGGCTGACAGATCTCAGATTTAAATACCATGTAGTAGCCCCATTGTCGAAATATATTTTGGGCTCCACCTATCTTGCCCATAATCAATATTCTCACCTCTGGTGCCACTCAAATGGGTTTCCAGAAACAGATGCCTACGTTGTTGGAAAGCCTTGACTTGTGACACTAATTGGAATTTTAAAGGAACTCATCACAGGGAGGAGAGAAACTACACAAAGAGGCATTGTTAAATAATTACACTGTTCCATTGCATATTATATAGCCAGGATAGTTCTTTTACACTTCCTAAAATATCTGAAATAGGGTGCTGCCAACCAACCATCTCTCTCTGAAAATTGCACACATTAAAATGCATTTCATTCTCACTGAAAATTCCATTAGAGCCAGACCAAGATATTTTACTGCCCTCAAAGGAGATGTAATGCGCAACCCAAGTTATGCATCTCAGGGGTTCCCTGCAATGCTATAGAGTTTTCTGGAATGCAGTGGTATGGAACAAATAAGTCTGCCTGGTCCTCTTTTGCTGCAAGGAATCCTGGGATGCAGACACACAACTACATTCAGGCACATCTGCATATCTGGCATACCTTAGGCTTCCTAGGCAAAAGCAATGATCGGTACCACAGCACACAAAATGAACTGTCCAATTTACCCTTTAATTTATCTTAAGATTGGTTTCCCTAACCCACCTGGGATCCTCTTTCGCAGCCTGGCAGGGAGAGTGTGTGTGGAGGGGTGCAGGTTTGCTCCATCCTGGCATGACCACGCTGCCAAGGGAGGGAGGTGTGGCCACGTTGGCAATGGGAGGAGTAACCTTCTCCCTGAGAGCCGATGGTTCATGCTTGGCTTCTGGGGAGACCAGGCCCACGAGTGGACTGGAGTGAAAACTGGCCTTCTTTTGGTCGTGGGCTATTTAAATGGGCCTGCCCTCTTTGTTCACGGTGTTTCTTGGGTTAATGAGTTGCCATTAAGTACTTTATGGGGTATAGGATATAAAAGATGTTGCAGGCATATTGCTGAAAATGCCCCATTGAGACATACAATGTGGACCTTTCCAGTGATGGGCTTGGTCTGAAATTGCTGTCTGTATCCATTTCGTATTGGCAAAATCCTTGATGTTTACCAATATTCATTTACTTTTAAATTGTATTCCCATAGTATGGGGATTAATGGCAGGACAACACATATGGATTATGTTGTGCCAGCATATTTATCCTAGCTTCTGCCCACTATAAGATTTCTCTTGTTCTGTTACCGTTCTCAAGAGAAGCTATTGGCACCCATATCCCATTAACCAGTTGATGAATTAATTAATCTGACTAAAGTATTCAGAAACCCAAGCAAGCCAAGGACACTTGAAAATATCAGAAACATCCATATCTGAAAAAGAATCAATCACAGAACACTGTCAGAAACAAGGAGTGTTGTTACCTAATCTGTTTAAGTTTTCAGTCTGAATTCTACTTTGTCTTCAGGTTCTGAGTCAAGGAGAAAGCTATAATCCCAAACGGAAGTGGCCACCAGACGTCTCTCCATCCAATTAAAGCTGCTCGGCATCTTTAAGTTTCCTTCCGTTTCCTCCCTGTTGGCTCCCTCCACTTCTCTGGAGGTCCTGCTGCCAAGATGTGCCCCTCTGGCTGCAACACAAGACACGAGGGTTCAGAAAAGCTCCCATGTCCTGTGTTGTAGCCGGAGGTCTCACAAGAGTTCACAGAAATTGTCCATGCGGATCTGCTCGTCTTTTCTCGGGCAGCCAAATTCATTGTTTGCCAACCTGCAAAAGGAGAGAAGTGCAGAAGTCAGCAGTTTGGGCCGACTGCGCTGATAATACTTTGTGCTGAGGCTTTTTGTTGACACCACTCTCTCGGAAACAATCCAATCAGTTTCCAACCTGTGCAGTCTATGATTACAGGGCTTGCGTAGCACAGGGGTTAAGAGCACAAGGTTGTGCTGCAATGCCATGGTTCAGATTCACAGGAGACAAGCCTCACTCCCCACCCCAAGTTTGCAATGTGGGAATAACTACCCCAACATTCCTTATAGGGCGATTACATGCAAAGCTTACTAAAATGTATGTGAAGGACTTTGAAATGTCCTCTGAGGGGTTGTAATAAGATTCATGTTGTCTCACAATATTCAACTGCTTAAAAAGAACAAAAACCGGCAAGACTGCTATTAGCTAAAAATTGGAAATCTCAAGAAATACCAACGGTAGAAGAATGACAGATGAAGATGTTGGAATTTTTGGAGCTGGCTGACCTGACTGGAAGAATCCGCGATCAGAAAGAAGAGGAACACCAAGAAGAGTGGAAGAAATTTAAAGATTATTTAACTAAATATTGTAATACAAGATAATTAGAAGGTACTTGAAAATAGGCCTAGGATTAGAATAAGAATGTTGTATGGTAATATGGATTTACGGTAAGTCAATAAGAAAAGAGATGAAGATAGTAAATTGAAGGAGTTAATTGCAGTAGAAGGATGATTTTGGAGAACTGTTACAAGGTGATACAATGAAACTCAGTTAGGGGGGATTCGAGGAAGTCAGTTAATAATGGAATTTAAAATGAACTTTAGATGGAATATGTGTTTTTATTTTTGTTTTGTTTTTCTTTTAGTATTGTAATGTCTTTTCTTTTGTATGTTTTATATGTTATATCTGTTAAAGTCAATAAATTTTTTGAAAAAAAATAAAAATAAGAAGAACAAAAACCCAGTTCACCCAGTTCCAGTAACACTGGAAAAACAAATGCACACAGGAATTCTTCCATTCTGAGAATCAGAAAGCCCCACTTTGCAGTTTGCCAGTTTGTGTAAGAGAAGCTGCAATCTGGCATGTGCTGCCCTGTTCTGACGTTGCACTGGCCATGCAAGGTCAGTATTCATGCAAGTGAATTCTGTGTAATATTCTTCGAACAGACTCTTGAGAGGCATAACTTGAAGCTGCTTCCATTTGCTACAGGTGTTCCACCTTGGAGCTGAAAGAAACCTTGCTTTCTCGGTGGTGATATTCCCCCCTCATTTCTGACTCTCCATATTTTACGATGTTTGAACTCAAATAGGCTTTTGTGGCACAAAATGGTCACCAAGTAGAATGAGTGGCAGCAAGGACATTTTTGGTATTGCTAAGTTCAGGGTCAATAACATTCCATTATTTTCTCTTTTCCCCCCCTCCCCCAGCCACTCTTTCTGTAATATTATATAGCCATTTATTTAGCAGACAAGGAATGACACTCATGAGAAGGGAGAGAGGGAGAGATTTGCCAAAGGCTTATAAATGAATGACTCACCTGGGGATAGGGTCATGTCCAAGGCCCACGCTATATGCCTTTGTGTTATAGAATACAGAACTTTCCCTGGCATTTCTGGATAATGTAGCATTAAGAGGGAACAGAAAGCCGGTCTTGCCTCTGATTCCTATAAGGTGGAATATCCAATGGGAAGAGCAGCTCGATATTTCTCATTCAGCAAATAACCAAGCCTTGAACTTAAAAATGTAGTTTTTGAGAGCTCACACGACAGAAAAAGCTGCAAACATACTGATTCGCTGTTAAATCCATCCAAAGGAAACACCCCACCATTTCAATTCAGAGGGCAAACTGGTACTAAAATATTCAGAGATATTAGCAATTTCTTCGGAGCCCATTTATCTGCATTTCTTGTTTTTGTGGGCCTACAAGTCATTTCCAACAGAAGTGCATTAAGATGCAATACAATGGTGGTGGGGGGGGGGAGAGTTAAATGCCAAACCAGCAAGTACATTGCTGTACATTACACTAAAGACCACCAATTTGAAAGCCAGACAAGATAACTGCTATTTCTCTGTCTCCCTTAACAATTTCTGTAGTAGATATAATTACTTTTTGTTCCAGAATTTTGACATAGTACCACATAGTACTATGTGGTCTCTTGGCTGGTTGATCTTGCGTCTCCAAATGCACACAAAGAACTGAGAAACAAAGAGTCCTTAATCACCATTTGGGTGAAGGTGACCTACTGAAACATCAATAATGATAACCAGCTATGTAAGCTGAGAGAATTTGACAAATTACATATGCAATTTACTCAAACACTTTGGCACAAAGAGGTGGGTTTTTTGTTTCTTTGGTTGGTTGTCTTTGTTTCTTATCTGCTTCAAATGTCTTTCATGTCTGTTAGCTTTGTTCACTCGCAGTGTTATCTTGCGCAGAATAAAGTCCACGGCAAGACAAGCACAGGGGACCTCACATCTGGAAATGGAACAATCTTGCAGATATCCTTCTCTGCTAAAGGCAATGCCTTTTGCTAATGCCGAGTCCTGGTCACTGGAACAGTTTGGCTCAAGGGTTTTCAGTTTGGGTCCAGGCTTACACCCCAAGTACCTTGGAATAGAGCCTGAGAACTAGGGAAAGGGCGGAGGGAATTGATAACGCTTGGTGACACTCAATGATTGAAAAACAAAAGGAGATATGTGTTAAGTTGTGGGTGAACATATCAAACGACACAGCGATTCTCCAAACAGCTCTTGTGTATTCACAGGTCAGAACAGAACTGAACTGCAGGGTTCAGCCAGCCTGCTTATATAGAGCTCCAGTACAACGTAACTGTAACAACTTTCTGTAACTATCCAATCACTGAACGTCACTTTCGATCCCTTATTTGCATATGTGGACGTGGACTATCTACAGTATCCCCCTGCTGGCCCAGGGTGAGAACTTCAGTACATAAGAATATGATATTACAGTATTCCTTTTAACTCGTCCACAGCACAGTGTTACTGTCAGCTCCCCTCAGTATTTTGCAGAATGTATCCTGCATCCTAAACACTCACAGGGAATAAAAAGAAACCAATATTGGAAAAGCATGCTGGGAAAGGGGCTGAAACTTCTGGCTTCCAACCATAGAGACCCTGAAACAGGTCAATCCCAGAGATCCGGCAACCTTGCCTGTTGATCTGTATAACAATTATTTGCGATCTAAGGATCTCGACACCATTTCTCAAATCTTTCCATAGACTTAATAATTAAAAGTATCATGCATGCAGTTGTCTGTGTTCGGCTGCGCTTGAGTCTGGACTAGGATCCTGAGCCCTGTGTTTTGATTCGATACATGATATCCAATCACGTCGTATTGTCAGGGTTTGGGCTACTGGCATTGGCTCTGGGTTACAATTCGCAGCTTGGGGGGTTTAGACAGCCAATCACGTTGAGAGTGGGAATGGCCCAGGCCTTCAGAAATGTATATAAGCCATTGCTTTGCCCCTGTTTGTTATGTTCTGTTCCGCTTGCCACCAGGTCAATAAAGTTGTTTGCTGCGTCTCGCCTTGTAGAAACCCACATATACTTCAAAAAAGGATTCATTTGAAGAAGGCTAGGCCTTTCTCCCCGTAGTCCTGTGCTCTCAACAGTCATAAGAAAGCTAAGGAATATTGGCTTCATAATGATTTGTATAAAACCATAACAGCTGCCTCTGCCTTACAAATTCCCAGGCTGGGCCTGTTGATGTGCTTAAGGAATAATCAATATACTAGAATCTTGCTTCCCTGAGTTACTTGGCTTCAGAAATCAAGTTAAGAGTGTCAATTCAGTCTAATGCAGCAAAGGCCTGTAAAGTTGAAAATGAAAGCATTATTTGTGAAGATCAAAATTCTAGGATTCGATGAAAATATTGTTCTGCGTAATTTGCTTACTGTTGTGTCAGGGACTCAGGACCTCACGGAATGGCCTGAGGCTGGGTCCTAGCACCAAACTGTATGTTATGTTAAACACTGTTTTCAAAAAAGCATAGTGAAGGCAGCCCTGTTTAGGGAAGTTTTTAATATTTAATGCTGTATTGTATTTAACACTTGATTGGGCTGGGGAAACTCAGCCAGATTGGCGGGGTAGAAATAATAAATTATTATTATTACTACTACTACTTCTATCATCATCATCATCATCATCACCTTTATTTTGAAGGAAAATTTGATCCACGTCGTGAAACGGTCCTTAACCTTGGATCAACCCTGATGGAATAATCAGCCCGCAGATTTGGCTGGTTGATACAAGATACACACCCATTCCCTAAGCCAAGACCATATTACATCTGTAATCAATACAGTTGTGGTTTATTTAATCCCAAGAACTGTCTTGTTGTGTCATTATTACGCTGTCCCTGGGTTGCCACAGCATTTGCCAGTCCACTGCGCCTGGGCCCACAGTCACCTGGTCTTCCACACTTGAGGCAATCCCACCTTAGCAATCCCTGCCTTAGACAGTCCTTTGGCACTTTTTCTGAATCAAACGTGACTACATCCCACACTCTGTCTAATCATTTTGAATTAATTGGGTATTTAACCTGACAACTGTTCTAACTACATATTAGCACATTAACATTGCCATAGGATTGGTCGTTTATCTTCTGCTCACATTCAGCTGAATTCCCTGAGAATGGTTTTGAAATGCAAAAAGCCCATTAATAACCCAATAACCCTCCTTCTCCTTCTCCCCCCCCCCCATTACTTCAACACAGATGAACATCCTGTCCTGAACCCAGAAGAGAAGCTTGGCAAGGGATGTTATTTCATTTTTAGGTAAGCCACTAACCCAGTGTATTTGCTATGCTTATAGACACATGGATTTATGGGGAGTGGTTTGGGGTTTCTTCATGGGGTTGACACAGAAGCAAAGGTAAAGGACCCCTGACTGTTAGGTCCAGTCGCGGTTGACTCTGGAGTTGTGGTGTTCATCTCGCTTTACTGGCTGAGGAAGCTGACGTTTGCCCGCAGACAGTTTTCCCGGGTCATGTGGCCAGCAGGACTAAGCCTCTACTGGCGAAACCAGAGCAGTGCACAGAAACGCCGTTTACCTTCCCGCCAGAGTGGTACCTATTTATCTACTTGCACTTTGACGTGCTTTTGAACTGCTAGGTTGGCAGGAGCAGGGACCGAGCAACGGGAGCTCACCCCGTCATGGGGATTCGAACAGCCGACCTTCCGATCGGCAATCCCTAGGCTCCGTGGTTTAGACCACATTGCCACCCGCGTCCCCTGACATAGAAGTAGCCATGGTTAAAAGAAACTTTTAAATTGAAACCCTATATCTGATTTGGTAGATAAAAGACCTCAGGAATTTGATATCAATTTTAAATCAATATTGCCAGTTTCTTCCTCTGAGAGTTTGTGCCAGAATTGTTTATGCTCTTTGCAGTTTCATAAAATGAAATGACGTGATTCAATCAAATTTAATCGTGTCCTTCTGATTTTAGTGAAAGAGTTAAGCACATTCATGTCTCCTCCATTGAAATTAATATAATTAAAATGTAATAAATAATAATAATTTATTTTTATGCTGCCCATCTGACTGCGTTGCCCCAGCCACTCTGGGCAGCTCCCAACAAAAATACTGTAGTAAAAACACAATACAACATCAAACACTAAAAACTGTTAGAATTCCTGCTCCATGATTGCAGTCATGGGATTTTTGTCTATGTTTTGACTCCACAGTGGGAAGTGACGGAGACAGGATGTTTGTGTTACTGTGTTCCATGAAGTGGGACTATTGTCCTTTGTTCTTTTTCTCTTTGCTGTCTGATGCTAGAGAGAGAGGGAGCCATGTTGCAGTGCTCCGTGTGTGTTTATATGTAAATAAAGTAGATTAGCCAAAATGCTGAGTTGCTGAGGTCTGTTACGCAAGCTGCAAAGACTCTGTGGATCCCTAAGTGTGCCAGTGTCTGTTGGCATCGGTCGCTGTGATGTTTGGGCTGAAGAAAGCTAATGAAGCTCCTGGACGATCGACCAGGAGGGAGGGAACATGCCAGTTGGGCATGTGTCTCTGCCAGGGTCCTACTTGAGTGTAGAACGAGCTCCTGACAACTGACATCTGAACAGGGCTGCCTTCAGATGTCTTTTTAAAACCACATAGCTGTTTATCTGTTTGATATCTGCTGGGAGGGCTTTCCACAGGTGGGTGCTACTACCGAGAAAGCCCTCTGCCTGGTTCCCTACAACCTTACCTCTCACAATGAGGGAACCACCAGAAAGCCCTTGGAGCTAGACCTCAGTGTCTTAGCTGAACAATGGGGATGGATATGCTTCTTCATGTATACAGCTCTGAAGCCGTTTAGGACTTTAAAGTTCAGCACCAACACTTTGAATTATGCTCGGAAACGTACTGGGTTTGGCAGGAACATGCTCTTAAACATTCTTCTAAGGCTGGAAATGAAACATGCAGACTTTTACTACAAATTGTAATCCATGGTTTTTTAATTTGCCTTAGCGTCATTTTTCCAGATCAATGATAAAGTATAGCAAAGATTGAATTTGATAAATTGTTGTGAAAGATTTTGCAGGGGTGAGCGGAAAGCATAGTTAAATTCTATGGTCCATTATTGTTCATACAACTCGCAAAGGACTAGATAAGGCTGATTGCTATAAACTGAAAAATAAACGGTGGGGGGGGGACTGTGCAACATTTAGTTCAATTAAATTTTCAGAAACTTGTAGCTATCATTTCAGAAGCGGTTGATGCAATACATGAACCTCCAGAGTCTGACAGTTCTGCTTGGATGTCAATAAAAGATAATGTAACCTGTCAAATATGCAGGTCTGGTTTACGCCACAATCACATTTTATCATTGCCATTCAAGCATTACCTTCCAAGAAACAACCACAAATGCTTTATTATCCTGAAGTAATTCTGAGGAGGAGCAGAGCAGATTGCAAATTAAAAGACTATTTCTTGGTAGATCTCCCTGCGGCTGTTTTTTAAAAAAACTATCATCCTGTGTAGTTAAGATAAGTGGTGGGCTTTTTTTTTTTAATGGAGATGCGGGAACTTAGGTGGAAGTAATTGCAGTTTTCGGAAGCTGTACCTGACATTTTGTACCCAATGTTTTTAACCAAGGATGGTGGGTACAGAAAACTAAACTCGCTAAGATATGCCAGTTAATTAAGTTTCTACACAAGAGGGTCCCATTTGGGACTGGTATTATTTCTTAAATAAACTTGGTTAATAGACAGCAAGGATTCAAAATTTGGAAGCAGCCAGCAGAAACATTTAGTAGATTTGGTCAGGGTCAAGGACATCTGATAGGAACAGAAGTGGACTGGCTGTTGAAGTATGCATTTTACAAAGCTGTACAGTACTATAATTCTGGACATCCAGTCTGTGTTATTTTCCTTCAGGTGTATTCAGTTCATCTGAGGAAGCTCAACGTAGTAACAGGGATTGTTAAAATCTCTGCATAGCTATTATTATTGCTGGATTAATCTGAATAGTTAATAGATATGACTTTTCAGAGTAATATGCCACTATTAATATCTATGCAGAGTTTTTTGTTACAGTTTTTAAATGTTTATCAATTATTATGGAGTCATCACTGAAATGTTGATATTGTTATTGAACAGTTGTATGTATTGATTTTTATATGCCTGTTGTCTTTGTCCATGGAGTTTTCTTGGCAGGGATACTGGAGTGGTTTGCGGGTTCCTCCTCCAGGTGGATCACTTTTGATCAAAACTCTCCACTATGACCTGTTCATCTTGGGTGCCCTGCTTGGCATAGTTCATAGCTTCTCTGAGTTATTCAAGCCCCTTCGCCACGGCAAGGCAGTGATCCATGAAGGGGATCCATGAATACGGACCTTTGCCAACAAAGGTCCGTATAGTTAAAACTATGGTTTTCCCAGTAGTGATGTATGGAAGTGAGAGCTGGACCATAAAGAAAGTTGATCGCCGAAGAACGGATGCTTTTGAATTATGGTGCTGGAGGAGACTCTTGAGAATCCCACGGACTGCAAGAAGATCAAACCTATCCATTCTGAGGGAAATCAGCCTTGAGTGCTCACTGGAAGGACAGATCCTGAAGCTGAGGCTCCAGTACTTTGGCCACCTCATGAGAAGAGAAGACTCCCTGGAAAAGACCCTGGTGTTGGGAAAGATGGAGGGCACCAGGAGAAGGGGACGACAGAGGACGAGATGGTTGGACAGTGTTCTCGGAGCTACCAGCATGAGTTTGACCAAACTGTGGGAGGTAGTGGAAGACAGGAGTGCCTGGCGTGCTCTGGTCCATGGGGTCACGAAGAGTCGGACACGACTAAACGACTAAACAAATGTATTGATTATTGCTATGTTTTTATTACCTTTTAATGTATATATTACCTTGTATATAGTGAGCTGCCTTGAACACAATTACCTTTGTGGAAAGGCAACATATTCATTAAAGTCTAAGGTGTTGAATATCTTCACTGGTTACTTGGTTTCTAACAGAAAAACAAGCTCAGGAGTGTGCTGATAAGTAGACAAATTAAGTATTACTGTGAAGCAGCATAAAGTATATTGCAAGAAGCAATTATGGAGCAACATGAACATAAGGATGATAAAGAAAAAGTTAATGGTAGAATTGAAATTTTAGATTTGGAAACAAAATAATGTAATCAAAAGCTAAAGGGCTTTAAAGAAGATTTACAATTGGAAATGGAACACCAGGAGGGAGGTTTGAGGAAGTCAAGGAAATAAGTCAATGAAAGATAAGGATATGGAAATATGGTTTTTTCTTTTTATATATATATATTTTTCTTTTCCTTTTTTCTTAAAATGTTTTTTATCTTGGTTTTTTTTTTCTTTTTTCCTTATTGTAATTTTTGTATTGTATCTGTATTGTATTGTTTGTTTTAAATTTTCTTCTGTATTTGTGGAAATCTAATAAATAGTTATAAAAAAAATTAAAGAAGATTTAGAAGGGCAAAATCTAATTGAAGTTTTGGAGGCGGGGAGATAATTTAGAAGTGGAACAAAAATGAGTGGTTGGGTTCAAGGATGTATACCAAATTAACTTGGAATATGCTAGAAGAAATAAAGCCTTATAGATTTATAAGTCTTAGAGTTAAAGAAGCCAATCATAGGAAAATGTGGACATAACTGAAGATACCAAGGCTCACATTTTAGCTAACTTTCACTCAGGCAGGTTTTTTAAAAAGTAAATATCTGAATTATCTGAGATTGAGCCTTTTCATCCATTATTGGAATGACAAGGAACAGGACACAAATCAACTATAAACTATCAGGAATAGTTTGGTGATAATACTCAATTCATCTTTTATCCACATGTTTGTTGTTGTCCAAAGAACTCAGCTAAAAAGTAAAGGTAAAGGGACCCCTGACCGTTAGGTCCAGTCGTGACCGACTCTGGGTTTGCTGCGCTCATCTCGCTTTATTGGCCGAGGGAGCCGCCGTACATGGGGCCAGCATGACGAAGCTGCTTCTGGCGAACCAGAGCAGCACACGGAAACGCCTTCCCGCTGGAGCGGTACCTATTTATCTACTTGCACTTTGACGTGCTTTCAAACTGCTAGGTTAGCAGGAGCAGGGACCAAGCAACGGGAGCTCAAACTGCCCACCTTCTGATCAGCAAGTCCTAGGCTCTGTGGTTTAACCCACAGTGCCACCCATGTCCCATAAAGAACTCAGCTACACAGTTGCAAACAAAATGTGTTGTAAAGTGCAATATACAAATGTGACACTAGATGGCAACAGCGAGCTATGCAAAATTCAATGTATTTTTCAAAACTTTTTTTTAAAAAGCATTTTCACAGCGGTTTTTTTAAATATATATGTGTGCACATTCCACCTTTGTTTCTCTTATCAGAACTTACATGGGCGAATCATTTCATTTTCTTACTATTTTCTAGCACTATTATAAATGTTCTGTTTGCACAAACGTATCAGTTTGACAGGTGGAACTATTCACCACCCCCATCTTGGTGTGCTGCTTAGGGGGTTCTCCCAGAGCCATTTTTGGGGTGTGGGGGTGTGCGGAAGGGGGCTAAATCCAGGGCTGAAGCACAAAATGCCTGCAGTGGATCATAATCGCACTCCTTTGTGTGCCATCATTTTATTTGGCACAACTAATAATCTGCCTCCCATTTGTTCGCATTTAAATTATGGCTGATCTTTTACTGCGGCTGTTATATGCCGTGTTTTAAATTTGCAGCTTTCGAGATAGTCTTCTCCACAGTTATCTCTTTCCAGTACAAAACGATGAATATTGCTGCCGGAATTAAATGCAGTTGGGGGTGGGGAGAGAGAAATGTTCTCCCTGAACAACCAACAGAGAGATCTGAAGTAATAGAATAATAATGCACAGTCCATTTTCGGTCTAATGTATGTGTGGGCCAGAATATCTTTTGCAATACATTTCTTCTTTTAGCTAAATTACCGTACTTCAAACTGAATTAAAGATGTGAGTGTCTCTACAAAACTGAAATGGACCCACTAACAAACCTTGGGATATAAACACCCTTTCTTCTGCACAAAGGAAGGGGCTTGCATTTGTGAAATTGGTGCCCAAGCCCATAACTATTTGTGGTTAAGAGAAGCAAGACAAAAGGGAAGACGAGTAATCAATCAGAAGTATTGGAGGCAGTGAATCATCACTAAAAGCCATTCAAGAGATGTTTGCTCTCGTTCTTCCCATTCTGGGCAGCTTCGCATCATATGTTGCAACTTTAAAATGGAAAAAAACCCTCATTTCCCTGAAAAATACCAACTTACTAGCACTACTTCAAAGACGGCAAATTTACTATTTGTTTGGCACGTCCAAAGACAGTGATAAAAGTTTTCTTCATATTCCAGAGAATTAAGTCTATAATTCCATTGTTAATAGAAAAATTACAACGTATCACAAACTTTACAGCAAAGTCTCTACCAAACGTTCTTCCCTTCTTGTCAAGCTGTTAGATGGAGAATACTTGTGTGGGTTTTGTTTTTATTCCGGCTAAACTGAAAAGCTTACAGGCAAACTATTATCAACAGGGAAAGTATTTCCGTAACGTGACAGCCTGTCTTTCTAAATCTGACTAATTATTCTATAGCACGTAGACGAGGAACCATGTAGAGACAATTAATTTGAAACCGTTGAAGTCAAAAGGGACCTGTTCATTGACAAGAGACTGACCCTTTCTACGTGAAAGGAACTGAGCTCCATCTCTTACAGAGTTCAGGCTTCCAAAATACGTTCAGAATTATGTGTTGCAGGTGGAATAGGTTCAGGGAGGGCAGCCATGTTAGAGGTTCCTCCAATGGCAAAACCTTAATTGGTTCAAACTACCCAGATGACAGTTAATTAATTAATGATTGCTTAATCTTTATAAGAGCTGTGTAAGCCACTCATTATATTTTGTCTTTTAAACCTCTTTGACTTTTGTCTTTCATGGCAGCAGTGATTATGTAATTCTGTGCTTTGACCACATAGTTAGATTCTTCAACTAAAACTTTTAATTGGGAAACTAATTAATTGAGCTCTTTTGGGGGAAGCTTCATCAAAGTTGTTTAGCTTTTTCGGGGGAGAATCAGCCAAAGTTATTGATCGTGATCGACCGAATAGGCATCCCTCCTATAGGGTATTCATTTTACTGAAGCCTGTTCAAGAAGCCTTCCCAGTGGATTGTGATCAAACTTTTGCATATGTTTAATTTTACTTTGGATGTATGTTTTGGCAAATATGATATTTTTGAGTTTGTCCAGGTGACAGTCTTCTCTCTAACTACTCAATAATTGTACATGCACGCACAGTACACACATACATGCATACACACAGAGTATTGGTGCTGTGATAAAAGATTTAAAACACTTTTTTGTCTTAGGTATAGCATGAACTATTTGGTTTGCTTTACACCTTTTGGCATGTGCCTGACACCAAATAAATGCCCCACCTAGTAATATGGCTCTCTCACCTGAGAAGGAAGGCTGGCTCAGGGGCTAAAGCAGCAGATACAAACTGACTGCACCACCAAAATAAATAAAAAAGACTAGAAAATTGTCCAGTAGCACCTTAGAGGCCAACTAAGTTAGTTCTGAGTATAAGCTTTCATGTGCATGCACGCTTCTTCAGAAAGCTTAGTTGGTCTCTAAGGTGTGTGGTCTAAACCACTGAGCCTCTTGAGCTTGCCGATCAGAAGGTCAGCAGTTCGAATCCCCGCGACGGGGTGAGCTCCTGTTGCTTGATCCCTGCTCCTGCCAACCTAGCAGTTCGAAAGCATGTCGAAGTGCAAGTAGATAAATATGTACCACTCTGGCGGGAAGGTAAACGGCGTTTCCGTGTGCTGCTCTGGTTTCTCCAGAAGCAGCTTAGTCATGCTGGCCACATGACCCGGAAAAACTGTCTGCGGACAGACACCGGCTCCCTTGGCCTGTAAAGCAAGATGAGCGCTGCAACCCCAGGGTTGTCTGAGACTGGACTTGACTGTCAGGGGTCCTTTACCTTTAAGGTGCTACTAGACAATTTTCTAATTTTTAAATTTATTTCGACTGTGTCAGACCAACACGGCTACCTACCTGACTGCATCACCATTTGTTACCCATGAGGCTGCCTCCTGACAGTGCAAACCATCTTGGCCTTCCAGCTACTTGCCTGCCTGTTGCATTGACTGCTTAACTGTGGCACTGGAGATGGGCTGTTTACTTCCCAAATGCTACCACCCAGACATGACATACTGGAGAGGAGCAACCAGCAATGCTCCAAGGGCTCTTCAGAAGACCCATCCACAGCAGTAGCTAAGGTCTTCCATTCCATTCCACTCTTTAATTCTCTGGGTCTGAGCACCCTTTTTGTGGCCTCCAGCTTTCCTTGCGAAAACCCACTCTTTAGCGCTCAGTTGGACCAAACGCCGATCTGTGGAAAAACCCAAATTGGTGTTTGCCCTTATTACTCTAATTTCCCCCCCGGGGAAGGTTCCAGGGCAATGAAACATGCTCGGAAGGTGCAGGGCGAAAAGTATAGCTATCACGAGACAAGGGGAAGTGCGAAAGAGCCTAAAGTCACAGTGCCCTTCTTCACAGAACTGCAGTGAGGAATGAGGATGGTCCTGGGATGCAGAGGAGGAAGGAGTAGTGACAGGAAGCAAGAGATGTACATGAGGAGGGGGCAGACAGGAGTGGCAACCTGTTTCCTAGGCAGCATAAGGGATAGCCAGTGGTGGCATCCGTCTGTCTTGAGAGATAGTGGAGTGCGCCTTCATGGGTCAAACTGCGTTAGCAGTACTGAAGTGACCTTCCTGGGGCGCAGTCCTGGGCAGTGTGTAGGGAGGTCTTGGGCTGCCCAGACAAAAAGACCACCGGCTTCACTGATGTGGTCCAAAAGGAAGCAGAGCAATGCATTTGACACCAGCTCAGCTGCAAGAGTTGCCAGAAGGAGGCAGAAAAGATGCCATCCAACCACCGTAAGGTTACCAGACATCCCCGTTTCCTGAGGTCAGTCCCCAGATTTACAAATCAGTCCCCATACAAAATCCATTGAAGTTGAAAAGTGTCACCGGATTCATTGAAAAAAAACTGGTAACCTTACCTTAGAGACTCCACTCCAGATTTGTTCAGGGTTTACTCCTTAGCCTTTTCTCCTCCCAAAGATGTCCCACAAGACAGCAGAGGTTTAGGATCAGAGTTTTCTTTCTCCTAGATGGGCTGCCTTCCCAGATTGATGGGCCCCATCTGCCCCTGAGACATAGCACCAGCTGGGTCAACCTACATGCTTAGGGTTGGACAGCATAGCAGTTTTGCTGAACTGACACTAATAGTGTTAAGTTGTGGGTGGACATATCAGACGACACAGCGATTCTTCAAACAGCTCTTGTTTATTCACAGGCCAGGACAGAACTGAACTGAAGGGTTCAGTCAGCCTGCTTATATAGAGCTCCAGTACAACGTAACTGTAACAATTTCCTAAAACTATCCAATCACTGAACGGCACTTTTGATCCCTTATTTGCATAACTATCTACAGTATCCCCCTGCTGGCCCAGGGCGAGAACTTCAGTACATAACAAATAGGACTTGAATAAATTGAAAGAGAAACCATTTAAGAAATGCACGTTATATCCTTTACCATTCAAATGTGAAAAATTGAGCGAAAAGATTATCCTTCAGCCTATCAGATGCTGCAGGAAACCCACCACCAAAAAGTCTTTAGAAGACATTGTGCTTGAAACATCCAAAAAGACCAATAGCAAAGGTCCACTGTAAACCCCATCTCAGAATTCGTGGCCCAAGAGGCAGAAAATCCAACGGCATCCCTGCCCTGGTGGCAAAAATATAATTGGCAGCTATAGTGGTTAAAATTCTTCTCTGAGGTTTTTTTTTTTTACAATCAAGCAGTATCTAAATTTTATGAAACAAGTAAATAAGAAAATAAACAAAGATCCTTTAACAGTAACCTGCCTTGTTGATATTAAACAGATTCAGCTGTGTTGCACACTTGCGCTTCGGATTTAACACTAAATCCCTAATTTACAGTCTAGTACCTGAGTTCCACTTGCATGATTCATTATGACAACACAGTGTGTTGGAACCTGATTGGGATAGTGGGTGGGATTGGGAAGAGAATAATCCCTATTAAGTAAATAAAAAAGATAGCAATCATCATAAGTATATAACTCCAATGAAGAGGAAGAGTGGGGGCGGGGAATACTAATGAGAAACTCAGAGTATTCAATAGAGAGCCCTCCCAAATTAAAATATGATGATCTGAATCAAGCATTCTTTATTTATAGAAGTTTGAGCAACATTAAAGTGTTTCCTAGCTCAACAAATGCAAATAAGGATTAACTTCCTTATTTGTCAGCCTAAAATGTGCTTATCTAGACATGCAAATAAGCCGAAAAGGCTGGGAAGGGTACAATTGACACAGCAGTATATGCAAATGATGCCAGAAAACATTATTGGGGGATACAAATGAAACAGGTATATTTAATTGTAGTACTTACTTTCTGCCATTTCCCTTAAGGCTCATTTCTTAAAATTTAAGCATGCAGTTATGTGTGGCTGTGTAGCGCATTGTCTTTTCCTCTTATTTCTAAGTACAGTCATACCTCGGGTTACAGACGCTTCAGGTTGCGCAATTTCAGGTTGCGCACTACGCTAAACCCAGCAGTACCGGAACGGGTTACTTCCGGGTTTCGGTGCTTGTGCATGCGCAGAAGCGTTAAATCACGCTTTGTGCATGCGCAGAAGCGTTGAATTGCAACCTGCACGTGCACAGACTGCGGGTTGTGGACACTGTGGGTTGCGAATGTGCTTCCTGCACAGATCACGTTCGCAACCCGAGCGTCCACTGTATTAGTGAGGTACGTTTTAAAGTCTCTTTCATCTTCAACAGACCTCTGGAATTGGTCACCACGACTGGTCAAACCATCTTACAGCTTTGCAAATGTAATTCCGTGGTCTGCTCACAATTGTTCTCATGACATACCCAAATAGCTGGCTGGTGACCATCCGTTTATGCGTATTTTCCCTTCTGCTAAATTCACTGGGATTCAATTGATCTGCCTTGTTTTTGCGAGTTTCGCTTGGAGATTTTTCAAAGTATGTTGTTACAAGGCAGCGCTGTGGAATTTGGGGATAAACTCTAAACATTAAAAAAAGAAGAGAGACCCAGGTCACATATTTTCAATACGATAACATAAAGTATTTATTTTAATTATTTCATTTAATTTATACCTCTTGATTGTAAAAAAGGAAAAAGAAGCTCAAGGTGGTTTACGAAAAGATAAAACAAGAAAATCAAGGAAGACTTATAGCCCTACTTTAAAACTGTGAGCTTGTTGGCACTTGCTTTTCCTCCGCTCTTCCCAGGCTCCATGTCTCAGCACCCTTTTCTTTTTTTGCTCCGGAGCTTTTCCAGCGAAAACCCGCTCTTTAAAGTGCAATCAGAGGAAACAGCAATCCGTGAGAAACCAAGACTGATGTTTGCTCCCACTGAGCATGAAAGAGTGGGGAAAACTCTGGAGCAAAACCAAGCCAAACCCCCACCCCGTTTGGACAGGCAGCTCCTAAGTGCGGACCTGTGCTTGGAAGGAGCTTGGTAAAGGGTAAGCGTGAATAAGCACATACAAAAGTTGTCTGGCTGGGCTTGTCTAAACAAGAATGTATTCTGCAGGTGCTGAAAAGAGTACAGTGAAGGCACCTTCTTGAACTCAATAGGAAGGGAATTCCGAAGGCTAGGCACCGCCACACAAAATGATCAAGTTTTACAAATGCACATGCAACATACTCTCCAACGTTTCTCCAATGAAAATAGGGGTGTCCTATTCTATTATTATTACAGTGGTACCACAGTTTACGAGCTTAATCCGTTCCGGAAGTCCGTTCTGAAACTGAAACCGTTCTTAAGCCAAGGCACGCTTTCCCTAATGAGGCCTCCCACCGCTGGTGCCCTTCCACCGTTTGGATAAAGTTCGCAAACCAGGCCACTACTTCCGGTTTTGCGGAGTTTGTAAACCAAATGGTTCTTAAACCGGATTGTTCTTAAACCGAGGTACCACTGTATTACAGTCATACCTTGGGTTGAAGTAGCTTTGGGTTGAGCGTTTTCAGGTTGCGCTCCGTGGCGACCCGGAAGTAATGGAATGCGTTACTTCTGGGTTTCGCCACTCGCGCATGCGCAGATGCTCAAAATGATGTCACGCGCATGTGCGGAAGCAGTGAATCATGATCCGTGCACGCGCAGATGCGCAGATGCAGATTGCATTCATTTCAGGATGCGAACAGGGCTCCAGAGCGGATCCTGTTCTCATCCAGAGGTACCACTGTATATTATTATTATTATTATTATTATTATTATTATTATTATTATTACTACCTGTGCTTCTGACTGGGTTGCCCCAGCCACCCTGGGAAGCTTCCAACATTTATAAAAACAAAAAAAGACATTAAACATTTTAAAACTTCCCTATACAGGGCTGCCTTCAGAGGTCTTCTAAGGTTGTATAGTTACTTATCTCCTTGGCTTGGGGGGGGTCACATAACTCCATACCTTCCAACATTTCTCTGATGAAAATAGGGACATCCTAAGGAAAAGTGGTACATTCCAGGATCAAATCAGAAACCGGGATGGCTTCTGTAAATCTGGGACTGTCCCTGGAAAATAGGCACAATTGGAGAGTCTGAGAAAGGGGGTTGGGTCAATATAATAATCCAGTTTTGAAACATGGAATGAAACTGTTGACTTGATTAGGGCAAGGTACTCTCAATAGCAAACTGGTTGCAACTTGTTAAGGGCTTTCTATACTAATAGTAACCCCTTGAACTTGGCCCAGTAGCAGATCGGCAAGCAGTGCAGATCTCTGAGCTCAGGTGTTGTATGCTGACAAGGTTGTCAGTAATGATCCAACAACTGCCCAGTTGCATCTCTCCTCTAGTTTGGCCTCCTTCCAATCAGGAAGTATCCCCAGGTCAGCAATTTATGCAGAACACAGAGAGTGGACCAGTCCAAGCTGTAATAGCGGACTTTCCAATTTTAACCCAGAAAAAGGTATGCCCCAGCTACCAACTTTTCTACAGAGCAGTTGAAAGAGGAATCACAACCCAGCTGGCCCTGTTAGAAACCAGAAAAGTTATGACAGCCAATAAAACTTTGCGCAGCACAGATACATTGAGCAGCCAGCCCCCTTATGTTTCCCTGCCTCTTTTACTCATTGTGGTTACACAAAAATCTTGCTCCAGTGAAATCCATGTAAATGAATTTTTTGTGTCTCTCCCAACAAGGATACATAGTTTTATCAGAGGCTGCATGCCATCCAATTTTGAAACTGCTTTTCCTTTTTGTCAGGGTCTATTCTTGTAAAACTGCTGATATTTCGCTTCCCCCGAGCATATTTGTTTTGTGTACCTCTCGTTTTGAGGGGAAATAAATCTGCTTTTGAGAAGTTAAAGAAAGGCTTTTCTGTGATTGGTGGGCTACTTGGATGTGCCAGGGAACATGAAAGCAGAGTGTGCCAGAACTGCTCATAAAGCATTTCGCCTGAGGGCCAGGAAAAGTGAATCTTACAATTTGATTACTGCAAATGCATTCTAAAGGAAAGTAAGAAATGACAATGCAGCATGCGGCTTACAAGAATTGTATGAAATTGTAGGTATTGTAAGTCGTGTCTCCAGGAAAGCAACCTGCACATTTTTCAGAAGGATGGGTGTAGGGGCTAGGTAGCTTCCATAAATGGAAAAAGCAGCTTCAGGCTTGTGTTCTGTTAACGTGCCACCAAAATCCACAGGAACCGAAGTGCAAAACTGACTTGATATGAATGGATTTGTGGGCAAGTGGCACCGAGACCTGAATGGCCACCATTTTCCAAGCAAGCATCACACGCAAAAGTAGCAAAGAGGACAGAAATGACCAGAACAATTACTTCAACGTCTCTTCCTCAAAATACAGTGACTGGGAAGCCCTAGGGAAATCATTTGCGACCAGACCCAGAGTAAGGATAAGTGATGGGTTGAATACGGGCCAAATTTTATTTAAATTAGGGTTATATATCATCATCATCATCATCATCATCATCATAATTTATTATTTATACTCCACCCATCTGTCTGGGTTTCCCCAGCCACTCTGGACGGCTCCCAACCAAATATTAAAAACACAATACGGCATTAAACATTAAAAACTTCCCTAAACAGGTGCCTTCTAAAAGTCAGATACAGTCATACCTCGGGATAAATATGATTCAGGATAAGTATTTTCGGGTTGTGCTCCGCGGCAACCCGGAAGTAACGGAGCGCCCCAGATGTGCACCCCAGATGTCAGTCTCCCAGATGTTGTTGTTGGCAACTGTCTGTCACAAGAGACAATGGAGTTCACCCCCAGAGAGGATGCCAAACCGCTGAAGAATCACAGCACCTGCTGTGGCTGAAGAGAGATATGTTGTCTCTCACATTGTTTTTGCTGAAGTGACCACTCTGGGGCGCAGGTCCGGGCAGTGTGCATGGAGCTCCTGCGCTGCCCAGATGACAAGCCCCACCCCCAGCCTTGTTGATGTGGTCCAAAAGAAAGCAGTGCATTTGGTACCAGCTTGGCTGCAGGAGTTTTCGCGATGAGGCATACAAGATGCCATCCAACTGTCTCAGGGACTCTACTCCAGATTTGTGCAGGGTGTAAAAACATCCGCCCACTTGCCCTTCCAAATCTGTTCCTTTGTTGCAGGTAAAAGAATGAAAACCCAGAGGGACAGAAGTTCCCCCCAAATGGATACCTTGGCCAATAGATCAACAGTTTGCAAGGCACCCTCCCCAATTGTCAGCAGGCACAACTAAGGACCATAGCTGTCAACTTTTCCCTTTTCTTGCGAGGCATCCTATTTGGAATAAGGGAATTTCCCTTTAAAAAAGGGAAACGTTGACAGCTATGCTAAGGACTGCTGAACCATAGAAACCCCTGGAGAGAGCTGTTGTGGAGCTTCAACCAAGGGCTGCTGAACTACGAGAACCTCTGGGGGTGGCTGTTGTGGGAGCAGCCCCCTTAGTCTGAGTTTCGCTAGAACACTGAGCAACAGCGCCCACGCATATTGGCCAAGAATAAGGCCAACCTTGTACCATCTTCTAGAGATACTGGCAGCCCAGCCAAAAAGCCAGCCATGATTGCCAACCCCAACCTGGAAACAGAGTGCCACACATCAACCATATCAGCTGAAGGGTCAGAAACCATCTACATCAGCCAAGAAGCAAATGGTAGTTTTAACCAGCAGCAGAGGATGATTAAATCTGAGATAGAGATGCACTCAGGGGTTGCTTTACAGGGAACAAACCAACCAGTTCTAACAAAGAGAAATGGTGTGGCTGAGTACAACATGGAAGCCAAAAGCAACAAGCTAACAGAACAGAGGCTTTCCAAACTCCTTTCTTGCTGTATTCAAACTTTGGTTTAAACATCTAGTTCTTACTCCTTTTTTCCATAAGATTTGATTAAAGATATTAATCCTTGTCCCACACAGAAGGAGGTGAACCCTCCCAGCTCTCACCTGCCACTTCCCATTTTCTCCCAGTCTCCCACCCTCAGATCTTCCCTTCTCTGCCTCTCAGCAGGGTCCTTCACCATCATGTGTGTACAGACCCTCACGGATCCAGAGTAGAGGACACCAAGCAAACCAACAAACCAGAAGCCAAAGCAAAACAAAGAAAAATGAGAGGAAAGAAACTGCAGCTCCCTGTTTTCTTTACAGACGACCTTGGGCCAGTCACACGTCTCTGAAGTCTCTCAGCCTCACTCACCTCACAGAGTGTTTGTTGTGGGGGAGGAAGGGAAAGGAGAATGTTAGTCGCTTTGAGACTCCTTCGGGTAGTGATAAAGCGGGATATCAAATCCAAACTCTTCTTCTTCTACTCATCACTTTTATTCCCATATGTTTAAGTGAACTGTTTTCAAGAAAGGGAAGCCCTGATCATCATGTCTGAATTTTGTCCAATCTAGTGACGAGTTCGTAGATATTTTTTTTTTTAAATTTGGAGCAGAATAGGTTAAACAAAGTATCAGCTAAAGAGCACTTCAAAGACTACCAGAGTACCAGGACACAGTACTAAGCCATCCTTTCATCCCAAAAGATTGCAATTACGAAAAAGGGCCAATATATTAATTGTGCTAAGAAATAAATCTAGGTCTCCAAGCAGGAAGCCTGGAAGCTGTGAATACAATATAATATACAATTTTAATTTTCATTATAAATCCTCAAACCTCAAGTTTCCCACTCTTGGAATGAAAAACAAAGGAAGGGAAATAAGGCCAAAGAAAAACAGAAATAGAAGGCAAAAGAAAACCAGCAAAAATAGAGGGGGAACCCGCCAAAGAGTAGCATACTTAACAATCGTGTGTCAGGGGACAGGTTTCCCAAAACAACAAAGTAAAATCAAGGATATTGCATAACCACAAGATTAAGCCAGGCAACAGGGAATTTCTAGCCTGGACTATGCAACCATGCTAAGCACCGTAGTAGCTCTTGAAGTAATTGAATTTACTGGTCTGTTTAACAAAGAGAGGAATTGCAAATGATGGTGTCCCTTTGTGCAAGTATTCACTTAAACAAATGAGTGTATTGAGGATTCAGTTAAGATGGAGCAAGATCTGTCCATACACTAAACATTGATGATTTCCTTGTCTAGGGAAGGTTTCACCCCTATTCTCAACTGCATTTCATATCACAGCCCCTTTGCTTTGTCCTCTAAAAATTTGGGGGTCGCAAGGGAACTACACTGACCGCGTCTGCCTGGCCCTCCCCTGAGTTCTGCATCTTTGCCACGCTAGCCTGTGGAAAAGCAATGGAACTCAGAAACGTGCTATTGGATATTGAAGCAAATTGTTCATCATTGCGATGGGTACACTGTGTGCAGATTACGAGGGACCTTGTGCACAGAGACTCATTAAACACTGATACCTTCCACCCGTGGAGGCTGGTTCACTGCTGTCTGGGGTAATGGAGAGACTTTCCCTGCACCGCAGTGTTATCTCCAAGTGCCTGGCTGTTACCACCATATGAGCGAATGTCAGAGAACATTAAGGAATACGCTTTGGAACATCACTGCTGTGGAGAAAGCTCGTCCTGTCTTCTGCCCCTTGGTTTCATAATTTGTTGGAAGCTGATCAAAGTGGCTGGGGTAACCCAGTCAGATGGGTGGTATATAAAAAATAAAACATCATCATCATCAGATTGAGAATTAAGTCAGCTTATTCCTGCCAAGACATCACCTTGCCAACAAAGGTCCATATAGTAAAAGCTATGGTTTTCCCAGTAGTGATGTACGGAGGTGAGAGCTGGACCATAAAGAAGGCTGATCGCCGAAGAATTGATACTTTTGAATTCTGGTGCTGGAGGAGACTCTTGAGAGTCCCATGGACTGCAAGAAGATCAAACCTATCCATTCTGAAGGAAATCAGCCCTGAGTGCTCACTGGAAGGACAGATCCTGAAGCTGAGACTCCAATACTTTGGCCGCCTCATGAGAAGAGAAGACTCCCTGGAAAAGACCCTGATGTTGGGGAAGATGGAGGGCACAAGGAGAAGGGGACGGCAGAGGACGAGATGGTTGGATAGTGTTCTCGAAGCTACGAGCATGAGTTTGACTAAACTGCAGGAGGCAGTGGAAGACAGAAGTGCCTGGCGTGCTCTGGTCCAGGGGGTCACGAAGAGTCGGACACGACTAAACGACTAAACAACAACAATTCCTGCCCAGCTGTTCATCTCTGCAGAACCAAACTTTAGGGCTTCCCTGGCTACTTCCTCTTCCCGACCTAGTGATTGATAGCTGTCTTTTCCCATTGCCAACAGGGTAACTTTGCCTCAGCACCCTAGGGATTAGTGTTGATTTCCAGACCTGCAAATGAACCAAAGAGCCTTAGGGGGTTCAGACCAAACCAGCTCAGCATTCTGTTTCCCATAGTGTCCATCAAGTTGTCTATGGAAATCCCACAAGCAGGACATGACCACAACAAAACTCTCCCGCTGTTACTTCCCAGCTGAGAGGCATGATGCTTCCGATCCTGGAAACAGCCATCATGACTAGTGGTCACTGATAGCCACAGCCACCACAAATTTGTCTAATCCCATCCTAAACCTAATTTTGTGGCTGTGACTACACGTTCTGGAAGCAAATGTGATTGTTTAACCATGTGCAGTGTGAAGACGGGCTTTCTGTTGTCTGTCTTGAATCTCCCACCATTCAGCTTCATGGGACGACCCTGGGTTCAAGGACTGTGAGAAGGGGAGGGGAATAAATTCTCCCTCCACTTTCTCATTACCATGCAAAACTGTATACGCCTCTATCACGTCTTGCTGCTATTTTTTCCTCTCTAAACTAAGCAACCCCAAACATAGTCACTTTTCCTTGTGGGGGAATTGCTCCATCTCATCGATCAATTTGTTTGCCCTTTTGTACACCTTTCCTAGCTGTACAATATTCTTTTTGTGCGACTCTCTATGATCTTAAGTGCTGGTGCAAACAAGTCAGCTATCCCAGATTTGCCTGCAGCTTCAATGTCTTGTTAAGGCTGGTACATCTGAAATGCTCAACAGCAAAGCCTTCGCAAATTTCGAACACACCAGTGTAAGAGAGAGGTGGACTGGTGAACCTGTGACTCATGAACAAGAAGGGGCTTTCCAACCAGATCAAGTGTAGCCTCAAGACAGTCAAAGGAAACAAGAAGACTCTCTTTGTGCATGCACTAAGGCTGCAAAAGATGGGAACTGATATTTCATATTTGTCCATGCTCCTTTCCTTACTGTAAAAAAGTAAAGGTAAAGGTACCCCTGCCCGTACGGGCCAGTCGTGACCGACTTTGGGGTTGCGTGCTCATCTCGCTTAAGAGGCCGGGAGCCAGCGCTGTCCAAATACACTTCCGGGTCACGTGGCCAGCGTGACGAAGCTGCTCTGGCGAGCCAGCACCAGCGCAGCGCACGGAAACACCGTTTACCTTCCTGCTATAAAGCGGTACCTATTTATTGTTAGGGTGTGAAACCTAAGACGCTGGCAAGGTAGCAATGTCATGTGACTTTAAGTAGTCAAGCTCGTTAAGTTGTTAAGTTGCTCAGTATATAAAGAGTGTTTGTTTTCTCTGCCTGTGGGGGGCGTGAAGCAAAAATGTCTGAAAGCTCCGGAGGTGTTTCTGCAATAAACCTGTCTTTAAAAAAACAACAACAAAAAACAAGAATCTCTGCACTGGACTTAATTAATGCTCTGCAAAGAGAGCTGTTGCTGGTGGCGCAGCGGAAGCATTTACTGGACCAGTACACAGACTCTCTTAGGTTATGGCTCCTTCTACGTTTCTACAGCTGTATTGTGTGCAGAGAAAGTGAAAGCAGCTTTCGGATGAGAGAAGACCGGCTTGGTCGTAAATCCAGCTCTTAAAGGAACTGAGAGGCTGCAGAAAGTTGAGAGAGCTGCGTAAGTGAAGATTTACAGCTTCATTAACTGCAAAAGGCTAGCTTGACCTCCCGTTGTGTTTTTGTTTTGTTAATAAAAACAGAGGACGGTGGTAGGTTGCTAGTGAAGAGACGGAGGGAAAAAGTTTAAAAGCTTCAGAGGAGGCTGGAGGCGTCTGAAAAGTGAGTAAAACAAATCCCAAGGGGAAAGAGAAGCAAGGGCACACAGAGGGAGTAGCAGCAGACCCCAAGAATGGCAGTGGAAAATTTCCAGGTTCCCTTTACAAAGTTGAACTCTGCTAATTACGTGCAGTGGTCTAAGAGGGCTCAAGTCTGGTTGGAAGCCAAAGAAGTGTGGGCTGACTATGTCCAGAGGCGAAAGCCGTTTGTGGCTGTTGCAGCAGATGCCACAGCAGAGCAACAGGCTGCTGCACATGCTCAGAACAGGGAACATGATAAAATGGACACTAAAGCTAGATGCATGTTGATGGTATCGATAGACGATTCCCAATTACCTCATGTGGAAAATTTAAGGTCTGCATTTGAAATTTGGGAAGCTCTTAGGCGAATTCACCATAGAGCCACGCCCGGAGAGAAGGTGAACATTATACGTGCTTTGTATGAGTTGAAACTGAAGCCAGGGGATAGTGTGGTTGAACACACATCACAGATGACTGAGTATTTCAACCGACTGTCATCTCTAGGTGTGAATTTTCCTGAAAATATTAAAGTTTATACTCTGCTTAGCAGCCTGCATGCAGGGTTTGAAAACTTAGTACTAACTTTACAAGTTTTGCCAGAGGACCAGCTGAATATGAATTATGTGACTGGTAGATTGTGTGAGCAAGAATATCAACATCATCGAAAATGTATTGATAATTCAAATACCCCAAGGGTTGGATGTTCAGATAATTCCCAGCGTGAGGGAACTAGCAGGCAGAGCTGTAAGGAAGCCTCACAAGTGTCTGCTATGGCCAGCAAGTCATCTTTTCGATGTGGGAGCAGGTTTTATTTGATAGCAAAGTGTCCAGAAAAGCAACAGGAATTTCAACAGTCCAAGGCCAGTTTCCGGAGCTACAGGGGAAGACGATGTGAGAACTACAAGAATCAACGATCCAGAGGGGGAGCAGGTGCTGATAAGGGACTATCTGCAATGGCAGCACAACAGAGTCCTAAAGGGAGCCAACAAACTTTGAAGTGGATAATTGACAGTGGAGCAAGTCACAGTTTAGTTCCAGCGACATCTAGTGGCAGCTTGAGGAACTGCAAGACATTGCCAGTTGCGAAAACTGACTATAGCAGACAATAGTAAACGAGAAATGAACCTTAAAGGCACAATTTATGTTAACTGTTTGCAAACTAACCTTCCTGTTTTTGTTCTTCCAGGAATGAAGAATGGACTTTTGAGTGTGTCATGCCTGGTAAAAAGTGGTTTTAAGGTTGAGTTTGAAAATGATGTGTGCACCATTTCAAAACAGGGGAAGGAGCTAGTTAAAATTCCCTGTGAGGATGGGCTTTTTGTTTTGGATGAAGAGCAGTTAGCAGCAGGTAGACGTTCAACAGGTGAAGTGCAAGCTAGGTGTGTAAATAAGGCTCCTCATACAGGTTGTGCACATCTACTACACAGAAGGTTAGCTCATATATGCTTTAAGTATGTAAGCAAGATGCCAGATTTAGCTGAGGAGTGTAACATTAAACCCTGTCCAAATTTTCTGGATTGTTGTGCTTGTAAACATGCTAAGGTTAAGACATGTAACTATCCTAGATCTGATAGAGTAAGCAAGAAACCCTTTGAACTTGTGCACACAGACGTGTGTGGCCCTATGCCAGTCAAATCGCTTGGAGGTGCGAGATTTATGCAAATTTTGGTGGATGATTTTTCAAGGGCTAGTTGGGTTTTCTTTCTGAAAGAAAAATCACAAGCAGCTTCCATCCTGATGGATTGGATTGAAGAAGTCGAATGTAAATTTGACACCAGGGTACGTAAAATACAATCAGATCGTGGTGGGGAATATGTGAACCACACGCTGGAGACGTGGTTAAAAAGGAAAGGTATAGTTCATAGACTTACCAATCCCTATTCACCACAGGAGAATGCAGTTGCCGAAAGAAAATTTCGTACATTACAGGAAGCCATTGCTGCTTTGCTGTTTGATTCTGGACTTCCACAGCGTTTTTGGGCTGAGGCTGCACTGTATGCGAATTATACTTTTAACAGAGTGTACAATAGCACAGTAGGCAACACTCCTTACTTCATGCTATTTGGGAAAAAACCAAAAATTGATCACCTAAGAGTTTTTGGATGTTGTGCTTATGTGCTGGTGCCTAGGGCACAACGTAGGAAAGGCGATCCTAGATCTAAAGAAATGTTTTTCTGTGGTTATCAAGCAAACACAAAAGGTTGGAGATTTGTGAATTTAGAAGGCAATCAAATGAAAATCACAATCAGCAGAAGTGCGGAATTTTGTGAACAGGATGGTTGGAATAAAATTCATGGAAATCCTGACATACTATTTGATGTGGTGAACAGTAACAATGAAACTCAGGCCCCAGGGCAAGTATTAGTTCCAGAACAGGCTGAGGAATTTGAGTCTGAGGACAAGGGTGAGAAATCGTCTAGTTCACCCAAGTCTGTAAAGTCAGAATCTTCTAGCTCTAAAAGTTCACCTGTACAGCAAGAGAGACGTGTAAAGTCAGAATCAGAAGGTTCTTCAACTACTAGTGACAAACAGGTGACGACTAGTGATTCTGGGTCAGAGGGGGAAACTGAAGGAACATCGCAGGAACTGTTAAGGCGTTCCAAGCGTACCAACAAAGGTAAACCTCCTGAAAGGTACCAAGCTATTAGTGTTTGGGCTGGTTTGGCAAATTGCGAACCTGAAAGTTTTGAGGAGGTTGAGCAATTACCCCAGGAGGAGGCCAGTAGGTGGCGTGAGGCCATGCAAAAGGAGTTGAATTCTATGAAAGAACTGGGTGTGTTTTCCATCACCAAACTGCCAGAAGGTACCAAGGCAGTAAGTTGTAGGTGGGTGTACAGGATAAAGACAACAGCGATGGGGAAACCAGAGTACAAAGCAAGGCTTGTAGTTCGAGGTTTTACGCAAAGAAAGGGGTTACATTATTCCGAAGTCTATGCACCCACTTCAAGGAGTGAAACCCTACGGGCACTATTAGCAGTTGCTGCTCAGAAAGGGTTCAAAGTGAATCAATTTGATGTCTCTACAGCTTATCTTCATTCAGACTTGGCTGAAGAGCTCTATATGGAGCTACCGCCAGGATTGAAAGTTGGTAAATCAAATCAGGTATGGAAACTACATAAATCTATTTATGGACTCAAGCAATCTGCTCATAATTGGAATGAGTGTTTGAACGACGTTTTGGTAGGCATTGGTTTTAGCAGGAGCAAGGCTGACAATTGCTTATATTTCAGAGGTTCAGGAGATGCTCAAGAATCTTTGCTTGTTTATGTAGATGACCTGATTTATACTTCAAAGACACAAGAACAAGTAAAAAAACTAGCCAAAGAGTTAAATAAACACTTCAAAGTTCAGAATCTTGGTGATGTGAAGGTCTATCTTGGTGTTCAGATAGACAGGACCAAAAATGGCAGTTTTCTACTGAATCAAAATGGCAAGATATTGCAAATGTTGAAAAAGTTTGGCATGACGGAGTGTGCAGATGTTAGAACACCAATGGAAATGGGTTTTGTAAAAGACAATGAGTTCAAGGATAGTGCTGAATTCAAGTGTGCTGAAATCTTTCAGTCAGCACTGGGAAGCTTACTTCATCTTTCGCAATGGAGTAGACCAGATATTGCTTACGCTGTTAACTTACTCAGCAGAGAAGCTTCAAAACCTAGTGTAAATGCATGGAAAGGAATTCAAAGAGTGTTAAGATATTTACAATACACCAAAGATTTTTGCCTTGAATTATCTTCGGAAGGACAAGCACAGATTACTTGTTGCGCAGATAGTGATTGGGCAAATTTAAAAGATAGAAAATCAGTGTCTGGCTGTGTAATAAAATTTGGTAACTCTCTGATTGGGTGGAGATCCAAGAAACAGAACCTGATTGCTTTGTCGTCAACAGAAGCTGAGTTCTGTGCCTTATCTGAGTTATGTAGAGATCTAGAATTTTACAAATGCTTGGCACAAGAGATGTATGAAAAGGCCATCACTCCAATCACGGTATGGGGTGATAATCAACCGTGTCTTAAGTTAGCACAAAATGGGCAGTTTAAAGGTCGTACAAAACATTTGGATATCCGCTTTCAAAATGTTTGTCAAACGGTAAAAGCAGGAATTGTTAAATTACTGTCCCAGTCATGAAAATCAAGCTGATGGTTTTACAAAACCGCTTGGGTTTCAGCGGCATGAAAACTTTTGTGAAGAAATGGGTCTGAAGTAATTTTGTTTTTGTATTGCCAGTGAGAGGGGGTGTTAGGGTGTGAAACCTAAGACGCTGGCAAGTTAGCAATGTCATGTGACTTTAAGTAGTCAAGCTCGTTAAGTTGTTAAGTTGCTCAGTATATAAAGAGTGTTTGTTTTCTCTGCCTGTGGGGGGCGTGAAGCAAAAATGTCTGAAAGCTCCGGAGGTGTTTCTGTTATCTTTCTGCAATAAACCTGTCTTTGGGGGGGGGGGGACAAGAATCTCTGCACTGGACTTAATTAATGCTCTGCAAAGAGAGCTGTTGCTGGTGGCGCAGCGGAAGCGTTTACTGGACCAGTACACAGACTCTCTTATTTATCTACTTGCATTTAGGGGTGCTTTCGAACTGCTAGGTGGGCAGGAGCTGGGACCGAACGGCGGGAGTTCACCCCACCGCGGGGATTCGAACTGCTGACCTTACGATCAGCAAGTCCTAGGCACTGAGGTTTTACCCACAGCGCCACCCACATCCCTTTCCTTACTGTACCCAGGGCAAATAACACAGTGGCAATATCATTATCAATATGGCAGATGGTCCTTCCTACAGGCTTACAATCAATCAATACTTCAAGTATGTTGGTTACTACTGGAGCATTAGACTCTGTTGGAGGCAGATGATCATTTCTTACATGCTAGAAACATACTCCCAATGTGCAGACTCATTCATTCCACTGCAGTCTCTGTTCTTAAATTTAAAGGGTTCTGTCAGGGTTGGTCCTACCATTGGGTAGACTGAGGCAGCTGCTTCAGCTGGCAGGTGCTCGGGGCAGCAGTGGCAGTTCCCTTGCTATTCCTCCTGAGTCCTCTGGACATTCCCTTCTTTTGAAGATCAGAACTGCTTATGCCACAGGTTTGTCACCAGCCTGCTGTCCTCAGGTGCACTGGAAGACACTAACCTTTGAAATAAGATTCAGATGCCATGCCCGTCATATTCTGTACATGGGATCAGCGGCGTCACAAGGGGGGGCGGGGGAAGCTTGCCCTGGGTGCCATGTCTGGGGGGTTGAGAAGAAGGTACCCCATGGGGTGCTTGCCCCGCCGCCTTGGACGTGGTGGCGCGAGCAGTCACCGTGCCACCGCCGCATGTGGAGGACCCTCCGTTCATGGCTGCAACCACGAGCAGAGGATCCCGCCACCGTCTGTACAGCGTTTGACGCCACACATGTGCTGCACATGGGCGACACCGCACATGCACTGTACATAGTGGTTTGCCGCCGACGCTGCCTGAGCGCCATACGGACGGCAGTGGGATCCCTGCGCCGCCGCTGCAGCCGTGAGCAGAGTATCCCACCACCGTCCATACCGTGCTCGGGTGGCAAACCGCTACATACAATGCATGCACAGTGTCACACGCATGTGCTATATGTAGCAATGCCGCACATGCGCCCTACGTAGCGACGCCACACGTGCACAGCCGGTGGTTTGCCCTGCCCCGCCCCGGGTGTTGGTTAGCCTTCGTTTGCCCCTGCATGGGATGTCCTTTGCCTTGGGCAGCAAAATTTCTTGGGCCTGCCTTTGGATCATAGTGCCTGAAAACTTGCAAAACCTATTTGGTAAGATGCGGTGGGAGGACAAAGGAAATGTATGTGTAGACTACTGGAAATGATTCTTCCTTCATTCCTCCTTTAATATCTTTTGAAAACTATCCTCCCTTGAAAACCATCTCACTGAAATAGGCTCACTCTCCATTAAGATTAGCCTTCAAGAAAGCCAACAGATGGGCTCAAAGCTGTAAGCCAAGTTATTGTATAAACCCCTGTTTTAAACAACGAGAAGTGGAACTGCAGTACTTATATCTTCTAAAGGGTTCCTTGCTAATGCTTTGTTCTTGTTTTGCTTCATACACCATTAAAACAAAGTTATCAATAAAGAAAACTTAGCACAAAGTGAGTAACGGAAAATCCCAGAACCATGTTCAGTAACTCTCATAATTAGTGTTGAAAAATGCTAAATGCTAAACAGCAGGCAGCACTAAGCAGATGCTAATTAGCTAACCAAGAAGAGTGCAAAATAGTAGTTCTTATCTCTTTGGGATATCAAGCACTTAGCAGAATCTGCCCTACAGAAACACTTATTTGCAGAGTGGAGGGATGGAACAAGGTACAAGGTGAAACATGATGTGCAGTCTGGATAGGTACGGTAGATAGGCCAATGGTCTGTGGATGCATCATGTTTCATATTATCTGTGCTTTCCTTGTAGCTTGCAATTTTTTATGGGTGAAGCACAATATTAGAATTATTGTCCTGGTTGGAAGAAGTCAAGCCCAGAGCAGTAACTCATATGGAAAACAACAAGCCAAAGTGATTCTGCTCTATCGCGGTATCAGGAGTGTTTGAATGCTACAACTGTGCCTGACGCAATACTGTGACAAATCTGCATGCACACACTCAGGTTGCACCGATATTTGAACTTGGAATATAAAACTGTATCATGAATAGTAGCACCAAATGTCATTCCACTATCTCAGTGTTCCACAGAGTTGTCACATTAACAAGTAAGAAATGCCAAGTGAGTGAATTAAACCAAAGGTTTCGCTTTGCTTGGTAAATTACACGCTTTACCCTTCCCCAGATGTAGGGGGTTTTCCCCTCAAAAGGTGGCAGGTGCCGACGCCTTAGGAAACAATATTAAAAGTTTGCATTCATTATACGTTAAACAAATCGGACATGGTATTTGAAGATACATTTTGAGACTGCTTTGCTGTGCTTCATTAGCACTGCTGTTTTCTGTTTTTTTAGAGAACTCTTGACTCCATGGTGACAGACAATTGTTCAGCTCATTCCTTTATTTTAAAATTATCGAAAGAGTTTTGAGACAAAAGAGTCAGGGCATTCAATATTTATGCTCTTTGCCACCGCTCAGGGCAAGAAGTCAGTTCCTGTGCATGATTAGCGTTAGAATAACCTCATAGCTCACGTCACAAAAGAAAACAAGAGCGCTGGAAGTAAATTATGCACATGGAGTCAGAATTATCCTTGACAATAGGCAGTCATTGTGCTGTCAAAAACATTCATTGGGCATATACAGAACAAGTCTTTCTTTGTGAGACTTCTGCAGAATTTAAGGACTAAGCGCTTCCCGGTCCTAAAGGGACAAGTTTACCCCACCGCTATAGAGGCCAGCAGTACTGGCAGGGGCCTTCTTAGAAGTGACTCGGCCCCCTTCACCTGGCCATGACACCCACTCACCACTCAAAGCATATGATTTGCCAGTTGCTTGCAACATGGCGCAGAGCAGGAATTTCTGGGGTGTCTCCCAGGACTGAAAGAGGCATCATTTTTTTCCATCTACGCCATAGTCCATCTAATCTCCGTGGTGCATTATTTGGCCAATTAGCACCATAGCTACACCACTCCTTGCAGGTAGTGTGGAGAAGCAAAAATAAATTAGCATCTTGAAACACCCCTGCTGTAGTGATGGGTACACTACCTTTCACCACCAGGTGGTTTGAGTGCTGGGAGGGGGGCATCTTTTGGATACTGGAGATTTCATGCTTTCTTGTGTTGGGCAGCAAGAGAAGGAGAGCAGTCAAGCCTTCTTGTCTTTTGCTGAGCAGGCAAAGGAGAGCTTATCACCTTATCTTGGTGGTACTCAGAGCCATGGTGGAATTCCCCATGAGGGCACTCTTCCATCTCCCTGGCTAAGCATGGCTGCCAGGACTGAACTAGTCAATCTTTCCTCACTGGAGATCCCTGCAAATGATAAAGTTGGAGTTCTTAATATGTGGCACCCTGTCTTTCTTTCTGGGTGTGGGGCCAAGGAACAAGTGAAGAAATTCGCTGCAGCTTTGACAGCAACGTCCTACACTTGTTTTCTCAGAATTAAGTTCAGTGGGGCTTGCGCCATTGTGTAAGCAGGAATGGGATTGTGTGTCGAGGTCCCCAAGCCACCCCCCAAATAACTCATAATTTTTGTTTAAGGTTTTTGGCATAATTTTGGTCACAACTTTATTGAAATACATAAGCGTGAGTGGTTGTTTAGGCATTGGTTAAGACTATCTGTCCCCCGCCTGGGGACAGAACTGACTTCCGGGCACCACCGAAAGCCAGAAAGGGAAAACAATATCGGGGAGAAATGGAGCTGAGCCACAGGCCCTCACCTCTCCCCGCATGCTCCCCAGGGCTTGCCAGCCCTAGCCCCATTCCAGGGATATGGACGAAAAGATGGCAAGCCCCTGGATTCCTTTAACGGAATTCCCTTTCCGCAGCAACCTTGGAGGGGCAGGCCCAGCCTATCCTAACCCCTCCTCCAACCAATTTATAACCAATGGCTCACCGCAACCTTACAAGTTGTGACGATTTGCTACGCAGTAGGCAAAAACCAAATGGCACCAGCCAATCAGCTAGATGGACAAAATTCCTACCAGGCCCCTGCCCCCAAAGCAAGTGACCCCATGACAGGCATAGCAAGGTCAACGCGAAAAACCCCTTAATTTAGGGCAGGTGGGCGGGTGATCCATTGCACGCAGCAAAGAGAAAGCTCCAGTCTGTGTGCAAAGTATTTAAAACCTTTTACCCCCCCACCCAAATTGCAACATAACTTTTAACCCCAGCAACCCAGCCATCCAATTGTTGCCCTAGGCCCACTTCAGAAACCCTGCCTGGCAACAGAGGGGTGGCTCGGCAGACCCCACCGCAACACGTGCTCTCCATGAAGGAGAACATGCTTTGCAACCTAAGACACGTGCTTGCTAGGGACTAAATTCAAGCCCCCAGAAGTTCATGAAATGCAGCACATGGGCAAAAAGTTGGTCTTTTCCCCACTAAATATGGGTCACTAAGAAGACAATATTGGAACAATTTGCCTCAAAGCTTCAGAAGGTGTTTCTGTGTGCTGTCTAGCCAGGGAGTACGTATACAGTCACAGGAAGACTTAAATTTAACTAGGCGTAGCTTAGAACTCCCACCTAGCTACATCTGGGTAAGGGAGAAGTGTGTGGCATAGTTTTGTGACTCCGGCAGCTCTAGCTTCCAGCCCGGAAAGAATGTTTCTAGGGCACTTCATGAGCAAAATCCTGACAGCTCTGGTACAAAACGGTATAGTGCCTGAGGGGTATTTGGGGTGTGTATAAGGATATTGTCACATCAAACAGCACTGCAACTTTTGGAAAGAGATTCAGAGTCATGGACCAGCTTGGATGAACTTAGAAGCTACGTGGAGTGGGGCAACATCCAGATACACTTTATTGCTTATAATCAGTGGCATAGCATGGGGGGGGGGTGCGCCAGAGGGGCTGTGGCCCCATGCGCAGATTTTTCAGGGGGCGCAAATCAGGCACCTTCACGCAGCCTGGTGCTCCTCTCCCGGTGTTGGAGGAACCAACACTTGTAGAGAGGAACACTGGGCCTGGCCGGGCTGGGGGCTGCTGGTCTGGGGCACCAGCCTGGGGCACCTGCTTTGCACCCACCAAGTGCTGTCGGCTAGCTGGGCTTCCCCCTGTGCAGGTGGGCGGGCAGCAACACCCTCCTCGGATCCCAACCTTGCAAGGCTGCTGGGAGGGGTGGCAACATGGGGACACGAAGGCCATGCGCCCTTCAATCCCAGCCTCACCTTTGTGCCGCCCTGTCCAGATCCAATCCTTGCAAGGCCTCTGAAAGAGGGCAGTGTGGGGATGCGGCAACTGTGCACCCTTTGACCCCAGCTTTGTGCAAGCTTTGCAAGGCTCAGATCTGGGGAGGGCTGCGCAAGGAGGGTGCAACAGCCATGTCGCTCGGGGCTGGCATCACTGCAGTGGTGGCAGGGGCTGGGCAGGTGCAGTGGACTTTTGTTTGTCCTTTGCCCCTTGCCCCGCCCCTGGCACGGGCCCACACAGGCAAGGGCCCACACGCATGCACCCACACCCTGGGCGGCATGGAGACATGCTGTGCTGCTGCCCACAATAGTCATAACATTTATACATGATTTCCAGCACACATAATCCTTAAAAAATGATTGGTGGGTGAGAGGGCATGATCCTGTTCCTTTCTTGCATGCAGCCTTGAGTATGTCTGAACCAGGCTGTTATCGTTTTCCAGCTGAGTCAGTGCCAATAATAAGATCAAAAGCAAATGCAACATGAAACCAATAAATGTAGCAATTCATCTCTCAATTCCACTTTTTTATATAAAAATCTCAGCTTTGGCAAATCGAATAATGCAGCTGGCTTAGAGGAGAGGTTCTAATTATACTGCAAGAAAAAGAAATATGTTTTATGCTGCAAATGTATCTAAGACAATACAAAAGGAGCAATATTATGGGATGGGGCAAGACCTTTAGGTTATGCAGGAGGGCATGCGCAATTTTGCTCTATTCTCACTGGCATACACAGTATACACATTGGTTGATAATGCTAGAGTTTAACTAAGAGATAGAAGGCCAAAGCTGGTTTTTATGGATTTGAGATATGAAGGCCTGGACAGGGTTGCCCTATGTCCTATTTTTCCAGGACATGTCCTCTTTTTCAGGGGTAAACTTTCTGTCCAGGGGAAGTTTTTGAATTTGCCAAAATGTCCAGGAGTGGGCTACTTTTTATATTGCATACGCAGTACTAGGCAACCAAGTGCAAAACATATACATCCTGTGTGAATTTTGCATGATGCAGGAAAGGACCAGCTCTTTTTGGGGGGTATATTTTGAAGGGACATTTTCCCACACTTCCTCCCTGGCCACCAGCAAATGTGTCCTCTTTTTTGCTCTTCAAAACATGGCAACCCTGCTGAACAAGGGTGTGTGGCTGTTATTTCCCCATTTTTCCCAGTCTCTCTCTCTCTAAACCCCCCACCCAACCCAGGACTTCACATTTCTAGATATGATCAGTTTGGATTGCAAACAGCAACATGTTTGGGGCTGATATCTGTTCTTTCTTAAGACACAAGGTGAGAAACTTGTCACTGGCTGCTTCTAAACTGCATTGATGAGTTCACAGTTTCCTGCAGTGGTCTGTAACCCCTGCTGCTGCGAGAGAGGCGGAGGCCATCTCACAGCAACCCTTGCTCAAATGGCAGAGGTGCTATCTGTACTGAGAAACAAACTGGCACTATATCTTCATCACTCTTAAAATGCCCAAAAAAATCACACTGTACAGAAATTTAAAAAGGCAGTCGCTGCCTTCAGGCTTAGTCTAATAGTCGCAGTATAAAAGGAAAAAAAGAATGGGGCAGGTTCCTAATTTAGAGAATTATGGCATCCCCCTCTTCCTGCAAGCAGCTGCTGAGAGGGTTGCAGGGGCCAGCTGAAATCTTTTTTACAGAACGGAACTAGATCAATGAAAGCATCTGAGGAGGAGTGAACACACACCAGGTTTGAACAATGCATTTTCCTACTTACTTGTTGGTCAACTACATTTTTCCACCCACATTTTCCTCATATAATAATTCTATTTACAATTACATTTCCCCCCTTGTAATTAGAATTTTAAAGTTTTTGAGTTCAACAAGCAAGATGGCTTTGTAGATTTAGTTCCACCTAAACTCAAGCTCTTGCCTTTTCAAGAAACATACACAGTGATTTCAAATATGGAGAGATGAGCATTTCACTACAGAATCTGAAAAATGGTATACAATCCCCCATGCTCCCCATATAAGGAAAATCTCAGGGTGGGGAGGAAAAGGAGGGTGGAGTTGTGTTGTGGTTGACAGCTCCCAAAAGCAATAATTTTACTAGCATTTCCCTTTTCTTACTGCAAATCATAGTGCTTTGGTAAGGAGGGATGTTAAAGCAACTTATTAGTTAACAGGGCATCAACAGCGCAGAAAACAAAACAAAAAGTCTTTTTACTTCTGTAAAAAGAAGTAAAAGAAGATGGCAATCAACCTGGTGGGGGTCTGATCTAAACATTAGTCCAGACCACTATCAAAAGATATGAAATAAGTTCCTTGTTATTCAAGTCTCGGTCCAAATCTACAAACAAAATCAAAGATTCAGATGAGGGAAAGGATTAATCATTTATCTTGTTATCAAATGGGATCTCAGAAAACACTTTGGTCCAGAACCCTTTCATCTTGGGGCAGTCACACCACATATGTCTGTAGGTCCCAGTATCCTGGCACCCCATCCGGCAAAAGGCAGAAGCACCCTTATGTAGAAAATAAATTAATCACGGTGTTAAGTAACAACCATGTTGGAAGTTTTAGAGCAAATTCCCTGGTCTGGGCTGAAAGAGATGCCTTTGGCCAGAGCTTTTTCCAATCTTCTTCATCTATCTCATGGGTAGGCAAACTAAGGCCCGGGGGCCAGATCCGGCCCAATCGCCTTCTAAATCCAGCCCGCGGACGGTCCAGGAATCGGTGTGCTTTTACATGAGTAGAATGTGTCCTTTTATTTAAAATGCATCTCTAGGTTATTTGTGGGGTCTGCCTGGTGTTTTTACATGAGTAGAATGTGTGCTTTTATTTAAAATGCATCTCTGGGTTATTTGTGGGGCCTGCCTGGTGTTTTTACATGAGTAGAATGTGTGCTTTTATTTAAAATGCATCTCTGGGTTATTTGTAGGGCATAGGAAATTGTTCATTCCCCCCCCCCAAATATAGTCCAGCCCACCACAAGGTCTGAGGGACAGTGGACCGGCCCCCTGCTGATAAAGTTTGCTGACCCCTGATCTATCTGAACTATTGATCTATTGTGTTCCCACCAGGACCTATGTTTTTGATCTGAAACAAAAGTAGAATTTAACAAAAATTGATACAACAAGGAATCTATCCCTTTCATAGGACCTGAGGAAACCATGATAATTTGTTCACGTTGTCTTGTACCTTTTTAAAAAATAGACGTGCAGAGAAGAAATGGACATAGTTGGCAGCTTAAAGCCAAAGAACAGAGTTGTCTCCCAAACAGATCTGCAATAAGGTTATGGTCAATGGGATACTATCGTCATAAAAATCAACCGGCTGATAGAAGTCGCAAGCTTTCCATGAATCAATATTGTATGTGGGTGTTGTTGTAGGGGGGTAACTGGGGGGTGAGGGTGGAGTCCTGGTGCCAAAGCTGCCACTCACTTAATCCAAGCTTTAAATAATACAGACAAAAACTGATTATCCAGCCATTGTAGAAATCATAATTTATGTTTCCAAAAAGGTGCTTAACAGAACCCCGTCCATCTCATTCCCCCACCCATCTCTACCTGTTGTTCAATAATAAGAGAAACCATGTGGCTGAGCTGATATGTATCAAAATAAAAGTGAGATCTGGCACTCTGCTTCTAATATCTGTGTACCCTTTATAGCTTTTGTTATCTAGAAAACAGCTCGGCATTCTTTTTTCAACCACAGAGCCCCTGGCCAATTCCTACTGACAATCAACTGGCAAGATAGCTCTACCTATTAATCCTTAAGTGCCTATTGAATTCAGTGCTCCTGCTAGATTTCCAAGTCTAAAATTGATTCCCACTTCTCTACCTATCACTAATGGTTGAACACTTAAGAGTAATGAATTAGAATGGAGTCTTCTTTGTCTCCATTTGTATGGAAGATGGGAAATTTGCCCTAAGGGAGGATTGCCTTTGTGCAAGACCCGCCAACCTGCAATCGGCAGACCTTTCATGGCTCCACTGGGACCGTGACACAGCTCAGTGTTGCAGGGGACTTGGTTCTGAGCGAGTCAAGAATGAGAAGTTGTGACACAAGCCACTAGTCAGGCTCAAAGATCAAGTCCAAACTGATTGGCAATCTGGGAATGAGGAGCAAGCCACAAGTCAGCACTGAAAGACAACCAAAAGGTGTAGGAGCATACCAAGCCCAGGAGGACCTGAGCAATGTTCACCTGGAGCAGGAAGCCCTCTCATGTTCCTCCAACTGCCCAAGAGGATCTAGTGACCAGCCTGGTGTGAACAAAGCTAGTCCATGGCCTTAGGACAGGCTTCCTCAACCTCGGCCCTCCAGATGTTTTGAGACTACAATTCCCATCATCCCTGACCACTGGTCCTGCTAGCTAGGGATCATGGGAGTTGTAGGCCAAAAACATCTGGAGGGCCGAGGTTGAGGAAGCCTACCTTAAGATGTTAAAGTGGCCAATGCAGTTTGGTGGTTCACCACAAAGGACACACCAAAAGGCTCCCAATTCAAGCCACAGCAACTCCTGACGGTTTGGGTCTGATTCAAAGTTCTGCCTCTAGCACCCCTGTTTGCTGGCCACTGACTCAACTTTCCAAACTCAGCATACTGAGCGCCCTCAGTCCTCGTTCAGTTGTTTGGGGTTTTCCTGAGCTCCATTCAGACTCAATGACTGACAACTTGGGGCATACAATGGGGATTAGCTGCAAATGTGTTGAATTTGGCAGTAGCTGTTTGTCAATAGAATGAGAAGATTTTATGCCATGGATCTGGATAAGATTCAGATAATGATACTTGGTGCTACCTAACACAAAGGGACTGATCTTTCTTGAGGAGTGAGATTTTCTCCAAAAATCTTCATACCTTATTTGCTTCCAGACGCCAGTAATGCCACACTGCTAAAACCACCAGGAACATTCCATTCTTGAGTTTGTATTAAACACAGCCACGGAAAATATTTCTATACTTTTATATGGTATATCTGGATAAACGTCTGTTTGTGGGGACTCCTTCCTGAAAGTTCATCTTTTTTGTCCAGAGAGAGTGTATGTATCTACAACCTGAGGTCCAATCCTTGGTATTTTGAGAAAAGCATGGTGTTGTGGGGAAAGAATCCTATTTCCTGGCCCTCAGCAATGCGTTTTTAGTAAACAAATGTGCCATAGCTGCCTCACAGACTACAAATTCACCTTTTCTTAGAGCCTAGGCTAATGGTACAGGTTTTATTTGGTACAGCAATCTAAGCCTCCACAGGATAATTATGACAGATCATATTTGAGATGAATTTTTGATGCATTTAGGAAGGATGACGAGATTAACAATTCTTGAGATTGAAGATTAACAGGGGCTTCAGCTGCTTTCTTCTTAATTCTTCATTTGCATTTTAAACACTAGACCCCACTTTTATTGTACTTGCTTCCCCTGAATGACTCTAATTTCTTTCCAGGTGGGCAGATGTCTGAAGCTAATTAGATGCTTGGAAGACTTGGACTTAGATCAGATTGGAACTGTGAGCTCTTGCCTGAATAAGCATGTCAGAGAACAAAATTACCAAGGCAACGGGAATGGGGAAAATAGAATGTACTGCATTGCTATAAATCAATGTTCCAGAGTTTGCAGTTATGAAATGCACACCAACTTCTCTTTTCACCCCATTCTCAGCAAGTCCACACACCATCACTCGCTCATAAAAAGCTTGGCAATGCTTTGTGTAAGCTTCTTTTAAAAATTGTAATGAAAACACTCAGGAAAACCAGTTGAACACATGCAACAGCAAAAACATCCTAGCTATCTGCATATCCTCATATTTTGAGTTTCTGGTTCTGCTAACTCTCTTTCCATTCTTCCCAAACTATTTGCAACACAACTGCAACAGGTAAGTCCCATATAAAACCTGAATCCAGGAAAATGTAATATGTTTTAAACACTGTCACTTTTCTAGAAAAAGGTGTTGGAACTTACCATGAACACCTTGCTTGTTCTCTTATTATGGCAACAGCAGCAACCTGAGGGGCTGGAACTTACCAATAGTTTCAGTGAGTTCCAGCTGGAAAAAAAGCCCTGGTTTTAACTATGCTTTCAGAACATGGTTTCATCCTGGCTTTTTCTCACTAACCATAGTTCAAATAATGTACAGTTCTCTGAGGACAGCTGCCATGGGGTTCTGTGGCCTGTTTAAAATCAGAAACAAATGTTTCCCATCTCCTCCTTGGGAGTAAAAAAAAACAGGAGGCAAGGGAGCAGGGTGCATGGGCTCAAACAAGCAAACGTATTTGCAGCCTAGATATCCAATACTGAAAAGTTCTCAAAGTCACCAGGGACTGAAAGCCACAGGTTGCCTTATCTATCACATTTGTATTCTTTCCTTTTAGGAGGTCAGAGTTTAGGGAGGACATTTAGGCATCCCATAAAAAGAGGAAACACATCACACACATAAAAAGAGGACAAGAGAGGATGGAGATCTGCATAAAATGTATGTATACTAATTTATATGCATGACAACATTTTGGAGGTCCCAAGTCGCAAGGTCTCAACCAGGGCCAGGGCCTTTTCAGTACTGGCCCCGACTTGGTGGGACGCTCTGTCACAAGAGACTAGGTCCCTGCAGGACTTGACATCTTTCCGCAGGGCCTGCAAGACAGAGCTGTTCCACCTGGCCTTTGGTTTGGACTCAGTCTGACCCTTCTGTTTCCCTCCCCTTATGGTTTTGATCTATGGGCTATTATTAATATGAGGCTGCATTTTAAATTGTATTTTTAACTTGTATTTTAAATTGTTTGCCCCCCCCTCTCCTATTATGTTTTTATTGTAATTTTACTGGTGTTAGCTGCCCTGAGTCCAGCTCTGGCCGGCGAGGACGGGGTATAAATTAAAAATTATTATTATTATTATTATTAATTATTATTGCAAAATCAGGAATAATTAACAGAAATACAAGACACTTCACCATAGTGGAAAACACTGTGGCCAGGCTATCAGTGTCTGCTGTCCATGCTCTATCAGAGCACTGCACATGGAGTTCAGACCATTTGCGTTTGTAAGATTACTTCTAAGTAGGGAAGCTACCTAAAAAACAGTCACAACACAACCTTAATTTTGTTGCGCTACCTGATTACAGTGACTAGGTCTGTCACTGTGGTTTTGTAATGCCTGATCAGAGTCCGGGATTTGACAAAACAATGCACACGTTTCATGTTGTTTGTTGTTGTTTAGTCGTTTAGTCGTGTCCGACTCTTCGTGACCCCCTGGACCAGAGCACGCCAGGCACTCCTGTCTTCCACTGCCTCCCGCAGTTTGGTCAAACTCATGCTGGTAGCTTCGAGAACACTGTCCAACCATCTCGTCCTCTGTCGTCCCCTTCTCCTTGTGCCCTCCATCTTTCCCAACATTAGGGTCTTTTCCAGAGAGTCTTCTCTTCTCACGAGGTGGCCAAAGTATTGGAGCCTCAGCTTCAGAATTTGTCCTTCCAGTGAGCACTCAGGGCTGATTCCCTTAAGAATGGATAAGTTTGGTCTTCTTGCAGTCTATGGGACTCTCAAGAGTCTCCTCCGGCACCATAATTCAAAAGCATCCATTCTTCGGTGATCAGCCTTCTTTATGGTCCAGCTCTCACTTCCATACATCACTACGGGGAAAACCAGAGCTTTAACTATACGGACCTTTGTCGGCAAGGTGATGTCTCTGCTTTTGAAGATGATGTCTAGGTTTGTCATTGCCTTTCTCCCAAGAAGCAGGCGTCTTTTAATTTTGTGGCTGCTGTCACCATCTGCGGTGATCATGTTGTTTAGCTGATGCCAATTGACAAAAGATTTTTTTTCTCAGCAACAGATTTTTCTCTGGCTTGTGTGATGTCAGAAAGCCAACAGAAGTCACACCCACACCATACACTGAAAGTACTTGTATACCACTTTGATAGTTGGATTACTGGGAACTGTGTTTTGTTAACCTCACTGAGCTACGTTTCCCAACATCCTAAAATGACACTTCCTGGAGGGTCTCCTTGACTTTTAAAATGACACAAGTGCTAGATGTGACCAGAGTTTAGGGGGAAGAGAGGGCTATCAATGTCTGCTAGCCGTGATGACTCTGGTTCCAAATCCCAGTTGCCAGAAACCCCTGGAGGAGAGAGAGTTGCTCTTTTGCTCATGCTCTGCTCGCTAGACCATTGGCTTGATCCAGCAGGATATTCTTATAATCTTTAGAAAATGTGACCTATCTCATCTAAAGAGGTGGCGACCGAGGTATGCATTTCGAAAAGCTGTTTCGAGACAAAGGCAGATGAAGGGTCAATGCATTGAGCAGCGCATTTAGATAACTTTAGGCTATGGAATTGATGGTCTTATGGCGGTTGTTATGTACTGAGTTGAATGGGATCCAAAAGGCAGCAGTCTGATTGGTCCACAGGAGCCACCCAATCTAGCTCCAGGTGGAAGTGAATCCGCAACCTGATTGGTGTACAGGTGAATCCCGGAATTAGCCAATCAAGTGGGGCCCATTGTGTAAATAATGTATATAAAGCAGACATTCTGGGGGAACTTCCATTCCTCCTCACCACTATGAGCTGAATAAAGAGCATGAAATCCACTCTCGACTCCGAGTATATTTCAGTGGTGTGTTTGGGTGTGACTTGAGATGCTAAAGCATTTCATTCGCTTAATTCAAAATGTGGTGAGCCAGCTCAGGTCTGCCGAGTGGAGCCCTAAATGTCCACCCCAAAGTCATGCCCTGCAGGGAACACTCGAGTGCCTCACCCTGGGGATCAGATGTGAAGAAACGTATTCAGTGGCGTAGCGTGGGGGGTGCAAGGGGGGCCGGCCGCACCGGGCGCAACGTCTGGGGTTAGGGCAAATCCACGGGTTAGGGGGCGCAAATCCACGGGTTAGGGGGCGCAAATTACTTGCCTTGCCCTGGGTGCTGACAACCCACGCTACTCCACTGAACGTATTGGCTCCTAGGAGGAGCGTTAATGGTTTTGCTTCCACTTCTGTGTCCACATTCATAGATATTGCAAGCACACCGTCATGTGCTTCCAGTGCCCTCCCCTCCAAAGGCAGCAATGGCCCTTCAGGTTCTCCCCAGTTCATGGAAGTGTGGCGTCACTAACAATTTACTCAGGAAAATGAATCTGAGCGAGGATCCCACCAAGAAACCTAGTCCTAGAAGTTTGGAATCATTTGCCATACGTTTGTGTCTCTGTGTTTCCCCCTTTCCTCAGCTGCCTACCACCCCCTGTGGGGAAAATGGCAGGAGTCATCAGCGATGGTAGGTTCCCAGATATTGCACCACGCTGAATCACAAACATAATAAGCATCTATTTGAACTTCTGCTTTGCAACTGACTCAACTTGAGCTGTTTAATATATAGAGCTGTATCACAAGGCGGAAGCAGGGTAAACGGAATGCTTCCTGGGATGATAAAAATTACTTTGGTGAGGAAACTATTTCGGCAGCATTGTTCTTTTATTGTAAGTAACTGTATATTTGATTCCAGGTGTCTCATTTTCAAAAGGCATTAAAAATAATGTGTGCAGGAAAGGCAGGCGTCGCTGCTGCTTTCTGCAGTGAAATATTGTTAGTGGCATTGAACCAAAAAATCCAACAGCAGAGTTTTATATTATGAATTCGGAAAATAATAATCATGATAAACGAATGGAATAGGAATAGACCCTTCCCCCTTCACACAGCTGGGCAACCCCCCTCCTCCTGCCAAGCCTGTGGCCGGCTTTATTCTGCAGTAAAGAACAGAAAAGAGGGCATGTGTACATTGTAATGATAGCCAGATTAGGGCAATCTTTCTGACGTGCTGCTCCTCTCGCCCCAGCCATGATTCTCCCTGCTGTTCCAGCAAACTACCTTCTTCGCTGCTGTTAATCTTGCCCTGCAATGTGAAACTATAGCCTGGCATTTCCACACCGGATCTTTATTCTGGTATTATTATGGCTTGGCCATTCTCTCTTAAGGGCTTTATATATAATATTATCACCAAATTTTTCTTCTTCTGGGTTTCCCCTATGTTTCTTCCATCTTTCTAAGACTACAGAACAAGCGATCAGAAAATACAGCAAGTGGAGATTGCCTTAGCAAACATCTTTTTAAAAAAGAAAGAAAAAAGAGGTGTGCGTTTTGAAGTTTGCCATGTGTATCAGGCAGATGAGCTATGCATCTGCATCAACTCATCTGCACTATTTCCCCTCGGATTGGCAATTTTTTATCAGATTTTTTGTTTCATTTTGTTTTTAAACCATTTCCCCCCATTTCCATCACTGCCTCTTCATCTGCAGTTAAAAATTAAAATGTTTGTGCAATAGTAAAGGTAAAGGGACCCCTGACAGTTAAGTCCAGTTGTGAACGACTCTGGCAGTGCAAAACTGACCATCCAAGTCTGCAAGCAGCGGTGCCAACTTGAATAAAATATGGAGGGGCAGGTATGCTCTGCCTTGCAGAATCGATCACATGGCTTGGCACATGCACACCATTTGAATGGCAATGCCCATCAATGCGAGGCCCTGGTCCCCTCAAATATTTTATGGGGAGGGTTGTGAAGGGACCTCGCCCCTAGAAGTTGGCTCCTATGTCTGGAACTGTCTCTCAGTTTACACTATTTATATGAACTGGGTATGCCCATTAGAGCACTTGCCCCATTTTCAGAAGTCTAAAAGGTCCCATAATTCTATGGCAGATATGGAGGGATTCCTCAGTAGATAGGAACATCCCCACATTGGCCTGAAAGCAGAAAGTTTGAAAAACTATTCTAAGAAGCAGTTTCTCTCTTTACAACAGTCTTGCTCAACAGGAGACCCATCAAGCTCAGCTCAGCTCACAGTCCATGGTACTTAAGAACCCTCATTTTTTTGTCCTCCCACAGAGATAGCAAAGTCAGAAGTGTCCCCCCTCCCCTTTTGAACCCCTTGTGGGACTGTCATGCCATATGAGGCTTGGCAAATCACAAAACTATACCGGGCTGCTTCGCAGGAGTGCATTTTGCCTCTTCCATTCCCAGTGTGAAAAATACTGTATATGCCCAATCAACCAGCTGTATCACTTTGGAGAAGAGATAATGTCCAGATCTACACAGCTGCTAGAAGCAGAGATTGTAATGGGCAGGCCTGGAACAGAATGTATTAAAGAATGTAGGCTGGGAAATGTCTTCAGGGATCAGAAAGGAACAGATCAGCAAATTAAAACATTGCTCTTTGGGTGGAAGTGGCCAATTTGATTAGACCAGAGTAAAGCATATCCCAGGATAGCTCTGATTCCACAACCTTCAATGCGTTCTATGAATAAACATAGCCCAATAGCATTCCTGACCTGACTGAACTGGTTTATTCTCAGTGAAGAACTTCCTTGTCTTGTCTTACAGCCTCCTTGAAAGCCCTGCAGTTGTTGTTGTTTTTAAAAAACCTACACAGACGCCCCTGCTGCTTTGGTAAATGAGGGCCATTGAGATTCCGTGATGTCCAAACCGAAGCACTGTGCAAATTCATTTATATCCCGGTTTTTTAAATAGGTGTTTTGGAAAACATTGACCATGTAGCCCACAACAAAACAGTTAAAATTGGGCGTGCATCAAAGTTCCGTAAAACATAGCATCATTTAACCTCTTCAGACTGAGGTTTTCTTTTGTTTAAAATCTGGGTGGCCTTTACAACATGCAATAGTTGGGACCAAACACCACCATTTGTTTTGCAGCAAGGATGTTGTCATCTTCTGGGGCACTATTTGCCAATCCACTGCTTGCTCAATTAATAAGTTTTTTCTCAGAGATAAATGCACCAAATAAGCTAAGTTAGGGTTGCCATACGTCTGGATCTTTCCAGACTCGCCCTCTTTTCCAGGGGTAAAATTTCACTCCGGGTGGATATTTTGAATTTGCCAAAATGTCCAGGTTTCTTCAAGCAGAGCCAGGAAGTATGCCTGTGATGATCCGTCTTAAGCTTTTTCTATCTCTATGGTGCACTCATGGCGGATGCTGGGATTGGGTTCATGATCAAACAGCAGGTCCAAGGCTTCTACCTAGACTTCTCCAACTGGTTGGCCAGGCTGGTGCCCAGTAAGCTGCCTGTGAGTAGGCAGGAAAGACTCCCCAAGGGGGTTTCTCTCTGTCCCCCCTTCCTCCCTTCCCTGTTTTAGGGTCTCCCATGTACTCTGTGTGTCTCAATGGAAGGATCCCCACCCTAGGGCATTATTCATTGATTGCAATTAAGCTGACTCTATTTTGCAATATTAGAAAAATCTAAGAAAAGAAAGAGAGAGCTTACTAGTAAAGAGGATCCCCCTCTACCCTCAGTTTTCTCAATCTAAGTTAAAATACACAGCTCTCGTGTAAAGTCAGGGGAAGCCCCTCTCCCCATTTTTGTGTATGTGGGGGGGGGGGGGTGCCCTGAAATCGTGGCAGTCTGAAGAAGCCAGCAAAGAAAGTGCTGGGAGTTTGGGGGGGAGTGGAAGAAATGGCTGAAGCACTTGGCACCCCATTTCTCCCCCCCCAAAAAAAGTTTTGCTCCTTTCTTTTGATCACCACACTGCTTGGATCTTCATAGTGTACAGTGGACGCTCAGGTTGCGAATGTGATCCATGCGGGATTCACGTTCGCAATCCGCAGCATTTGCAACCCGCAGCGGCGCATCTGCGCATGCACAGTTGCGATTCGGCACTTCTGCACATGCGCGACCTCCGAAACCCAGAAGTAACCCGTTCTGGTACTTCTGGGTTTCGGCGGTCCGTAACCTGAAAAAACGCAACCTGAAGCGTCTGTAACCTGAGGTATGACTGTATTTCTTTTTGCCATTATGCCTTTAGAAGACACCTGAAGGCAGTCTGTATAGGCAAGGGCAGAGGAAGGGGGGCAGTGAGGATGGTCCGCCCCAGGTGTCATCACTGAGGGGGGTGACATTCAGCTCGCCACCCATCCACAACTCCCAAGCCTACCCCGAACCATCAGGGGAAGGGGCGGAGCTGTGCTGCCTTGCCGGCGGCCTTCTCCCCCTCCCTCTTCGTTTTGACAGCTTGTGGGAGGCTTGGGAGTTGTGGGCGGGTGGTGCACCATTGCCCCTGCTCCTGGGCTGCTTCCTGGGGGGGAGGGAGCCTCCCCTGAGCTGTCAAAAGGAAGAGGGAAGGGAGGAAGGCTGCTGGCAAAGCGGTGCAGCTCCCTCCCTTCCCCGCCCAGGAAGCAGCCCGCCATAGGTGGCTAGCTGCACCCCCTATGGACAGCTTGTTCTGCCCCCTGGGATGCTCGCCCCCCCCAGGACACTCGCCCCGCCCCATGGCTCCACCCCCGGGTGCACAGCATTTGCGCCTCTCTGGGTGCCAGAGCAGCTAGTTCCACCTCTGCGTATAGGGAAGGTTGTTTTTTAAAAATGTTTAATGTTTTATTATGTTTTTATATAAGTTGGAAGCTGCCCAGAGTTGTGGGAAACCCAGTCAGATGGGTGGGGTACTACTACTATTACTAATATACAATGGGATGTCCCTACTTTCGTCGGAGAAATGTTGGAGGGCATGATGTTGCATACGCAATGTGCATGCGCTGTGGAAGGCAAGGTGGCACTGCAGCTTCTTTTTTCGCTGTTCAAAATATGGCAACCCTAGCTAAGTGGAGGAACAGAGAGGTTACATGGCTAAGGGCTAAGCTGCCACTTCTATTTTGGAAAATTCCAAAATCCTCTTATTGTGACCAACCACAATGTCACTAGATGGTGAGCGAGATTTCGAGTCCCCCACAATTGCCATCAAGTATTTCCATCAGGAAAGCTGACTTAGAATTGAGACATCATGTCTGCATTGGTCAAAAGTTCAGAGCTGTCAGGAAGAGCACTTCATGGTTTATCTCTACTGCTCTGGAACAAAGACCTCCAACTTATTTCTCCAGCATTTTCCTGTGGTCTCAGGACAACAGTTTAAGAACAACTGACCTAGTTAAAGTTGCCATCCCATTCCTCAGGAACCCTATGCCCATAGAAGCAGTCTCATATGCAGAAATTTTAGGCTTCACTTGATTAGATTTCTGCCTTTCTGTCCACTGTTACAAACAAAATGAGACCTAGTGTTTCTGCATGGTGGTTTGCTGTTAAAAAATACAGAAGCATGACAGGTGGAAAGAGGTGACCATTAAACACCCATTTTGGGTTGGTGCTGCCCAGCTCTAAGAACTTAGTAGCACAAGCAGCAGAGTGTGGATTCCTGCCTTGCTATTCTTCCACAGGTGGGGGAACTGAGGGTGGGGGGAATATTGTAAAGTGGCAATGCCTCTGGGCTTTTAAAGGAACAGCGCTTGGCAACCTTAGACACCCAATGAGAAAGAATATAATGAATTTGCTATGTGGAAGTCATAGTCTTCCCAGGCAGGGAGAGTGCATGTCTCAGTGATACTTCCGCACAGTACGAATTTTGTCTCCATCATCCTTTTACTTCCTGATTGGCTGCAGTCAAAGATTCCTGCATTGCTGGGGGCTGGACTAGTCAGTGAACAGCGGAAGGAATAGAATGTGACCATGTACCATCCAGGTAAACACTGCAAAGAACTGAATAATGGAAGATAGTAATTAACTCTCCCAGCACACCAGGTCTGGAACAACAAAGTATATGATGGACTACACACATGAAATGGATCACTTATTTATAAGATGCAACAGAGGTGGTGTTTGTAAGGTGAAAAAAGCGGCCAGCTGGAAGAATGGTTTAATGGCAAGTGCAGGATGTCAACTGGACTCTAAATAAGTAATGATGTGTCTATGGGAAGAAATGATGAGGATCACATGTTCGGAACAGGAGCGGGAAACCTGATTTTAAGAAATTGTATTAAATTAAATTAATTTGGTTTGATTTGTAATAATTTGGAAAATGAATAAAAAGAGTTTGGAAGAAAAGAGGATGAGCTGGGAAGTCCCACGTTGAAAAACACCATTTCAACCACAAGCTCTACAGTTGCCTTAAGGAAGCCATTATTTCTCAGCTCTGCAATGATGGGATAATAATTGTCACCTATCCTAATACAAGTTGCTGTTATTCTGTCTCCACTTGACATTGCATGGCTGATGGGAGTGGAAGGCCCAGACATGCACAAACCAGAGCCTTCAGCCCTCTGACTAGAAGGAATACCAGGCACCTCAGACCCATTCCTTAGCAGTTTCATTTCCACTCAGTTTTAGCTAGTAAGAAACAGCAGGAGCCCCTTCACTATACCTTCAAAAGTGAAAGAAGCCTTTGCCTCTCTTTGGCACCTTCTGTGCACGCCAGAGGAAGCAAGACAGGGGATTGCTAGTGACCACCAAGCAGGGATGTTAAGGGAGGGGTAGTACCTCTGGTGGGGGACATGTCATGGTCCTGGTGGGGCAGTTTGTCCACCTTTGGTCCACACCCTGCACTCAGCTCTCACCTGGGGCTCCTGGAAGCTGTCAGCATACAACAGTGGCCACACCCCAGGAACGGCTTCAACTGACTGGCTAAATCAGGCGAGGGTAGCCAGGTGAGGGTAGTCAACCTCTCAGTGTGTAAGGAACTTCCCCTGCAGGTGAAGACAGGCTCCGGCGGGTCCAACAGTCAATAAGGCAGTTTCTGCCCATGCTGTATGTCGGAACTTGCGTTCAACCGAGCTACTCCTCCGGTCGAGTCCTCCGACGGTGATTAACGACCTGAGCCTTTGATGAGGCTCCAGGCACACTCCCATTATGCAGAGTATCCAAGCAAGCAGCAGGACGAGAAATATGAGCTACATTGCTAAGAGTTTTATTTCTAACTATGCAGACAGAAAAGAAATCTACATCCTCTCTCTGTGAAGGCAGAGAGGCAACTGGTACAAAGAAACAGGAAACCAGTAATATCAACATCCGTCTCCCGTCTTCCATGAGACTTCCAACAGTCTGGAATCTCTGGAATGTAAACAGAGTCTTGTGACTCCAAGCACTGCACAGTGGCACAAACAGAAACCTAATACTGTAGAGGTGAGGGGCAGATGGGACTCACCCACCTAGACCTCCTCTGCCTTGCGGGATATCTTCAGGAGAAGAAAAGGCGAAGGTCTACGCCCTACACAAATCTGGAGTGGAGTCCCTAAGGCGGTTGGATAGCACCTTGTACGCCTCCTTCGGGCAACTCCTGCAGCCAAGCTGGTGCCAAATATATTGCTCTGCTTTCCTTTGAAACGCTTTAGTGAGGCCGTCTGGGTAGCCTAGGACCTCCATACCAGAGAAGTCATTTCGTTGCTGCTAAAACAGCAAAAACAATGTGAGGGGCAGCACTTAAGAGTTACAGTGGTACCTTGGTTTAAGAACAGCTTAGTTTATGAACAACTTGGATTAAGAACGCTGCAAACCTGGAAGTAGGTGTTTTGGTTTGTGAACTTTGCCTTGGAAGCAGAACATATTCTGCTTCCTGTTGAGTGTGTTCCATTTGAAAATTGAGTCCCCCGCTGCTATGGGAAAGCACACCTTGGTTTAAGAATGCTTTGGTTTAAGAACAGTCTTCTGGAACGGATTAAGTTCATAAACCAAGGTACCACTGTACTGGTCTCTGCAGCCACAGCAGATGCTGTGATTCTCCATTGGTTTGGATTCACTCCCAGAGACACACTCCATTGTCTCTCAAGACAGATGGATGACAGCAAGGACAGGAATACCTATCAGCTACCTAGTAAGTCAAATGAACACTTGTGGACTCCTGTAGAAGCTGGTTTACTTGCAGGAAGTTTAAAACATCTGAAGCATCCCTTCAGAGTTAACAGTAGCTGGGGGGAGTGGTCTTGACTGAGAGAGATTAATTATTCATTGATCTGTTACACACTGGAGAAGTTTTCCTGCTGACACGCCCCTCTGTTTTCTTGCAGCTAAATGCCTGTACCACAAGTTATCTACCTAAGTTGTTTGTGTTTTGTGTTAGTTCCATTGTTTTCTTTCTTGCATTAATTGTACTTCTTGACATGCTTTAATCAGAAAATCAATACAAATAATGTTTATTTTTAAAAAAGTAGCTGCCAAGGTACAGTCTCAAAAGCTAAACTCTACCTTCCTTACACCGTCATGTATATTATTGTTAATCTATTTCTAAATTTGTATGAAATTTGACATTGACTACTATGCAGGGTAGTCAGCTGTTTGTAAATTTTGTTTTTGGTGGTTCCAAGTTGACAGGTTAAATGTACGTGAATCTGAATTTTCTTGAAGTTGGGGTGGGATATCCTTCAGAACTATCTCATTTCTCTTTACTCTTTGATAGCTGAACAAACTGCCATTTAATAGAAGGAAAAGAGGAGAAATAGAGGGCTTGAACTGAAACTAGCAACTTGCAATTTCTTGTCCATCAGTCAATGATTTGTGGGTTACCTAGTCAAGCCCCAGGCACTGAAAATGAAAATGTTCCCAGTCACCTTCATGAAGTTGGCAGGGCAACTGAGTTCCTAACAACAGGCTGTGCGGGGGGCAGGAATCACATACTTCAGAGATATCAATTCTCTGTTAGAGAAATGACACAGGCGGAACAGGAGAGGTAGCCTGAAAAACCCTCAATTTTGAGGCTGATGGTTCTTTAGTGATGCTCCTTACATGACTTCTACATATCCTCATTAATGTGAGCACACAATCCCTTTTGCTACCACCCTCTGCTCACCCCCCTGCAAATGGGGGCAGGGAAATATAGGGGGATTTACTTTCACGTAAACACACATAGGAACTGGGCACATCTTCACTGATTTCAATGGGAGCTGTAGCCCAATCCTATGCATGGCAACTCAGACACAGCTGTGTACATATATAAGTGCAGTCTTGAGCATGGGCTCAATTCTGGGTGGATACAAGCAACAAACTTCTCTAGTCCCCTGCATCCCTAGACTTGTTGCCCTAGGTATGCATGATAAGATTCTCTCCTAGCACTTTGGAGAACCATAGAGACCAAGGAGTTGCATATGTGTAATAACTTATGATCCACTAAATCAGGGATGGAGGGCCTGTGACCCTCTCCAAACAAGACTCTTAATCTCAGGGTAATGGCTTCAAGTACCACATTGGGCAAAAGATTCCTGCATTGCAGGGGTTGGACTAGATGAACCATGTGGTCCCTTCTAACTTTAAAAAAATCTGCTTTAAATCCCTGACCAGTTCAGGTGGGTGGACACTGTAGTCCCACAAGATCTGGAGGGCTACAGGTTTCTCAACCTGCAGTAAACAGTTGCATTTTCCAATTGAAATAAATGAAGTTTAATAATTTAATTCAAGCTGGCTTCCTGTTACCTTTCATGTCCCAGGCAATTCTCCAGTTAGATCCTTGACAACTGCCCAAAGCCCATCTTTTCTGGCATTCTTCTGCACGCAAAGCAGACGTTCCACCACTGAGCTAGGCGGCTGACACTGACTTGTTGTGCTTCTTTCTCAACTTTGCCCCTGGCTCTTCGCCCTTTGATTCCTGTGTCTTGATCCTTGCTCTTCTTTTCCTTCCAGGATCTTTTCTTCATTTGACAGTCCTTCCTCGCACAAAAGGGTTAATAGGAACCACCTATGATTTACGCTTCCAGTGCTGAGAAGTAGCTCCAGGGATACATTTATTCCAAAGTTTGCGGCTGAAAGAAAGGAGCCCTCTCAAAGCATAGTAACAGTAACCTGTGATTCCTTGCAAAAACTGGCACGAAATCCTCAGCCTTTCGAAGTGCCAACGACGTATCAGTCCAGGTAACATCAAACCATTCACAGCACTGGCAAATTTCTTAATATAAACAGTGAGGGAAGACCATCTAAACAGCTGACCGCTCTGTCATAAGCAACACTCTGAGGACATTCTCCACCCTTCTCTCTCAGCTTCGTACAGGTAAGTCCCAGTCAGCCCAGTTCAGGCTGCCTTTGATCTCCCCCAAAAGCAAATGCGTCTGTCTTCTCACCTCCATCAGCTGAAGGCTCTTTGAAATCCTCTTTCCTCGGTTCTGTTCCCACCAAATCATCCTGGCATCTCTCAGTCCTCCTTTGGACTTCATTCTCTGTACCATTTGCCAAATGTCCTAATGAAGGTACACATTTTGAAGACAAGGGTCCTTTCTCTGCTGGCTATTAGCTTCTCTCGGTGGTCTATCAAAGGCAGATCCTCACTCCTAAAGTGAACGAGCTATCTTCCCTACTCCTCTTTTTCATCCTGATTTCCCCCCCTTTTTTGGTAAACATATTATCACTGCAAATTTCTTAAGATGTATCTCAAATGGAACATCTCTATTGCCCTCTACTGGCCTTTAAGTTAACGTACCTATGCAACAGATGTTGATAGCAGCCATGCACTTCTATTTTCTGGTTCCTGGTCCTGCCTAAAATCAATAACGAGCAAATACACAGGGACCAAATTTTTCTGGGTTTTCGTTTTTATTTCCCCACCTTGGATGATAAAATACCAGTTTGATTTACAGTTTGCTTTCTAACCACAGTAAGCCTAAAATGATCAACAGAAACAGATGGTAAGACAAGCCTGCTAATCAAATATGTTCTTCCAAAGGGGAGGGGACATTTTTGCCTTGAAGCTATTTATACATTTTCTGTTCAAGAATACACAAAGTGATGTGCAACACAGAGCCATATGAAAGCAATAATTTAAAACACCTTTACTGAATAAAATTCAGAAACAATCAGCATGAAATTTCAGATCCTCCATCAGCAGGTGAAATAAATCTTTTTTATTAAAAAAAAAACCCTCTAGAAAACACAAGGCCAAGCAGGCTACAATTTGAAGATCATTCCAAAAATTGTGTGGTCACAACAGAGAATGATGTATTTGGTATACTTGCAGTTTGAACTTCCTGCGGCTGGCGGACTCCTCTCCAGTCCCACACCTAACAATTTTTGGGGGGAATAATACTGGAGTAGGGATATTGGAGAATTGTGCTCTAAGCAGACACAGATACAGAAATTCCCTGTGTTTGCGTGTTCACTCAGTGTTCAGGGATGGGATTCCTTGAAGTGAATGCCATCCACATCTGTCCACAGCATTTTAATTTAAGCCTGCAGATTATGCGTAATTAATGTCTTTTTTCATGTTTCTTTGATGCTGTTATAAAGATGAAAAGGGGTTTGGAACCCTGTGGGGAGATAGCTAATTGATCGGCCTTTAACTACATTTTTTTGCTTTGAAAGAGAACACACAGGGAAGTCAATAACACAAGGTACTTGCCTTTGACTGAGAGAGGGACTGCCACAGTATCTAGGTGCCTCTTTGCTCTTCTGATTTCTGATATCGGGGGGGGGGGCAGCTAAAGGCAAATTATATGCATCAAGATTGCAATCCTAAGTATGCCTACTCAGAAGAAAATCCCACTGAATTCAGTGAGACTTGTTTCCAGTTTGGGGAGGATGATTGTCCGGACTCTTGGACACCCACTTGTGGGGTGCAGAAGGGCTCCATCCTCTCCCCCATACTTTTCAACATGTATATGAAGACACAGGGAGAGATTATCAGGAGGGTTGGGCTGGGTGTTCACCAATATGTGGATGATTCTCAGCTCTACCTCTTGTTTAAATCAGAATCAGTGAAGGCAGTGAATGTCTGGAGGCGGTTTGAGGATGAATGGAGGTCAACGGATTTAGGTTGAATCCCAACAAGATAGAAGTGCTATTTCTGGGGGAAAGGGGGCAGGCAGGTGTGTGGGACTTCTGAATGGCGTAACTGTGCCCCTGAAGGACCAGGTGCGCAGCCTGGGAGTCATTTTGGACTCACAGCTGTCCATGGAGGTGCAGGTCAATTCTGTGTCCAGGGCAGCTGTTTACCAGCTCCATCTAGTATGTCAGCTGAGACCTTACCTGCCCGCAGACTGTCTTGCCAGAGTGGTGCATGCTTTGGTTATCTCCCGCTTGGACTACTGCAATGCACTCTACATGGGGATACATTTGAAGGTGACTTGGAAACTGCAGCTAATCCAGAATGCGGCAGCTAGACTGGTGACTGGGAGTGGCCACCAGGACCATATAACACCAGTCCTAAAAGACCTACTTTGGATTCCAGTACGTTTCTGAGCACAATTCAGTGTTGGTACTGACCTTTAAAGCCCTAAACAACCTCGGCCCTGAAGGAGCATCTCCACCTCCATCGTCCAGCCTGGACCCAGGTCCAGCTCTGAGGGCCTCCTATCCGTTCCCTCATTGCGAGATGTGAGGCTACAGGGACCCAGGCAGAGGGCCTTCTTGGTAGTGGTGCCCACCCAGTGGAATGCCTTCCCATCAGATGTCAAACACATAAACAACTACACAACTTTCTGAAGCCAGCCCTGTATTTTGAAGTTTTTAATGGTTGATGTTTTGCTGTATTTATTATGTTGGAAGCAGCTCAGAGTGGCTTCCAATTATTATTGGTGTTATTGTTAATTTCAAAACTGTCCCTCATTGATTCCTCTGTGAGGGAAATGAGAGAGGATGACAAGGTTATACTGCAGCATCCCCAACCTTTGGCCCTCCAGATGTTTTGGCCTACAATTCCCATGATCCCTAGCTAACAGGACCAGTGGAAATTGATGGGATGATGGGAATTGTAGTCCAAAACATCTGTAGGGCCAAAGGTTGGGGATGTCAGTTATACTGAATTGTGAAGTCAAATTAGTGAGAGCTGCTGCAATCCTAACCCCACTTACCGGGGGGTAAGCTCTACTGAATACAATGATGAGCAGGCATGGTTAGGTTTGCAGGAATAGATGGCTTTGTGATGATCTTCATTAACCTTTGTCTTTAAGGTGTCTCAATGTTCTTTGCAGTTTTTGCAAATAGGGCTACCCCTCTCGAAACACATTAACTTTGAAAGGAAACATGCAAGGAAGGTAAATAAGCATTAGTAAATATGTTAATTGCTGAGATATAAACAGCTGTTGCGTGCTACATAAAAAGTCCCATAATACACGTATTTCCACATTGGCAGATGATGAAACAGATCTAAGCCAAAAATGCAGTGCTATTCTAAGCTGCATCAGCAGAAGTCTAGTATCCAGATCAAGGGGAGTAATAGTACAACTCTATTTTGCTTTGATCAGACCACACTTGGAATCCCGTGTCCAGTTCTGGGCACCAGAGTTTAAGAAGGTTATTGACAAGCCTTATGAGGAATGGTTGAAGGAGTTGGTTATGTTTAGCCTGCAAAAGAGGAGATATGATAGCCACATTCAAATATCTGAAGGGCTGTCACATGGAAGATGGAGCAAGCTTGTTTTCCCCCTGCTCTGGAGGGTAGGACTCAGACCAATGGATTCAAGTTACACCTAATCCCACTGATTTTGAGGAAAAAATGAAACAAGAAGTAAGCCTTTTAAAAATAATAATTAAAAAAACCACCTCAAATTTACTAAACTGAACTGCTTTGACCAATCAGAAAGTGCTATATATTCAGTGTGTGGACTTGGCAGATGTATATAAGCAATACTTTTTCCTCTCTTTTTTCCTGTATCTTCCCTACAGTTCACATCCATCTAAATTATTATTATTAATTTTTTATTCCCAAATGTGCCGTCAAATGATCCTTGGCATCCCCCCCCCACCTCCAGCATTCATGATGTTTACAGCTACTTTGCTGAAGTATAAAATACACTTAAGAAGACTAATGTCAAAACAGACGTAGTGAAATGTGAATTGTTTTGTATATTTCACCCAACACTTACATGATCGTTAAGCTTAAAGGCACAAAGACTAAATAGTAGAAAATGCACACAAGGGAATGAAGGTGAACTGTAAGCTGTTCAAACCCTCCATATGAAACCAATGTTCTGTTCACCTGTAGGAGAGGATCAGCAAGGTGTACACTTAGTGCCACAAGTGTCACAAGTTTGAGGTTTTGACTGAATAGCTTGGCATGTCTGCATGGCTGTTACCTTCACTTTGAAAATACACTCCTCATTCTTCTTCTATTTGCAGGTCGATGCATTTAGCATTAGGGCAGAAGAAGCAAGCTCTTATTTTATTCCTGTAGTCACGAAGGTGCTAAGGTTCAAGTGAGATTAAAATGTGAAGAGGCACATGTTCAAGAGCATTTCCTCCGCTTCTACTGGGGGTTGGCACACCGCTCTTTGCTGCCTGTTGCTCTGACGTACGTAACACAGACACAGAAACAAAAAACAGAGTGGTGGGGAAGAGAGCAGGAAGAACAGAAATCTAGTCATGTGCTTAACTGTGCGCTGGGCTGTTTTTCTTGTATGTATGGTTTTGCAGTGGTGCTGTGGGTTAAACCACAGAGCCTAGGGCTTGCCAATCAGAAGGTTGGTGGTTCGAATCCCCGCAACGGGGTGAGCTCCCGTTGCTCGGTCCCGGCTCCTGCCAGCCTAGCAGTTCGAAAGCACATCAAAGTGCAAGTAGATAAATAGGTACCGCTCCGGCGGGAAGGTAAACGGCGTTTCTGTGCGCTGCTCTGGTTCGCCAGAAGCGGCTTAAGTCATGCTGGCCACATGACCTGGAAACTGTACACCGGCTCCCTCGGCCAATAAAGCGAGATGAGCGCCTCAACCCCAGAGTCGGCCACGACTGGACCTAATGGTCAGGGGTCCCTTTACCTTTACCTTTAATAGATGTGTGTGTGTGTGTGTGTGTGTGTGTGTGTAGTTTTAATCCTATCAATGTTTAATGGTTTTTTAATTGTTGTTTCCTTGTGATTTCAGCTGTTGTTATTTTTATCTATAGGCCACCTTGAGTCCCTGTCAAGGGAAAAGGTGAGGTTTAATAATAGTAATAGAAGAAGACACATTGCCGTCTAAAGTCAGCCCCCCCCATCCCTAATTCCTGGATCTAACACTACCTAGCTGGACCAATGTCGGATTCCAACATCTGATCACAGCTTCTTCTCAGTAAATACTCTCCATAGGATCTTAGCAACACTTATTTCTCTTCCCGTTGGACACCTCACGTCTCTTCTTTTCCTGCCCAACTGCCCTGCCTCCCTACAGGTTAGCTGCTACCCGCCTCCCTGCACAACATTCCTGTCTCCTTGGCAACAGTTGCCTGGGACGATGCATGAAATCCTGGCCTCCTCTAGGTGTATCTTCCATAGTGGCATCACATGTGCATTTGATTTTCCGGCACATTAATTGTCTATGTAGGGAAAGGTATGGCAATTTTTTTTTAGTAAATTGCTGTAAAGTTACACATTTGCAGTGAGCTTTTATTGGTTTAGAGACAAAGTCATTCTTGTAAGTTTAAAAATAACGCCGCCACCCACATATGACTGAACAGAGCTGAAATCTTGGAAATAGCAATGTGCTCTGTGTGGGGCTGCCTTTGAAAAGGGTTTGGAAACTTCAGCAAGTCCAGAACGCTGCAGCCAGGCTACTTACTGGTATGGCTTTTAATAACAACAACAAGAAGAAGAAGAATTGGTAGGTAGCCGTGTTGGTCTGACGCAGCTGAATAATTTTTTTAAAAAAATTAAATATTGTCCAGTAGCACCTTATAGACCAACTAAGTTTGTTCTGGTATAAGCTTTCATGTGCATGCCCACTTCTGCATATGCCAGAACAAATTTAGTTGATTTGTAACAGTTGTTGTGTCAAAACTTTTTTCAAAGAAGGCCAGATTTGATGAAGTGAGGGCCGACCAAATTTGTTGAGCTTTTTATTGGATTTTAGGAATTTACCCCAGGAAATAAACTGCCACAGGGGCCGGATTAAACCAACCGGTGGGTCACATTAAGCCCCCGAAACGGACTTTGGACATACCTGGTCTAGAAGGTGCTACTGGGTAATTTTTTATTTTTATTTCAATAATGATAATAATACGTGATTTATTTATACCCCACCTTTTTCCCTGGCAGAGAGATGTGTTTTCTTTAAAATATGCAAGGTGCTTTTTATCTGGATTGTTTCAGCACTTAATATGGCTTATACATTTCACAGCATTTATCTATAATCATAGTTCCTCTTGTATGCAATCTTCCATCTCAGAACTTCCGCATCTGAAGTATTAACACTGATTTCCACCTCCAAGTGCCAACTTCAACTGCACTCATTTGAAAAGGTTGCTTAGCCCTGAAGCTAGACACACACACACACACACACACAAACTTCTTGTCACTTTGACTATCTTTAAAGAATTGGTGTACCATAAGGTAAAGGTAAAGGGACCCCTGACCATTAGGTCCAGTCGTGACCAACTCTGGGGTTGCAGCGCTCATCTCGCTTTACTGGCCGAGGGAGCCGGAGTACAGCTTCCGGCTCGTGTGGCTAGCATGACTAAGCCGCTTCTGGCAAACCAGAGCAGCGCACAAAAACGCCTTTTACCTTCCCACTGGAGTGGTACCTATTTATCTACTTGCACTTTGACGTGCTTTTGAAGGGCTAGGTTGGCAGGAGCAGGGACCGAGCAACGGGAGCTCACCCCGTCGCGGGGATTCGAACCGCCAACCTTCTGATCGGCAAGTCCTAGGCTCTGTGGTTTAACCCACAGAGCCACCCGTGTCCCTTTGGTGTACCATAAGTGTGCATAATTAAAGGACAGTATCAATAGTCTGTCCTGAAAAATATCAAACAAAGGAAAAGAACACTGGTGGGTAAATAGATGCAAACCAAATCCTCACATAATTGCTCACTTGTAAACATGTGGCTTTCGGTGAAAGCCATGGAGAGTCTGGGACTCCTCTGCTTTTTATTTCAGCACCTCTCTCCTGACTAAATGTAAGAAACAGGGCATTTGCCAGCACACCAGGAAGGCTGTCAGGACAATCAAATGTGGACAAATAGGTTATAGTTCTTAAATATTACAACTTGAGGATCTGCAAAACCAATTAACTAGTTGGATTCAACCAATGTAACCAAATCAACTTAGGTCCAGGCAAGTGTTCATTAATAGATGGAGGTACCGTATTTTTTGCTCTATAAGACTCACTTTTTCCCTCCTAAAAAGTAAGGGGAAATGTGTGTGCGTCTTAGGGAGCGAATGGAGGCTGCACAGCTATCCCAGAAGCCAGAACAGCAAGAGGGATTCCTGCTTTCACTGCGCAGTGATCCCTCTTGCTGTTCTGGCTTCTGAGATTCAGAATATTTTTTTTCTTGTTTTCCTCCTCCAAAAACTAGGTGCGTCTTGTGGTCTGGTGCGTCTTATAGAGCGAAAAATACGGTAATTTCTACCCCCATCACCTGAGCAGGTTAACAGCTGCATTCTGGATACGCACAGCAAGGTTTCCCAAGATCCTCTCTGCTGCGTGGACCTTGGGTATGAGAGTCCAACAGGCACACCATGTGTCTGTCAGGTCACCATGGCTCCATTGTGTCTGTCAGGTCAAAGGGTACCCCCAGAACCCACAGGCCATGCCAGACAACAGTGACTAAGGGATGCCCACAACCCAACACTGCTTCAGGTAAGTGTTCCATTATTTCTGAAATCTTCTCACCTGCTGGGCCCACATGCCAATTAGCCAAATTGAAGGAACACTACTCCAAAAAACATCACCCAACAGTATGGAGTAGGTGAAAAAGCAGAAAACCCCAGTCAATTACGGTTTCCCCCAAAAATCCTACTCAGACTCTGGAAAACAGGTGACTAGCCAGTAGGCACATACTGCAAAAGAGTGGGTGCAGAATAAAGGAGGAAGATTGTGGAGCAGAGCAAGTTTAAATAGCCTGTCACCACCTCTACCCATTGGGTGAAGTTGCCCATCAAGCTAACTCCTCTTCTTCCAGGGAAGGAGTTTGGTAAATTCATTTCCTTCAAGTTGGCGGGCATGGCATTCTTTGCAATGCAAAACTTTTTAAGCCACCTCCTTTTCATAATATTTTTTCCCTCCCATTCTGAAAATGTTAACTCACCGTATACTTTATTTAAAAAGTATAATATGTAACCCAAAATAGTTTTCTCAAAATATATTAAGGGTCTGGGTTTAAAACTCTTAAGTGTATGTTGGGGGGGCTTGAAATCACATGGACTGTAGCACAGAATGAAACAGTACAAATAGCGTGTTTAATCTTTATTTTCAATATGAAAACATGTGCTCTTAGTAGATGGAATTTACAAATTCAGTCAACAATGTTCAATAACGAATTATGCTTAACATATAACAGCTGAATTGTTGCACACAAGTTAAAAGAGCTAATAGTTCGTAATATTCACATAAACACATGTCCACTATAATGTTCATAATGAACAAAAGATGAAGACAGGCTAGGCTTCAAAGAACTGTGAAACCAGTTCGGTGAGCCAAAAATACCTTTAGACTTTTCTTTCTTGCAGAGCACTAACTCCCCTTCCACCACCACACAGCAAACTGTTTTTGAAACTGAGGGAAGTCTTGGAAGCAGATTTATTCGTACGGCATAGGGATCAGCTACTCAAAGTGGGGAAATCAAACTAACTGGAATACTGCAAACCCACTGCATGAGTTTAAACAGCTCTTTAGAACTCGTCCAAAGATCTAGACTTGCAACTAGTAAGATAGCCAAGACAGACTTATTGTGATGGTTTAAACAGCTCAGATAATTGGTAGCGGATTACTATTACACATATTTGGATCGACTCAGTTGAGTGGTATAGCGGGCCAGTGTCATGAATTACACTTGTCAGTCACCAACTGTAAAAGATGGTCTTCATAATGTGTGTAATTTCTTCTCCATTGGGAATCAGTGACTGAACGATGAAAGCCTTAGTCCTTGTTTAAAGAAGGTTTGCTCCAAATATAAGAGTGAATTCAACTTTGTAGGAGTAACTCGTGATCCTAATTTTAGGAACGAAGAGGCCTAAGCACAAACTAATGCAACCATGTTACATGCGTTAGAACAAGTATTAAGTTTTCAAATATAAAACTGAGGAAGCATCATATAAGCACCTATACATTAAGAAGAAACATTGAGTGTCTTCTTGTGCTTACCACCAATGCAACAGGAGAGAAGTTCCAGCAGATTCACAGTAATCCTGAGGTACATACAAGTAGGAATTGCAGGAAAAGAAACTTAGGGGAGGAGAGAGATCCTGCAAACAGCCCCGTAATAACCATGACACAGAATATTGAGAAAGGATAAAATAAAACCCTGGCAAAAAGGCAGGAGGGGGAATAGAATGAAATGGTCCCATCAAGTTAGAAGTATTGTTTCTGAGAGACAGGGGGCAGGCTGGTGTGGGGGACTCCCTGGTCCTGAATGGGGTAACTGTGCCCCTAAAGCAGGCATGGCCAAACTTGGCCCTCCAGCTGTTTTGGGACTACAATTCCCATCATCCCTGACCACTGGTCCTGTTATCTAGAGATGATGGGAGTTGTAGTCCCAAAACAGCTGGAGGGCCAAGTTTGGCCATGCCTGCCCTAAAGGACCAGGGGCGCAGCTTGGGGGGGTCATTTTGGACTCACAGCTGTATATGGAGGCACAGATTAGTTCTGCATCCAGAACGATTGTCTACCAGCTCCATCTGGCATGCAGGCTGAAACCTTACCTGCTTGTGCATTGTCTCACCAGGGTAGTACATGCTCTGGTTATCTCCCACTTGGACTCCTGCAATGCGCTGTATGTGGGGTTACCTTTGAAGGTGACTTGGAAACTACAACTAATCAAGAATACAGCAGCTAGACTGGTGACTGATAGCAGTTGCCAGGACCATATAACACCGGTCCTAAAGAATCTACACTAGCTCCCAATATGTTTCTGAGCACAATTCAAAGTGTTGGTGCTGACCTTTAAAACCCTAAATGAACTGAAAGAGAGTCTCCACCCCCATTGTTCAGCCCGGATACTGAGGTCCATTTCTGAAGGCCTTCTGGTAGTTCCCTCATTGCGAGATGTGAAGCTACAGGGACCCAGGTAGAGGGCCTTCTTGGTAGTGGCGCCCACCCTGTGGAACAGCTTCCCATCAAATGTCAAACAGATACTAACTACTATTTGACTTTTACAAACCATCTGAAGGCTTAGTTCAGTTAAGTTTTTAATGGAAGACAGAGAAACGTAGATAAATGGTGTGCTGTTGTCTGGACAGGTCACTTAAATGTGCCCAGGGGTGGAAGAGAGCGCTCCCCAGAGAGATCAATGAAAATGAAAGAATTCAGTGTAGGTGGGACCAGGCACAAGTGGGTTCACTCCATCTCAAAAATCCCTTAAAGAGGTGGGAAAAGGACTTACCATGTTCTGTACTGGCTGTTGAAGGCAGTAGGAGGGGACTGGGGCTGGTGGATGGAATAAGGTGGAATGGAGTAGCTGAAAGCCTGAACTTTCAACATGGTAACATTTAGTTGCAGGGTTCCATTTGTAATTACTGACTTCCAAATAGGTGGAAAAATTTGTTTCAGCCACTGCTTATTTATAAATGAGTTCCCCACAACACACAAAGGAAAATAGTGAGGTGTGTGAAGTTGTAATATAATGAAAATATTAACCAAGTTTTAAAAGTGGAAATGCTGGTACCTGCAATATTTGATTTACTGGTGATTCCTGTTCATTTTAAGTAAATTATATTGGACACAGTAGTAAGGGGTTGCAAATATAAACATGATTTGTTTCTAATTCTGGGTGTGTGCTCAGTGTAATGAATGTTTGGCCGAAGTATTCAGTGTTGAGGATGTGTTTTCAACAACTCAAATTTTGGTAAGACAGCAAATTACTGAAACCTGGACCTCAAGGCTTGTTCTTGGCTTACTTGTCGTTTTTTGTTTAGAAGAAACAAACCTATGAGCACACATGCCTTGAGTACACATGTCATAGTAAGTAGAGCAGGGTTAGTGTTTTGGTGCTCCTAAGAGTGGGGAGTAAAGCAGGAGTGATTCAGCAGCATACACAAGCACAATATTTATTCACAGTGAGCTGTGTTTTATGTACTTCCACGGTATGTGACTAGGATCCTAATAAAACAAGGTTCAAGTTGGCAAAACTAAGCTGAAATGTAAACATTTGCCTGAAAGCTACCTGCCAAGAGTAGAATAAAATTTCCCAAAGAACTTATTAATTTCTGTATTTTGGTAAAAGAAGGGTGCACGTATTTGCAACAAAAATATTTACATGCAGAAAAATGAATTCTACAAGTAAGTGTTTCAGCAAGGCTCAGTGGCAGAACACTAAACTATACAGTGGTACCTTGGGTTACATACGCTTCAGGTTACAGACTCCGTTAACCCAGAAATAGTGCTTCAGGTTAAGAACTTTGATTCAGGATGAGAACAGAAATTGTGCTCCAGCGGCAGCAGGAGGCCCCATTAGTTAAAGTGGTGCTTCAGGTTAAGAACAGTTTCAGGTTAAATACGGACCTCCGGAACGAATTAAGTACTTAACTTGAGGTACCACTGTATGTTAGAATTAAGTGCACAAGCCTCAGACTCATTGCTCTCCCCTCATCAAAGCAATGCTCATGGAGGGAACGGAAGATTGGTAGCTTTCACTTCCCTTTTCAAATGTAGCTTCTGGTTATGTTCAAACATGGAACTGTGGTTTACTGTCTAACAGGGCTTCTCTTCAACCGGAGCTCACAGGAGCTCAGTTCCGGCACCTCTCAGGTGGGTACTATTGCCATTCTAAAAGAACAAGGTAGAAGTTCATGGTGAGCTCTGGCACCTCTTTTTCTAGAAAAACAGCACTGCGGTTTGCTATGGTTTAGTGACACCAGCAGGCATCATTACTAGTCACAAATTGGCTTGCTCCAATTAAGGGGTGGGAGTGCATTAGCCAAAGGCTCATATACGTAACACTAATCTGTGGGTAAACATTGCATGCAAAAAAGCAGATGCATAACAAATTGAGGTTTATATTTTAAACTTATGCAATTCTGTGTGGTATGAATGGAATTTTCCTGTGTCCTTTGCAGAAAAAGAAATTGTAATTATATACTCTGTTAAATCTGGATTTTATAACCTCCTGATGTCTGGAATGGAATGGATTAGAAAAAGCAGAAATATTACAGTGTGTCTGAACCATGAAAAGTCCTAACAGCATAGAGAATTTTTAACTCCATGAAATCCCTCTCCTTCCCCTCATTTTTTAAATGTGAAACATAAACTGAGATTACCAACCACCTTTCATCTTGCTGCATTCTGACATGTGTCTGTCAGTATTTTAGGACTATGATAATACAATAAAACTTCAAACTATCAGGCATAAGCTGTTCAAAATACAAGCAAAGTGGTTTTTCCCCCTTATAGTTTGCAGTTATCTTCCATAAATATTACAGCAAGATGCAAAGGTTTGAGCAATTTTATTCCTCATTAATTTCTCTGGCTCAAATTTAAGCATATACTTCCTTTTCCGTTCAAATTAATCGGTCTTAGATGTGCGTACCTCTGCTGGATCAAACTTTGCAAACAGCACATGATAGGTAACAGAAGTGGATGCACCTCAGTTTGGCGTTCAAAACTGACAATGAAATGCTTTTTATGTATAATCCAAAACTGCTACAATAAGGCAGACGCAGCAGCAGCAAGCTGCATCAAACTGTTTTGAGTGCAGGTACCATTAGGGTTTTGCCCCAGAAAGAGGAATTATATTTTCACATATTTAAGTAGCTATATTCAAAAAGCATTTTTCCTGTGAAATAATTTGTTTTATCTTCCACTACTATTCAACATTTTTTCAGTGGTGGAAATGTGATTAACTTCACTGTTCTAATTTTAGAGGTGACAATTAAGAGTTAAATGTTTGCCAGGTAGCAGGGCGGTGTCACTTAAGGCCACTTCCTATATTTAAATTTTAATATAGTCATAGAAAGGAGTGCTCATACCTTCTAATCACTTCTGTATCTGACATTGCAACATAAAATCTATGTCTTTGAGGGGTGGGATGAATTCACCACCCAGGTGAATAAATGAGGTAGCCTTTTCAGATTGCCAATGACCCTAGAATATGATCAGCCATGCCGACCGCTGGTAACAAATAAGTGACAGTGGAAAAGTACATTAAATGTGTACAATAAATTGCCAAATATACATAATGTCCAATTTGGGCTTTAGGTTTTGCAACTTTGACCTAATTTGGTGGTGTAAGGTGGGTCAAAAAGGGACACGGGTGGTGCTGTGGGTTAAAGCACAGAGCCTAGGACTTGCTGATCAGAAGGTCGGCGGTTCGAATCCCTGCGACAGGGTGAGCTCCCGTTGCTCGGTCCCAGCTTCTGCCAACCTAGCAGTTCGAAAGCACGTCAAAGTGCAAGTAGATAAATAGGTACCGCTCCAGCGGAAAGGTAAACGGCGTTTCCGTGCACTGCTCTGGTTTGCCAGAAGCAGCTTAGTCCTGCTGGCCACATGACCCGGAAGCTGTACACTGGCTCCCTCGGCCAGTAAAGCGAGATGAGCACCGTAACCCCAGAGTCGGTCACGACTGGACCTAATGGTCAGGGGTCCCTTTACCTTTTTAAGGCGGGTCAAATTAACTGGAAAACATCCTTAATGTATTAAAGTAATTTTTGAGAGCATCATTGAACAAGAATGGAACAAATAGTAGATGCCTTTTTCCTGCTGATGGGGGGGGCATGCCCGCAACCATTTTCCTAAACCAGGCACTGCAATTTTGTGACTAGCATCTGCAGCAAATGTGCACACTGGCCCCAGATGGTAAGAACCAGCCCATTTTTAGACTCCACTGCCCATAGACTAAATGGGAAGCTGTCTGTGCAAGCAAATAGATAAATATGCTGAAAGGCAGTGGCCATATATCAGTGTGAACTTCCTCACCCTGAGTAGTCAGGAATAAACTTTCCCCGTGTTAACACTCCAGGCTTGGGAGTGATTTATTGGAGCTTTTCTGCAATTAACATGGCAGTAACCTTCCAAGCTGACTTCATCAGATGAGTTCCCCGTTAGAGAAAAGATGCTCAGAGCTCCAGCTAATGAATAATAGCACACTACAGAATTATGTTCTTGTGCTGCAATTATTTGCACACTTAATCTAGATTAAGCCACTGAATACAGTGGGATTTACTTCTGAGTAGACAGCTATAGGATTGAACTTCTAAACATTTTTTTTACCGCTAAGCACAGTTGTAAAAAAGTATAGATTCAGTCCTATATAACCATTCCAATTCCTTCCAGATGAGGATTACACTCACTGGCCTGTTTCTCCTCTAAGATGAGGTTTTTCTGTTTGGATTTATGTAGAAAATGATTACAATGCAAACATATGGTTGCTGACTATATATAAAAAAAATCAACCTTCAGAGAGGAGGAGCAATTACTATTCAAATTCTAAATCATTTAGCATTCTAATTCACTTAACTACGGTCATTTTTGGTCATTCAACATCTGTTTTTAATATAATTTGTATTCAAAAGTTTTTAAAAGGACATTAAGACAATGACTTTTTTGGAGAAGAAAAAAATTACTGTCACATTTCAAACCAAATTGCAGGAGTCAAAAGACTTATTTTTGCATTTCTTCACTTACTATGTGCAGAGTCTTATATGATTAGTTTAAATTATTAGACCTATATCCAATAAAGATCACATAAGAAAAAGCAAAATAGAAACAATGTTCTCCTGGATCTAATCAAAGTGAGTACAAAAGTTAAATTGTAATAATCACTCTTTCTTTTAAACATAATAACACAGAGATTCTGCCTCTTACATAGTACCTGCTTCACCACAGTTTCAGTAACATAGTAAACAAAGCAACATTTGACATTTCTTATAAATTAAAACACTGAAGTGCTACTCTCAACAAATATACAAAAATAATATCAATCCATCTGCCCAATTCCTCATTCCAGGGGAATATCTGAATGTCAATCATCATTATAGACATCTCCTGCAAATGGAAGATGCACCTGACTTCCTGTGACATTGGGGAGTCGTGAAAGGTCAGGAAGGGTCTGGATCCGTGACTTGAGTTCTTTCCGTACCTGAGAGACTCTGGCTAACTTGCGCTTGTATTCCTGAAAGACAATAGAAGAACTTTATAGAGACTCTCTTCCACACTCATCCCTTTCACTACTGTTCTCAAACAGTTCTCAAAATGCAATTTCCCCCTCTTAACTACTTCATGGCCAGTGTGCAGACTCATATAGGCTGCCAGGCAAACCTTCCAGGGCTTCTCTTAGTTGTTCACCTTCTGTCCTCAGGTACAGACTGTCTTTTCCTCACACAAAAAAAGCAACTTTTTTTTCAGGGTAGGGTAGATTTTTATGCTCTCACAGTGATTTTCTAGACTGGTCTTGCATTATATCAGTGGTGGCCAAACTCGGCCCTCCAGCTGTTTTGGGACTACAACTCCCATCATCCCTAGCTAACAGGACCAGTGGTCAGGGATGATGGGAATTGTAGTCCCAAAACAGCTGGAGGGCCAAGTTTGGCCACCACTGAATTATATGAAAAGTCAGCAATTACGGAGGCAATGGGTTTCTTTGATGACCTTGTACTTGTGTCTTTAACATGCAGAAATTAAACAAGTGAAACTGCAAAGCACAAGTGAGAGAAAAATACCACTTTCTGACATTTTGCTCATCAAGAAAGCTAATGACAAACAACAGGACCTGTAAAAAGGTGGAGTGTTACCTCAATGTGGCTTTTAATAATTAAAAAAAATGATCTGCATATAAAAATGCTTTGTAAAAGCTTAGAAATTGGGTTAAAATACACATCAACTCTTTGAGAAGTAGGAGTAGGTGAAGCTGTCTATTTCTTTTTGGGGGAGCGGTGAAATATAAGAATTTTAAAAAAGTTTTTCATAATACTAGAAGATATAAAAGCCTAATCTAAAAAAAAAAAATGCTACAAAAAATACAACTAGACTAAGTAGAATACAGTCCTCTCTTCTTATTTAATTGAAAGTTGAAAAAGTACATAATTATATGTGCACTAAACATTGTGAGATGTAAATAAAAGAGAAAGAAAAAGAGAAACACAACCTGTGTAGAAGGGAAAATAAAGCGGGGAAGGGTAAAACCCAAAACTGTATACTTTACAAGGTTGTTATTGTACTTCACCAGATTGTGACTTATTACAGTATTTCTAAGAATGTATTCCAACTTTCATTGAATTTGCCCATGTTAAGTCTGCGTTTATATGCAAGTTGTTCATAAGTTGCGAGTTTGTATAAGTCTTCAATCCAATCATAGAAGGGAGCCACATTTTTATTTTTCCAATTCATCAGTATCAGTCTTTTTGCTGTGGTGAGGGTATGGAGAGCCCACTCGGAATACAGAGTCCTTTCTTAAAGGGAGTTCTTGACCCTTGTTGTTGTTGTTTAGTCGTGTCCGCCTCTTCGTGACCCCCTGGACCAGAGCACGCCAGGCACTTCTGTCTTCCACTGCCTCCCACAGTTTGGTCAAACTCATGCTGGTAGCTTCGAGAACACTGTCCAACCATCTTGTCCTCTGTCGTCCCCTTCTCCTTGTGCCCTCCATCTTTCCCAACATCAGGGTCTTTTCCAGGGAGTCTTCTCTTCTCATGAGGTGGCCAAAGTATTGGAGCTTCAGCTTCAGGATCTGTCCTTCCAGTGAGCACTCAGGGCTGATTTCCTTCAGAATTTGATATTCTTCCAGTCCATGGGACTCTCAAGAACCATAATTCAAAAGCATCAGTTCTTCGGTGATCAGCCTTCTTTATGGTCCAGCTCTCACTTCCATACATCACTACTGGGAAAACCATAGCTTGAACTATACGGACCTTTGTTGGCAAGGTGATGTCTCTACTTTTTAAGATGCTGTCTAGGTTTGTCATGGCTTTTCTCCCAAGAAGCAGACATCTTTTAATTTCGTGGCTGCTGTCACCATCTGCAGTGATCATGGAGCCCAAGAAGGTAAAATCTCTCACTGCCTCCATTTCTCCCCCTTCTATTTGCCAGGAGGTGATGGGACCAGTGGCCATGATCTTCGTTTTTTTGATGTTGAGCTTCAGACCATATTTGGCGCTCTCCTCTTTTACCCTCATTAAAAGGTTCTTTAATTACTCCTCACTTTCTGCTATCAAGGTTGTGTCATCTGCCTATCTGAGGTTGTTGATATTTCTTCCAGCAATCTTAATTCCGGCTAGGGATTCATGCAGCCCAGCCTTTCGCATGATGAATTCTGCATATAATTTAAATAAGCAGGGAGACAATATACAGCCTTGTCGTACTCCTTTCCCAGTTTTGAACCAATCAGTTGTTACCACCCACAGAAGGTAGTAGCTCTCATCTGGGATCTTTCCTATCTCCATCCAGCATCTCACCCTGGGAGACCAACATTTCCCTGCCTTTTACCCAGGGTCTTCCTTTAACCATCTACCCCATGCTTGGCTATACAATCCCTGGACATTAATAAAGGCCCAGAGCAGAGGATACCAAAGAAAAGAAAATGAAGAAGTGATACGGAGAGAGGGAGGGAGAAAAGGGCAGGAGAAAGAAGCAAGTTGAAAGAGAAGAAAAATAAAAGGACTTCCAATTTTCTATCTGCCAGCTGCATAAAAAAAAGAAGACATTCAGTCCAAGATGAAATCAGTCTTGTTGTTGTAGTTTAGTCATATCCGACTCTTCGTGACCCCATGGACCAGAGCACGCCAGGCACTCCTGTCTTCCACTGCCTCCCGCAGTTTGGTCAGACTCATGCTGGTAGCTTCAAGAACACTATCCAACTATCTTGTCCTCTGTCGTCCCCTTCTCCTTGTGCCCTCCATCTTTCCCAACATCAGGGTCTTTTCCAGGGAGTTTTCTCTTCTCATGAGGTGGCCAAAGAGTCTCAGCTTCAGGATCTGTCCTTCCAGTGAGCACTCAGGGCTGATTTCCCTCAGAACGGAGAGGTTTGATCTTCTTACAGTCCATGGGACTCTCAAGAGTCTCCTCCAGCACCAGAATTCAAAAGCATCAATTCTTCGGCGATCAGCCTTCTTTATGGTCCAGCTCTCACTTCCATACATCACTACCGGGAAAACTATAGCTTGAACTATATGGACCTTTGTTTGCAAGGTGATGTCTCTGCTTTTTAAAATGCTGTCTAGGTTTGCCATTGCTTTTCTCCCAAGCAGCAGAATTTTGTGACTGCTGTTACTGTCATCTGCAGTGACTGCTGATCACTGCAGATGGTGACAGCAGTCTTCTCTACTTTCTGTTAAATGTTTCTTTTCAGTTGAGGTCTCTCAAAAAATATTTCATTTCTTTTCCCCACGAAAAGTCCAAGAGGGGGTCCTGAATTATTACTGTTGGTGGAGGGAGATATCAACAATGTCTTTTCTTTAAAATCCACTTTCCCTCCATAATTCTCACCACGCCTCCATATTCATTAATAGTAAATTCTTCCTTCCATGCCCATATTAAAATCTCTCCACTGCGATCACATATTGGAATCATATTCCATAATTATTTTCTTGTTATATATCCTTTAATTCATGCCCAGTTCTGTATATTCAAATTTCATCTCTTGTTGTGTTTCAATTTCCTACTGCATTTATCCTGATCTGCTCCTCCAGGGCTTTACATTTCTGTTTCTTCCAGTCTTTTCCAGAGATAGCAGCATAAATTTATAGCATTATTCTCTGAATTTGCTCCAAATAGTATGCAGAATACTTTCTTTCTTCCAGAACTGAAGAGAAGACAGGACTGAAGCTTTCTCAAAGCTTTTTTTCCTCTCAACTCCATCAATACCAAATTCAGATGATTCTCCATCTCTCCATTTATGATTTTATCTTTCTCTTCTCCTACAAACCCATGTATAAGAGGCATTTTCATCTCACCATCTGCTTTCTCCAATTTTGCTGATTCATCATCCAGTCCTGTCAGCTTTTCATCAATTTAGTCTGAAATCTCTAGTTACAGATAGGTAGCCGTGTTGGTCTGCCATAGTCAAAACAAATTTTTTTTCCCCTTCCAGTAGCACCTTAAAGACCAATTAAGTTAGTTCTTGGTATGAGCTTTCGTGTGCATGCACACTTCTTCAGATACACAGTGTGTATCTGAAGGAATTTTGTTTGTTTGTTTTGAAATCTCTAGGTAAGCTCGTTCCATTTTTCGTTTCTTATCTCTATGATTCATTTTTTGTCTCCCTCTTTCATCTATTGTTGATCTGATCATTTTAAATTGTTCAGCGATCAACTGTCGAACAATACCAACAGTGAATGAGAGATCCAATGTGCCATACTGGATACTTCTGATGTTATCGATGTTATTAACAAGTCAGCTCCCAGGTGCAGACAGAAGAAAACGGCTTTGATCAGAGCATTTGAGGTTGTTCCCTTGACCACTCTTATTTCCAGAGTGATTTAATAGCCAATGTCTGGCTACTATAAATCACCATCTTGTGTTAGTGGAGAGCTGACAGAAAGACAATCTGCAATTTCCTCTCCTGGAAATGAATCTGTCGTATTCCCCAATGGCACAATTCAAGATCTGATATTCTCCAGCACTGACAATTCTGGCTGAGGCTGATGGGAGCTGCCATCCACAAATATATGAACGGCACCACGCTGGCTATCTCTGGCACAGACCTTGAAATAACAAGGTATAGCTATTGGGCATGGATTTTCTTTGCATCCTTCATAGCAGATTTATATGTATGTGGAGCCTGATGCAGGCCTGAATATATGTCACTTGTCCTTGCCTCTGCCAGCACATCCTCACTTCTGTGCAACTTTTAAAGGGGCAGGAATCCACTTAGGCCCTTCACCTTCCAACTTATCTTTTTATGCTTATATTTTGAAAATTAGTGAAGTAAATAGAAGGTTTAAGTAGAATAAGTAGCACAGTAAGTGTCACAATTTTCTTACTATATAATAAAATTGTAAGGCTGCCATGCTGTAGTTCATAGCCAAAAGGCAGCCACGGCAACTGCAGAGTCATGACTGAACAATAGGCGGGTGAGCAAGTGAGCAGAGTGGGTGGTAGGTGGCCCAGGTAAGTGTGGAAGGGTTGGGTGAAATGTGAGGGGATATGCAAGGGGGTGGGTGAGGTGTAAGAGACCAGGGATTAGTCAGGTGTAAAGGAAGGAGAGTATGGTCAGGTTTTGGGAGAAGGAAGGTGGCAAAGGGGTGGACCGGTAGGTGGGGTTGGAGAGCGAAGCAAGCAGGAGTGACAGCCCCAAGTAAATTCAAAAGCAGATTTACTATGTGGAATTCCAAATTAGCAATCTGGAATTTATTTTGTAATTTGGGACTAGCAGGCATAGGCCTACTCAGTGCCTGGACTGGATACCACTTGGATCTCCACCTAAGCTGCTCCAATGTTCTTTTCTTTTTAAAGAAAGAGGATATAAGTGGCCAGTACTGATTTTGTCTATTTTGAAAACTGACATGGGTATAGGACACTGCCTTATATTGACTGAAACAACTGATGCAATGATGTCTACGGCAGCTCTCCATGGCTTCAAGCAGAGGTCTTTCCCAATCTTGTTACACAAGAACCTTTTAACTGGAAATGGTGAGAACCCCACCGTCCTTCTCCATACATAGAATGTACTTTTCCACAGAGCTATGGCCTCTCCCCTGAATATGACATTTTATTCAAATCAATTTTTAAAGAAAAAAATACTGCATTATGCTTAGAATTATTTCAACGGTGTCCACGATCTGCACAGGTTGGAATGATCTGGAAGGACTTTACGATGGACAGTGTTATGTTTATGGTTGTTCTGCCAAATATCTACTAACAAGAGGAATGCAAAAGTAATCACTCCAACTTAACGCCTTATGAATTAGTCTCATATTACATTTCAGTCTGGAAGCTATTTCCTCCAGGACAATTTTATATAACAAGGAATCGTCTCTGCAGTAACTGGGTTGTAGACTGCACACTATGTGCTGCATCTTTTTCTTTATACAAACTCTGCAATAATCCAACTGTCTTTCTGCTTTGTTGGATGGTGTCTCAGTTGAGAAGCCCTTTAGACAATACTTGGCTTACAACTAGGCAACTATTTAACTAGGCTTCCAAATAAAGCCATGCTACTTGCCATTGAAAAAACATCATTATATTCTCTCACTCCATTTATGTCCTGACGCCTGTGGCTGGCAGATCACATGGATATTTCACAGCATATAATACTTAGATCTGCCAGCCACAGACATCAGGACATAAATGGTTACTTCGGGATGCGAACAGGATCCGTTCCGGAGCCCTGTTCGCATCCTGAGTAGAACGCAAGACGCGTCTGCGCATTGTGTTTTGCTGCTTCCACGCATGCGCGTGACATCATTTTGAGCATCTGCGCATGTGGCGAAACCCGGAAGTAACACACTCCGTTATTTCCGGGTCGCCACGGAGCGTAACTTGAAAACGCTCAACCTGAAGCACGTTTAACCCGAGGTATGACTGTATAGGAACAAATGTCCCTTTTTCATTGTACTGATCCAACCCAGCAATTTTTTGCTCTCCAATATTTATCTTAAGTAGAATGTGTTTAAGTGCTATCCTAATCTAATGAGCATAAATTTATATTAAAAAAAATTAAGAAGGCCTATCTAGTTCAGCACCCTGTTCTTCCAGGAGCTAACAATGAGTATTGAAAGCCCACAAGTAAGACAGGAGCATGATATTACTCTTCTACTCACAATGCCCAACAATTGGTATTCATAAGCCCACTTTTCTCGGAATACAAAAGCAGTGGAAAAATGCATATAAAGCAAAGAAATACAGTACAAAATAATTGTAATCCTAGCAGAATTTACATCGGCAGAGAAGTTACAAACTAAACCAGAGGAAAAAAGAGGTGGACATGGGGGGTGTGTGTGTGTCAGGTGGACAGCCTGAAGGAGAGTTCAATAATCTGGCTGTGACAATAGAAAAGGTCAGTCCTCAGTACCCACCCAGTTAGTCTCTAAAGGCATGATCAGTAGCATGTGTATTTGTGCAGACCAAAGAAAGAGCAACTGTGTACGTGTGGAAGGGGTCCTTTAAATATCCTAGTCCATGTCATATAGAGCATTAAAGGATAATATAAGCACTTTGAATTGGTTCCAGAAGCAAACATGAAGCCAGTAAAGTTGACGTTTTATGTGTTCCTACAGAAGGTTCTGTTTGAAACTCTTACAGCTACATTTTAGTCCCAGTTGAAACTTCTGAACACAGTTCAAAGGCAGCCCCGCAAAGTGGCATGGTTCACACATAATGCTAATCCATGATTTATTAAACCATAGCTTAGTGCTATGTGCAAACCCAGCCCAGCAATTTAACTATGGCTTAATAACTATGGTTAAAGGTTGCTCATTAACCACATTCATAGTTGGTTTTTTAAACACTAGAGAACTTTGACCGTAGTTTAGTGCTGTATGTGAACTCACACTCCTTCTTAGCTATGGCTTCAGGAGCTGTCATTGCCCCAAAGCTAGAGCTGCAAGTGAAGAAGAGTAAACAAATTCAAACTGCAGAGATAACAGCAGGAAGAGAAACTATACTATGACATAACATGGTACCCTCCAGTTTTTGCTTTCACCAACTTTTCACTCATTTGGTCAAAAATCACAGGTGAAAACTGGATGTTGATCCAAATGCTCACCCAGTGTCCATCCACAATGAACCATTCCATGTGTTGAGCATTTGAATGCACATGCTCATGTACGTTCTGGGAAAGCTAGTTGCAAATCGATACGTTTTTATGCATGGCTAGAGCTGTATCAGGACCTTTGTGTACAATGATTAACTGATGGTTTGGTTAACTTGTATAACCACTAATAGATCACAAAGACCAACAGTGTGAGCCAATGTGGTGTAGTACTTAAGAATATTGTACCCAGGAGACCCAAGTTCAAATCTCCATTTAGCCATAAAACTCATTGGGTGACTTTGGGACAATCGCTGTCTCTCAGCCTAACCTACCTCACAGGTCACTATGAGGATAAAACAGGGAGAGGGAGAACCATGTACATCTTCTTGAGCTCCTTGGAGAAAGGATGGGACATAAACATAACAAACGAACAATGGCTGTGCATAAGATGCTAGAGGCTGCTTAGCCAACCACATCCTCTCAACCTTTGTCCTGTTTAGATCCCCTGGAGGGGATTAACCAGGTGATTCCAATGTGTGGTGAATACATCTGTGCAAGAAGGGAGGGTGCCTGCAGTCCTCATGGAGGCTAGTTTGCCTGCTCCCCAAGAAGCCCAAGTAGAACAAGTGTTTGACAATCAACGCTTGGTTGCAAGAATTCCTTTTTAAGGGTAAGTGCTCTAGAGCAGCCTTTCTCAACATGTGGGTCCCCGGATGTTGTTGAACTACAACTCCCATCACCCCTAGCTAGCAAGGCCAGAGCTCAGGGATGATGGGAGTTGTAGTCCAACAACATCTGGGGACACAGAGGTTGAGAGTCGCTGCTCTACAGGGTGGTAGCTCTTAATGCTTTTGGATGGAACCAATTATCTGGATTCATTCCAGGTTGGGGACCAGATCAGCTCTGGTTGTCCTGATGGAAGTCCTTTATTGGGAGGGTTGAAAAGAGTGACCTTGCTGGTTTTGTGGTGGTTCCATTTCTACCTGCAGGGCCATTTTCCAGAAAATAGCATTGGGAGACTGTACCTCAGCTCCATAGCAGTTATGCTGCGGGGTGCCTGGTCCCATTCTGTCCACAGTGCTGTTTAATATCTATTTGAAGCTACTAGGAGTGCTCATTAGATCTGGAGTGAGATGTCACCAAGATGCTGGTGCAGGGACATACCTAGGGGTTAGACAGGCTGACTCCCTGCTAAGGGCCCAGGCCCAGGAGAGGAAACAAAAATTATGCCTCTCCACTCTGACTCAGCTCCTCTGGCAAGGGGCTGGAGGGGGGAACATGTCAATACAGCTCCTTCAGTTTCATTAGTCAGGAGACACTGCCTGGGTTCTGGTCAGTGGTTCGACACAGTGGTGAGTTTGATGAGAGCCTATAAGCTCTGGCTGAATCCTGATAAGTACTGTGAGTGAGCATTCCCAGGTTTGGAAATTGGGAAGATTGCCTGTTCAGAACTGGGCCACCATCCCTCTCATAGAACAGGAACACAGCTTGGGGGTCCTCCTGGATTCAGCATTTTATGGAAGGCACAAGTAGCTTTCTTGGTGAGAAGAACCTCACACTAGCTTCAGTTAGTGCAGCAACCGTTATTGCTCCTGGATGGGGATAGTTTGTCCCATGCACTAACAACCCTAGGTCTGGACGACTGCAATGCACTCTACATGGTGCCAAACATGGCAGCCTGCTAGAAAGTGCACCGGCTACCTCTGCTACTGAATAAGCTTCAGGGTGCTTGTATTGACATTAAAACCCCTAAGCATCTTAGGACATAGAAACCTGGCAGAGCACCTGCTCCCTATATAGTCCTGCTTGTGCTTTAAAGATCTGTAGAGGATATCCCTCTGGTGGTGCCTGAAATTCAGTATACAGTGACATGGAAGAGGGCACCCCCAGTGCAAGCACCCCAATTGTGCAACCCCCTTCCTAGAAGGCTGGTGCTAAGTTTTTAGTTTTCTGTGCCAGCTAAAGACCTATTTATTTACTCAGGCCTCTGGGCGATTTGCTGTCCACTCAGTTGGATGTGATGAAATTTCACTGATGTTATTACCATATTTTTCGCTCTATAACACGCACCTGACCATAACACGCACGTAGTTTTTAGAGGAGGAAAATCCGTAGGCATGCCACCCGTAGGCATTTCCTCCATAACACGCACAGACATTTCCCCTTACTTTCTAGGAGGAAAAAAGTGAGTGTTATGGTGCAAAAAATACGGTAATTTGCTTTTACTATGCTTGTTTTTAATGCTTTATGGTTGAAACCCACTGTGGGATGCCTTTTTGGTAGTGAAGAGCAGGCTGTACAGTACATATTTTAAATACCGTATTTTTCGCTCTATAAAACGCACCACACCACAAGATGCACCTAGTTTTTGGAGGAGGAAAACAAGAAAAAAATATTCTGAATCTCAGAAGCCAGAACAGCAAGAGAGATCGCTGCGCAGTGAAAGCAGCAATCCCTCTTGCTGTTCTGGCTTCTGGGATAGTTGCGCAGCCTGCATTCGCT
>JAXCMG010000073.1:2814360-2835653 GCA_034642415.1 Podarcis siculus | reverse complement strand
ACTTTTAGAAGGGAAAAAGTGAGTCTTATAGAGCAAAAAATACGGTACTTTTAGAGTGGGGCTGTGGCAGTGCAGATGCTGCTGTGGTCCAATTGCCACCATCATTGGCCATTGGTTATGCTAGCTGGGACTAATGAGAGTTGGGAGTCCAACATCAGGAAAGCTTTCTTTTACAGACCAATCTAAAATATTTTGAAAGCTTTAGAAATTAACTCAAAGAGCTAAATTATATTGGCTCTCACCTAGTATTTTAATGACAACTAATGAAGATCACCCCCTCACACACACTTCTAAAATCTTCAAGCAGCCCTGAGGCAACGACAGACAAACTGGAACAGGATAAAAGTATTGAAAGACACTGCATTAAAAGAATCCGGCTTCTGAAGCCATATTTTGGTGTTCAAACCGGCACTTCTTATATTTTGCTGCTGTTCTCGGAAGACCTCCACTGACTACATGAGGCACCTTGAAAGACTGCTGGTTCTTTGACTCAGCTAGGCTTGAATAGACAGGGTAGAATAATTTAATCATTCCTACAAATCTAGAAGTGGTGGGCATAAATGCAATTCTGGCAACCTCTGAGATCAGCAAGGTGCTCAACAACAATGCAGCTCTCGCTAGGCTCTACCAACCCACCACATGTGGCTTCAAGGACTGGTGGCGGGGAATGGATCTGAGTGGTTGCCATGTGCAGGGTACATTTTTTGATCCTGTTGTTGGGAAGAGGTCATGATTCCATACATACAGGTGGGGTGGCCTAGTAAAGGGAAGGCCAATAGCTGAAGAAAGCAATGGCATGAGGAGCTTGTGCTAGGATACAAAACTGTTGTTGCTAAGAAACCACATGGAGGAAAGGCTCAGGATGCAACAGCCTTCAGGGAAGAAAGCAGAACAGTCCTGATCAAAACCAAAAGCTGCCTACCAAGAATAGCTACAATTTGCAATTTTGTTATAGTATTGAATTGACTGATAGCCCATAGAAATGGAAATCCAGGAACTCCTGTCCCTTACCTGACAATGCTTCCCTTTTTCTCTTCACCCTGACACATTTTAATAGTTACACCAGAGTCCAGAGGTGGATTTTAAATTTTATTTACTCTAGAAAGAGCCTTCAGCAGTCTATCCTTGTGGGGGTCTCTCAGGCCACCTGTAAGGAGGCCGCAAACCACCCACCAATCATAAATCTGGAACACTCAGCATGTACAATTTACTGAGATTGTAATGTATTTGCTTTGTGAGAAAATTCAGAGTATTTTTAAAGCAGGAGTGGTCAGCGTGTGTTACTCCAGATGTTGTTGCATTCCCAGCAGCCCCAGTCAGCTTGGTCAGGGAATGATGACACAGTTCAACAGCATCTGAAGGGCCACGGCTTTCTTATACATTTTAAGGGCCAGAGTGGAAAATGTTGGGGAAATGGCATTAGTCAAAAATAGGATTGCGGTCAACACCCAAATACCAGAAATGTGTTGCCATCATGGAGATAAATGCCAGTACTATTATTCAGGGGATGCTCTTTTATGCTTATTTACTTTATTGGTAAACATTCTATAAGATGCTCAAGATTGTATATAGTACTAAAAACACTTAAAAGATAAATAATATGCAATGGGCTATTTGGTCTTTTGAGAAGAAATTTATTCTAGCAACATCCTATCAGCTTTGATCCTCTGGTCATTTAAAATAATAATAATTCTTTGCTATATTTTGAAAGAACTTAAATATATGTCTATCTCAGAGCCAGAAATTTGGGTATCCGTGCATTAATCCCTTGTACAGAGCTGCCAGCTAGGAATTTACTAGTAAGCTGTATCTAGTATTATACCCTGAGGTGCTTATGGAGAAGAACAAACCAAGCATGCAACTTGTCACTCTATTACAGAAACCAAGAAGTAATGACAACTTCTGGATGAGCACATGGGTAACAAATGCAATGCTATGGCAGTTCTACATTCAGGGCACACATGCTCCCCCCTCTACTTTAGGGTCAGTAGCCCTTCAATGCTGACATGAGAACATGGCATGTATGCAACTGCCTCCATGCTAGGATTCGCTACCACAAGATAATCACCAACTTGGGTCAGCTTTAGAAGAGAATACGCCTTATTCTCCATGACTTTGCATATCAGTAGCTACTACTCATGATGGTTATGTAAAATGTCCATTATCAAAGGCAATATGCCTGGAGATCACAAGCAGAAGAGGGCTAGGGAACTCATATCCTGCTTATGGGATTCCAACAGGAATATAGTAATCCACTGTGAGCACAGACTGCTACACTACATGGACCTTGGGACTGATCCAGCAGGGGGCTTATTATGCACTCAGGTTTGTGCCATCTCTTATCATCTGGGGCTCTAGAGAAAAAACAAGGAGGATAAACCTCCTAGTAGCACAATAAAACTATTATCACGTCTGCAAAACTAAGCAGGGTCCAGAACGGTTTCAAATTGGATGGGGGACTATGTGTTGAGATTTCTGCATTGCAGGGGGCTGCACTAGATTACCCTTGGGGTCTGTTCCAACTCTATAATTCTATGATGCCATGAAACTGCCACCATATCGTGCTCCACAGGCAGTACTCGGCTTTTTGGCTTAAGGGTCATCAGCCCCATTCTAGAGTGCCCCTGGTGGAGCATGACAGACTGACTGCAGTCACTTTGAGCACCCGCTGCCCTCAAAGGAGGCAGAGTTGTAGCAGTGGACTCTGGTCCGCCCCCCAACTTGCCCAAGAGAGCAGTTCAAATTTGTGGATAGTAGGCTATAGGGCAATTCATAGCAGCCAGCAGGGGATGGTACAAGGCCTTTTGCCCACAAGGGGCAAGAGGGATCGCCATGATGGGCTACTGAAGGAATGGGTTTCTGTGCAGTCAGTTTGAAACTGACCCAAAATCCCAATTTTTCCTCCTTCAAGGGAGCATTTCTAAAATGCTCTAACTTGAGCTCTTGAGCCCAAACCCAGCTGTATAAACAAGTGCTCAAAGCTCTCTCCCTTATCAGTCCGTGACAGCAATGAGTGGCCTTGCCAGTTCCAGTAGAGCAGGGATGACGCGTCTGGGTCTTATCTTACATCCTCACCACAAAGATGCACAGACCTTGTCAAGTCTGACCTGGGAACGGCGCCAGGAGTTGGTGACCTCCTGCCCCAAGATAAGAGTATAGGAACAGGAACAACCTTTTATGGTCAAGAGTGCCGGAACAGGAATAACTGTTTATGGTCATGGATGTCAACTTGCGTGTATAAGCTGACGTGCTTGAATTCCTGGGGAAGGGGGGAGAGGGTGCCTGGAGGATATATATATATATACTGCATGAAATTTCTCATTTCTTTGGACTTGCTGTGAGCTGATCACGCAAGTGCCTTCTGCTATCCGGAGAGCAAAATAAACTCTTTCTCTGAATCAACCTCGGTGTCATTTGACTTCCTTCCTCCCTCCCTCCCCACCAGTCGGCAAAGTCTAATAAGGCTACACTACAACTACAGCCCACCCTATGACTGGGTAAGCAGCCACTGCTGTACTTCTAGAGAGAAAGTGCAGGTATTCTTCCCGGCCTCCACTTCCCATGACCTCCGAGGCTTGAAATCCAGTGTCCCATCAGTACAAGGGCTTCCGCTTGAGCAGAACTTCCTCCCTCCTGCCATGCTCTTCACAAATCTGCTCTGGAGGACTGGGTGAACCCCTAAAACAGATTTAGGGAGGGGGTGGGGAAGTCAAGTGGGAGAAGTCTGGCTGAACAAAAAGAAATCCTTGTGCTGATGGTTACTTAGCACTGTACTGGATACAACTGAAAGCCTTCCATAGCTAAGGGACTCAGAAGGGGAAGAGAATAGAGGCTAAGGCTACAACTGCGCAATAATCAGTGGCAAGGCATAATCTACCTAAAACACAGTATACATACAAATGCAACCTTACTTTCCCTATACTATAAAAAGATGAGCTTATTCCCTTCACAGGGAAAGTATATGTGGGGAGCTAAAATGAACCAAGAACCTGTGCCAGAAGAAAGCCTGAGTCATTATTTGGCTAGATCTCCCTGATAGCTCAGTCAACAGAGCAGGAGACTCTTAATCTCAGGGTCGTGGGTTATTTGAATTTATATACCTATATCCAGAGGTCTCAAGGCAGTTTACAGAACAAAATCAAAATATAAACCACAAAATACATACAGTGGTACCTCGGTTTTCGAATGTACTCCATTCTGGAAGACTGTTCCAAACGTTCGAAAACAGAAACCTCAATAGCTGACAGCTAGGTCTCAGGCTCCTACACTCAGTGGAAGCCACATGGCATGTTCAACTTCCGAGGCGTGTTCGAAAACTGAAGCATTTAATTCCAGGTTTAAAGCATTCGAAAACCAAAATGTTTGTCAACAGAGATGTTCAAAAACCAAGGTACCACTGTAATCAGTGCAACCCAATAACTCCTCCCCCCAAACCCCCCCATTTTAAAAGGGCATAGGATGTCAAAAGGGCATAGGTTCCCATCCTCACGTTGGACAAAAGAATCCTGCAAGGGGTTGGAACAGATGAATTTTGTTTTCCATGCAACTCTACAATTCTATGAACCATAAAGATTGTTCCCAGACTAAAGGGTTCGTGTGCGATAGTATACTCACTTTTTCAACCTGAAAAAGTGCCTTTATTCCTACTCATATGTACATTTTACATTATTCTTTTGTTTTACATTTGGACAAGATAACCCTGTGGGTCCTTTCCAACTCTACAATTGTATACAGTCGTACCTTGGATCCCGAACACCTTGGTATTCGGACATTTTGGCTCCTGAACACCGCAAACTGGTGAGTGTTCTGGTTCGCGAACATTCTTTGGAACTGGAACGTCCAACGGGGTTTCCGCAGCTTCCGATTGGCTGCAGGACCTACCTGCAGCCAATCAGAAGCCGAGCTTTGGTTTCAAAACGTTTTGGAAGTTGAACAGACTTCCGGAATGTATTCCGTTCAACTTCCAAGGTACGACTGTACTTTGGGATTGATTTGGTTTCTACATTAGTTGCTTATAAGAGTCTGAGAAGTAAAAGGCAGAAGGCCTGCCATTTCAAGGATTTACTGGAATTTAGTACAACTGTTAATGCTGAATGCTATTTTTATTTCCTACATGCTTCATGGAGCTTATGAGTTACAAAATTATGTAAATTGTTATTAATTTCTTATTTGCCCTTCATCATGAATACCAAGGGCAGGTTACAACTGTGTAAAAGCAATGATAAAAATCAGTTTTAAAAATTTATAATCAGAAGAATAGGGGAAAAGGTAACTTGTTCCAACCTTGTAGTGGTTCACACTAACTTGCAGTAAGTATGAATCGTACACTTCCCTTTATGGATTGGAACTGACCTGAATCCAGAGGCATACTGAACCAGCCGTCAGCCTTTACCAGCCTAAAAAACTTTTTAGGTTGCAGCTTTGATATGACAACATACAACCCCTGGAAGCCAAACACTACCCTACATTTAAAAAAATTAAAAATTCTTCAGTAGCACCTCAGAGACCAACTAAGTTTGTTCTGACGAAAGCTTATACCCAGAACAAACTAAGTTAGTCTCTAAGGTGCTACTGGACAATTTTTTAATTTTGACTACGTCAGACCAACACGGCTACCTACCTGAAACTACCCTACATAGTACAGTATCTTCATTTGGGAGGAGCCATCACTACATGCAGAAGCATGGAATACCACCCAGTGAAACAAGGAATCTGAAAATATTACAGAAAGTCTGTCTAGATGATAATCAATGACAAGATGAATAAAAATAGGTTTCCTTTCTCGGAGGTGGCAAAAATCAGGTGTGTGGCCAGAAGAAAAAGATTTGTACCATGCATCATGAGCGTGCACATGATACAGAAATCCTGGGAAGGGCTGTAAGGAATTCTACATCCTCTGTCCGTAGTATGTTACTCACTGCAATTTTTCCATTTCTCCACTCCACTTCCTATAATCTATGACAAGACATGAGCCACAAGAATCCAAAGTAGAGGAAAGTGGGGAAGCAAGCATGCAAAACTAATTGTTTAAGAAGTTACATAATTATCCTGTACAGAAGTTTGATTTATCAGCACAAGATTCTGTTTATTCTTCCCACCACCTGATAAATGTATATTTATGGCTCTATCACAGGAGACCAGGGCCCTGCGGGACTTGACATCCTTCCACAGGGCCTGCAAGACGGAGCTGTTCCACCTGGCCTTCAGTCCAGGCCGTTTGACCCCCCACTATGGGACCCTGTAAGTTACCTCTTTAGCCCTTTTATTGGCTCATGTGGGACAAACATGGATAGCTGACCCCTATGGTTGTAATTTGTGGGCAGTCATTTAATTTTATCCGGATTCTAATTTTTAAGCTGTCTTTTAATCAATTGTTTGTTTTAATGCATTTGATATTTGATGTTAGCCGCCCTGAGCCCGGTCTTGGCCGGGGAGGGTGTGGTATAAATATTTACTTATTTACTTAATTATGTGCATGTGCCTACTAACAGCCATTTTTCAGAGTTCCCACTTTGCCCTTGAAAACTGCCTCCAACGTGGAGATATCCGGGTACAGATGGGCTTCTCCCATGGCCTACCACTGAGTTCACCGGGCAGCTTTCATTTCCACCCAATGTTGCCCCTAAATGTACCAATGTTAATAGCTAATAGCCATTCACATTAATTTATATTTTCCTATGTCATGCCACACTTGCAGACAATAGCTTACAATCAAAACCTCCTAAGTTATTCTGCTCGCACTGAGAGAGCTACTAGATTTGAAAGTTTTACTTCTATTTTTTAATCACAATGAACTTAAATTCCATCACAACCGCTGTTAGCTGCAAAATTTGGCCATCACTCTGACATAGGTGGCCCAACCTCCACTAAAGTGACTACACAAAGGGCCCTACAGAGAGATGGAATTTCTTCTTTACCCTGTATTATGCAAACCCTCTCTTCACGCTTGACTGACAGGCACTACAATCCTTTTTCACAGGTTTAAGTTGTAAAAGAATGGTTTCAGCTTGCTATTCACATGGGAGCACAAATGATTAGGATGACTTATTTCAATGGATGCTTGCACATTTAACATTGTTAGATTTTGACAACAAATTGCAGCTTTGCAAATCAGTTAGATCAATCTTACCACTCCTGGTATATGTACCATGAAAAAACCAAGTGGCAGTTTGTTACCGTATTGCCCTGAATATAAGCCTCACTTTTTTTTCAAAATTCTGACCGTGTGGCTTAAATTTGCGACCTTACAAAAATGGGCTTTTACGGTATCGTTGCTGAAACAGACATACAGTAAAACAGAATGGATGTGAGTGCCTGCGGAATTTTAAGGGAGCGGCTTATTTTCAGGTATTGTCTCTCCTCCCCCCCCCCCCCGAATTTTAAAGGTACAGCTTAATTCAGGTGTGACATATTTGGGCCAACACGGTACATGCAACAAGGGCAAATTCATATGGCCATATATTAAGATAATGGCAACTATTGATTGCATGACATGTGGTTAATTTCTGGCCAGGAAAAGATCCTTCTGCCTTTTTTTCTCCACTCCCCACCTTTATTCCATTATATAACTCAAGGCAGTGCACATCCGAGCGCTGATTAGGCTCAGACCTGCTAACTTCAGCATAGTGGGACATCATGTGTTAAATTCACTATCAAAAGATGTGGTGACGGCTTTAGAAAGGATTCAATTCATGAAGATAGGCCAATGACTCTTAAAAATGGAAGCTAAATGGAACCACCAATGCAACACACCTCTAAATATCTGGAGAGAAACCATCAAGGAGGGAGCACTGCCTTCATGCAGTTTGTGAGCAGCTGCTGTTATTAAAAGAATGCTGAATTAGATAAAAATATAGCTCTTATGACTATAAGGGATCAGCTACTGCTAATGTGATATAGTGGTTGTCAACAGAGGTTAAGTTCAGCACAGGGTAAACATCACCTCAACAGATCACATAAAATTTCCTCTGTTGCTAGCAATAAGTGAACTCAAACATTCTTGCTAGAGGCTCTTGGGCTCAATATGCATATTTTAATTCTAAACAGATGCAATCTATCAGGAATGCTTGAGGAATTAGTAATTTAAATTCAATAAAATTCAGCCTTCAAATTTCTAGCAAAAATGAGCAGCAAATTAATATTAAATTGGCAGCTATGTGGCTTGCTTTAGGTATTCCATTTTGTTTAGATGGTGTCTGCAACATATGCCTAGTATGATCAAAAGGTATCTGCAGGTATGTTCTGTCAATCTTCAAAAACATGAGACAAAGCAGGATTTTGATTCTGAATTTTATTTTTAGCAGGATGCATTACTAATGGAAGATGCCACCATTAGAAGATATGGTCCATGCTCCTCACCTGAAACAAAAGCTAGATAGTTGTTAAAGAAGCTGGATTAAAAAAAATATCTGTAAGACAATACTTACCCACATGAAGGTTAGAGGAACCTTAATGAACAATGTTTGGGTTTGTTCTACTTTGTAACAAGTTATTGCTGTTATGTTTAAGGCACAATTAATTTTAGGAAGGGGTCATTATGTACTGCGGATCTAATTTTAAGCTATTAAACCAAAACAGAAATTGTCAATATAGATGCAACTCTTATAAATAGCTCTCTGCTAAAACTAACATTGTTACTTCCCTAACTGAAGAAAAAAAAGAAGCAAGTATGCACATAACCCAACATTACAAACTATCTTAATTTAGGTAATATCCTAATGCTATTCCACTACCACCCCTCAAAAAACAAGCACCACCATAGTAGGAACACAGAGCTGTCATCTAGGGCTGTTGGAACATTCATTAGAACATATTTATATAATAATAATAATAATAATAATAATAATAATAATAATAATAATAATATACTTCTGAATAATAGTTATATACATCTGAGGAAAGAATATTAAAATAAATAATCCTCCTTTCATTAACCTGTTTCACCAGCATATAAAATTCATTTTTTAAAGTCATATGTGTATCCTATTAAGATTCACAAATATGCATCTAGCTTAATTCACCAAAAGCTTTCTTGTGCAGACTTGCTAGTGGAGACTATGGGTTGGATCTAGGCTAAGTGAATTCAACTTCGGTCCTACTGAAATCAATGGGAAAAATTAGTCCTAACAAAGTCATATTGTTTTTGGTGGGAACAAAGTGCAACTAAGGCTGCAATCCTAACCTGGGACTGTACCTCCATGGAATTAAATAGGACTTGCATTTGGATAAACACGGTTAGGACTGTAATGTATTCTGGGAAATAAATCACTGGGAAATTATGCACTAAATATATATACCTAAAATATATCTACTAATATCAAACATGTCCAAGGAGTAATTTGAAATTTATAAAATGTTAAATGTCAAATCTTAACGCCTATTACCCCCTCCCCCCGGATTGGTATATACTTAATTCTCGGTAAATACTTAATCATTAAATGGTGAATAAAATTTCAAGTGACAGAAGCCCTCCTAGTCACCTGCTGGAAAGAAAAAAGATAAGAGAAAACAGATCTAATACCTAGATCTAAACTTTAAGGGAAGTTTAAACATGGTCAAGCATTTTAATGAAGAAAAGCTAGAGAATAGAACTACCACAACAAAGTCACGCACTTCCAATGTTTGCTCTTTCTCTGAGAGGACTTCTTTTTGGCATCGCAGAAAGTCTGACAACATCCGAGTTAGCTGTTTCCTATCATCTATTTCAGCTGCCAACCTGCCATTGTAATCCGCCAGCAACATACATGCGTCATCTACCATCTTGGAAAGCTGCTCTCCTGATTCTTTGTCTAGAAAGAAAAACAATATTCATAATTCTACACATTATAAATCATCTTGGCAAGCCCTAACCTTCTGTCATGAGCTACATGTCTGCCAATGGTACTACTTCCCTTACCTGTTATTCTGTCAAGCAGGGACACGTCTTGAACCTCTACAGGTAATGAGGCTATTCTCTGATGAACTGCTGCATCTCCAGAGGCTGCATTTTCTAACTCTTGCAATGCTCTTATGAGATCTGCAGTCTATGAAGGAGAAAGTATACTTAAAAAACAATCAAGTATCAACATATAATGCAACAGTACTGGAGACAAGAACCTAATGCACTGATTTTTCTTTTTTAGACAGTGGGACCTGCATCAAAATATTGCAGTGTGGAGTGCTCCTATTGAGGGTTCCATCAAACCAGCCACTGCTTTTTCCTGGAAGCTCCATGTCATTCTTATACCAAAAAGCAGGTTTTCTTTCCCAGATAGACAGCATTCTGTGGTTACTGAATATGTTTAGTCCTTATTAGGTTGGTTTTGGTGTCCATCCCCCACTTAGGCTATTTCCTTGAAACATTTTTGTGCACTACTGCAAATCTCAGGGTTCCCCCAAGTTGCAACAGCACTTACAGCCTGAGCACTGGAAACAAAGGGAACGATGATGACCTCTGTGAGAACACAACATTTTAATACAAAATAGACTAAGCATTTCCCTACAACTGTGTGGACTCCTGCTTCTCCATTTTCCCTAGATCTACTTGTCCATGACAAGCACAATGAAGAACCTATTTTGACAATACCCAGGATTAACAGATATTGATTTGAAAGTAAATAATCTTCTCCTAAGAATTTCAGCCCCAAGCAACTTACTACTATTCATATTTTCAAATGTTTTAAGAAACTGTATTATTCACAAGATGGATACTATCTAAACTACTGCAAATGCTTCATGCATTATTTATCATGCTTTTTGCTGAAAGGTTAAAAGCATTTTGCCCTATAAATTTATAACAAGGTAGTGTGACGAAACATTCTCCCTGCCCCCCATATCCACTCATTTCTGTACAATACACATATTAGATGGGCAATATTGCAACAATATCCATCTATGCAGCAAAGCTCTATACAAGGCAGTTATTCAATACCAGCAATGATATTGGAGGAAAGCTTCATACTGAAGGAGCAAAGATTATTACTAGCCACTTCTACCCAGACTGTCACCATAGCAGGAAAATGTGCCCACATGCAGTCCCTTTCAGGATACATTACTAAATCTCCCCATCTACCATCCAACTGGGTAGGATCAGCCTGTCAATCACCTGCTATCATAATGTCAGTTGGCTGACACGTCAACATGGAAAGAAGGATACTGTAACTGCCAATCAGAGGTCACAGGGAGCCCCTTTTAAGTTGAGCATTTCTCCCTCTGGAGGGAAAGCAACTTGGATTCAAAGTCCTTCTCGTAGCACTGGGTTTTTTTTGAAATTGCTACATGGGTCAAAATGGGAACTGTGCCAGACATAATTAGGTTCAGGGGCTGGAGATTCCACACACCTGCTTAAAAAAACCAAATCAAATGTTTGGAGATAGTAAATCCAACACTTGGAAGCAACACTCCAGCTACGTTTTCACTTTCACAGATTATTTCTACCTGTGGAGGGTCACATGGAGAACTTTGTGTTGAGCAATTATTGTCTTCCACATTTATCTGTTCATATGGGCGCTTTCTTGGGTTTTTATCGCCGTCTAGAAATTAGAGAGAATAAAATTAGAGACATAAAAAATCTGCTGGAAAGATATGTGAACCATAAAAAGTAAAGTTGTACGAGCTGAAATTTACTTACACAAAGCCTGCCTAAGCTGTTCCAATACATCGTTTTCATAAACAGATCTTTCTTCCCAAATCGACAGCACTCGACCCAGGTGCTTCTTACAACTCTCATCGGTCTCGCTGTGGTAGGGAGAAAAAGCAAATACAGCACTAATACATGGCAAGGTAAGGCAGAGTTAACAGATACCAGAATTCAAACCAAACCATGTATGAAATTTCAAGTCACCACATCCCAATAGAATGTTGGGGTAGTTAAACAGCTGAATGTTCAGCTAGGTAAACAGAATTCATCTTCCAGTTTACTAAGATACAACAATCCTGCTTCGAATAACTCACTAAAACCTGTAAAGCATGATAAGACCAACCACTCTGTGGCTTTCGGGGGGGGGGGATATTCTCATAAAGGTGTAGAGGGAGAAAAAAAGTATCTCCCAAAAACTTTTCTACTCAGCAACACTTCACAAGAAATTGAAAGCATCATACCTTCCTGATACACAGAACTGAACAGTTCCTTGATTATTTGTTACCAATCGAAATATTTGTGGCCATGATACTAGATCTGTGCAAACGAAGTTTAAACTGAAATCCCCATATTAATGTATTCTTTTAATTTGTTTGGAACGTTGTAAGACAATCTTACTCAGCTACGAGTGATTGCCAAAGAAGTAACAGCTAAAACATTCCTCTTTCCTACATGGTGAATTATAAACCTATAACCTTTCAATACAACAAAGGTTATTTGATATTCAATTCATACATGTTCCACTTATGCAGAGTTACATTCAAGTTTGTTACAACTACTGCTCAACACAAAAGACTCACCATGACATCTCATTCCTATAAGCCAATGGTGACACTAATGGAGACTAATTTGTGAGCCTTGTCATCAAAATTCATTTCAATATTCTAATTAACTTACTATGTATGTTAACATACTATGTATGATATTGTTAGAAGGCTTTGCAAACCATTTTTCTACTACTGCTTTTTTGTATGGAAAAAAAATCCACTTTTAGAAATGCTATCTTTCATTGCCTTGATTAGAAACATAATGAATGAATAAAACACATATTGAAGTGGACAACTGGAGCTAAATAAACAGTAACACTCAAATCTAAAGTCAATTAACTTTTTTCAGGTTATTATCACAGCAAAGTACATCTGTTATTCATGCCACTTTTGAGGTATGCTAAAAATCAGCAAACAGTTTTCAGTAGTTTCATCCACTCAAAAAATCTAATAAAAGGGTAGTGTACGGTATTGAGTTGCTGTGATAAATATTCCCAAATATTCCAGTAAAAATAATTTTCATGGGGTTGGGGAAGAGAACAATTGTACCTGGAAACATGTTTGAAGGCCTCAACTATGACTGGTGCGAAGTCTTTTGTAAATTCAGGTCCTTTTCTTTTGCTGTTCTGAATTACATCATTGGCCAGATACAAGAATGTAAGCTTCCTATTTGGTTTTGCTGAAAAAAGAAAAGAAAGGGCAGGGGAGAGGGATGTTATAACAATACTGAAGCAAATGACAATAAGGATTTTCCCAATGTTAGTATCAGTGATGTGGGGTGGATTTTCCCCCTAGTGCTTTATTTTTCTTATACGTTTGTAAGTTCATTAACAATGAATGGATGCCAATTGCAAATATAGCATTAGATGAGCTTGGCAGTTTCAACAGGGGAAATAAGCATGGTAAATTAGATCACCCTGTAAAGGTATGAGAAAGTTTTCTAAAGCAAACTGAAAATTTTGTAATATGTTTTATCCTAATTTGCATAGGAAAATATTTCAATTCATTAATTTCCAGAAACTTCACATCATTGATTCGTAATTATAACCCTGCTTCTATATGAAACAGGAACTTCTGCATATCTACCCTCTGAACTTTATAAGCAAAGATTTAAAAACAAGTACCCAAATAAGGATCCTAAGCCAACATAATAGCCTTGGGCACACACCATGTTGACTTCCTTGACTTACCCATAGATAAAATAAATAATTAACCTACCCTTAGTACCTTTAACAAGAGTGTTACATGTGGCATTAAAGTTAGTTTTTTCTTAATGTACTCATGTGGAATATTTAAAAGCTTGTTACTGACCAATGCAATTGTATTTATTTCAATATATTTATCCATCTATCATCTGTGTGTTTTATTTTTACAGCACCCAATGAGGACAAACAACTCTCTCATCAGAGGTAATTCCGCAGCCTAAATGCTACTACAAGAACGATTACACATGCCCCATGTCCCAGCCAACATACACCATGTTCACGGTAGGGGTAAAAGTGAACACAGTGTGTTTGTGATTCGAATTGTCAAAGGCTCTGGGGTGTCCCTTCCTTAGGATCTGATGTGCAGATTAGCACTCTTAAGGTGTATCAGAAACCTCAGTTTCTGTGTGAGAAATAGTGTGAGGCCATATTTTTCTCTGCACTTTGTGCTGAGCTTCAAAATGCACGAACAACCAGTATTCCAACTGCCAACATAATCCAGGCTACCACATTTTGCAGCAATTAAAGTTTCGGAAACAGCATTAAAATCAGCCCCAAATACAGTAGTCTAGTAGTGCAACGCCACTCAAGAGCAGTTGTACACCTCCACTCAGTTTGGCTGGCTTTCCAGCCCCCACTGACTCCATTTTATCTGAAATATGTTCCATCTTGTTCACCCTCACCCAATACAACCATTTTCATAGGCCTGTTCAAAAGTTCCAAAAGCTCCTAGAGATTTCTACATGGGAAAGAGAAGTTTAGGTACATGTAAATGGCTTGAAGTTGACAGCACAACCCAAAGCATCAGATGACCTCCCCCAGCAGTTTATTATAGATCAGGGGTGAGGAACCCTTTGGCTCCATACATACCTACATAATTTTATTTGTATGTCGTCTTTCCATGTTCACAGTGCTTTACAATGTGAAAAAATACATAATTACAAACATAACAAAAGTGGTCATAAACAATAAATAAAACATCAGAAAGTACACAACCAAACAGAACAATTTCCTTGTAAATACTAAGAACTAAAATAAAGATCTTAAAAAATTAATAATAAAAACAATAACCACTGCCCCCTACAACAATACCTCAGCCCAAGAGTCTGTTCAGAAACCTCAGCTTTTGTAGCTGGAGTCAGTCCAGCCACTGCCCTCTCTGGCCTGGTTGAAAAATGCCTGCAATGCAGGGAGCATGTCTTCCAGAACTCACAGTCACAATCACATGCCATTATGACTTCACATGATTGGTAGCTCAGTTTTCCTGCCCTGTCAACATAGCTTGTGTGGGGTCCCAAAGCAGCTGGCTGTCATGCAAGGGGAGTTGTCAGCTTTATACTTTGCATAGCATCCCACACTTCTTTAAACTCCTGGCGCCAGAAGTTTAAAGGGAAAGTGTGAGGACACTTGCAAAGGGCAGTGCTCAGCCATTGGGAGTGTGCCTCTCCCCACTGTTACCTGCCCCACATCTGACGTCATGAGTAGAGATGGGAAGGCCTAGGGAAAAAGCGGGAAAATGGGGGGGGGGGCAGGTTTTTCCCCACCCTCCCCCCATGAATAAAGGCTGTGGGGGAAAAGAACCTGGTCCCCCCCCCCAATTTTTCCAGGTCTTCCCATCTCTAGTCATGAGGAGCCTTGGTGGCCCATGTCTGACACGTGGCCGAGAAGCTCCTCATGCCTGCCTGATATAGATGATTGTGCCTCCTAAACTCAGATTTATACCATTGCTGATGATACTGAAAGCTAACAAGAGTTCTAGAAAATACAACTGGCTTGGACTCATCCAATTCATTCCCTAACATATGTATCCATCCTGAAACCAGTTTGGAATCCAGATTATCAGTATCCTCTTTAGAAAAAACCTAAAAAAGCTACCTCATTCTCCAGTAATTTACTCAAAAGGGGAAAGGTTAGAGATTGGACTATAATTAACCTTGATCACTAGGTCTAAGCTTTAGACTATGGTGGGGAATATTTTTGACTCCCATTGGTCAACTTTGACAGGTGGGAGGGACAACTCACCTATCAAAATCCCTTGCCCTTTGTGAGTTTCCCTGCACTATTTCTTTCCATCCCTGTTATCAGAGGTGAAAAGGGAAAGTGAGGGGACACTCACAAACTCCTCTGCAAGTCTCCTGTGCTTTGCCTTTCCATTCCAACATGATTAGATGGTGTCTTGGCTACATCCAACTCTGTTAAAACTACAGTATGCCAGTTAGTGCAAATGTGAGTGTATTTATCTGCAAAATATAAAGCAAACTGTGAAGCAGGCTTTCAATGGTTCCTTCACTTCATTCCCCAGATCCCTATCAATACAGCCCCTCACCTAAACAATAAAAATAAATCACAGATAGCAGTTAAAATTTGCAGCATAAGAGACATACAAGAATCTGGGGAAAATATAAAATTTTTCACCAGATGTTGAAAAGAGATTACAAAAGTCTCTCAGAGAAAGGAATATCTGATAGTTATAATTCAGTGTATTCAGACTTTTCATTCTCTCTCTTATCGTTTTCTTAAACAAGAGGGTGGTGCCCTCCAGACTCCTCAACCAAGCCCTTGGGACTCTCAGAAGGCCAGACCATGTCTGCAGGCTACTACCCGCACTGGCTGTACTTTACACCCTCCAGAGAAACACTCTTTAAGAGTGCATATTCAATACCTTAAGAGAGGTGTGGCTTGTATATTGGGTGTCCAAGCTTGTTTACATAAAAGTTTCTATTTTCCAATCCTTGTAGGAGGCGATGGGATGTTCTGCACTCTTTTTTGCTCCACACAGAAACCAATAGGTGCCAAGGAAAAGAAGCATCCTCTTCCATATGCAGCATAGAGTAGCCGACCACACTGGATAGTAACATGTTTGCAGCAAATAACCTTTGTGAAGCTTATTTACAAGGCTGCCCTGAAGAATACCAATGCAAACGTCACACTGAATATAACTGGGGCAGGGGGATGAGTGCAACCACAGTAATAAACATATTTCCAGCACCCTGCCCATGACTAGCAGAAGCAGAATAAGATCAGCAACTATATGCAAATTCATTTATTTTATATAGCAAAATTCTGCTTGTTTTGACAGCTCTACTTTACTTACTTCGCCAAACCTTTATTAGGCATTACAAATATATTCCATCATAAAAACATCCATATATAAAAATTAAAAATATATACATTTAAAATATATAACAACAAGGAATTCATTAGGATTTCTTCCTGCTAAATAGTACCATTCACCACTCTAAGATATACTATTGACAAAAACTTAAGACCCTTGCAGTTACTTCTGGGTTAACGTCAGACAGATAGAATCTGACATTATCATTGTGCCGTGATATTACACTTCCTCAAAATGGGGATAGCACACATCTGTGTAGCTAGTTGTACAATGGACAGTAGAATAGAATATGTTCTACAGTGTTTGGCACATTCAAAGAACATCTGCAATGTCTATTATTTCTGGAAATGTTTAAATGTCTGCCCTTGAAAAAGCTGAGGAGAAAACGTTCAGTTAGGCTAATGTAAAGGCTGGACTGGAATTATTTATTTTGAAATATAAGTGATCCTGTTGCATTTAATCCATATAACTAGAGGAAGCAAATTTTATTTACAGCTGACTCAATGTTTTGTTTTTCAATGTCCCTTAATCTGGTTTGAATACAGTGGTACCTCGGGTTAAGTACTTAATTCGTTCTGGAGGCCCGTTTTTAACCTGAAACTGTTCTTAACCTGAAGCACCACTTTAGCTAATGGGGCCTCCTGCTGCTGCTGCACCGCTGGAGCACGATTTCTGTTCTCATCCTGAAGCAAAGTTCTTAACCTGGAGCACTATTTCTGGGTTAGCGGCGTCTGTAACCTGAAGCGTATGTAACCTGAGGTACCACTGTATTGCGATAAATATATTGCTCATTTGAATTATACAACAGTTCCAAGTCAATACCAATAGATCTAATTTTGCTATGTAAGAGTTCGAACCATATGGATTTATGAGTCCTTTAGTAAGTCAGAAAGCAGACTCAAAGGCTGGCAATGAAAATGGCAATGCAAATAATGTTTTATAGTGCTAGCCCATACCCAATATTCCATTGTCTGTATACCTAGTTCTGCACACATTGTCTCATACTTGATTGAACTTGGGAGCCCCAGGATATGTCTCAAGAAACTTGAGTGTATCTTATCTAAATGACTATTATATGCTTGTATCTATATTGGGATCTCAAAATGTAGCTGGGACAACACTTTAGTTTGAAAAATCTGACTAGTAGCTGGTATAAATTGGTTACCTTTCTGAAAATAAAAGTGAGCTACTGCTGAGGAGGTACACTTTGCCTGTTTTATAGCACTTGAGTTGCTTGGGGGGGAAATCCCACAGTATCTGTGCATCTTGACTTGCTGGATTTCTTATCCTCTTATTTTCCATTTCTCTAATTTCCGGGAATTAGAGAAGACCAGAATTTTTGTCTTCTCATAATTTATTGAAGGTTTATTGGTTTCAAAATAGAAAACCAGGGACAGTAAAAGACGTTTCAGACCTATCCTCATCAGTGATAATAAGGCTGCATCATCCGCATACTGTTGTACCTTGGATCTCAAACACCTTGGCTCCGGAACAAACCAGATCCGAACAATTGAAACCCAGAAGTGAGTGTTCCAGTTTCTGAACTATTTTTGGAAGCCTGGCACGGCTTCCGCAGCTTCTGATTGGCTGCAGGATATTCCTACAGCCAATCAGAAGCTGCAACTTGGTTTTTGAACAGTTCCGGGAGTCAAATGGTCAAACGGACTCCCGGAATGCATTCTTTTTGATAACCAAGGTATGACCGTACAGTAAAAGTGCAACTGGATTTTGACTGATTTTGGGGGGATGTGGTTTTGTTTTGATTTTGAATGTGCTCGTGAAGATCTGAAAAAAGTAAATTAAAAAGAAAAGGGACAAGAATACATCCATTTTGTATTAGGGATGTCGGAACTGAGGTGAGCTTTGGCACTGGGTTTGATTTGGCAGATGTTGAAGAAATATAAATTCTGTATTGAGATCAGCAAGCGTTGATGGATTCCTAACTCTACAAGCTTTTGACAACTCTTAAGAATCAAAATGCAGAAGTTAGTAACTGTAAAATAATAACTATTAGATAAAAGTTTCTACCCTGCATGATGGTTGTTAAAAAATCTGAATTGTGTACCAAATTCTGCTGAAAAGATAGAATCAACTAATTAGTGGTGAACTTACAATCCAGCCTAATTATGATTCTAATTACCTAGGCCATACATTTCCCCCCAGAGAAGCCAAGCCCCTTTATTTACTTCCCTGCCCCTCCAAGGCTCAGTGCAGATGCATGTTCAGATCTGGAAAACCCCTCAGGCTTCTGTGATCCTCCTCTCTCCTACTTGAACTTTCTTTCCCTCCTCAGCACTAACTATGGCTACCATTCTGTCTGCACCAACTGAATGTTAGCCATAATTCCTCTGGGATGGGGACATACACTGGATCACTTAACTCTGTGTTAACTATACATTTAGACGCTGAAAAAATACAATAAAACTATTCAAAGGCCACATTGTATCAACATATAATGAGCTGTATATTGAAAAATTCTGCAAAACTGTTGACTGAGGAACTGATACTTCCTTCAGTGCAAAATTAATTAGCTAACTATCACTCAAGGAGGCATTAACAGTTTCACAGCCCAGCAACATATCATACAACAGGTTTGTTGTGACTGTTTAAGCCATTGTGTAGTCATTACAGAAAAATATTAACTGGCTGTTGAGCTAACAGCAACACATATACATTATGGTTCTTTTATCATAAGGCACTATCTTAAATCACTTGCATTTCCCACAGTGACAGTCAGAGGGGGTGGAATGGAAACAGTGATCAGAACTGTCAAATTATTTCGTTCACATGCAGGAACTTACAAGTGTGTAAGATTGTTGCCCAAGATTAACATAACTGCTAGAGGAATGTTATAAATTCAGTAAAACTAAGTTCATGATGCACAAGTTCTTTTCCTTTCAATGAAACTACCTGAAGTATGACTGTGTCCAGATCCATCCAAGTCATACACTTTAACAGATAAAGTGCAAAAACTCTTCTGATCTGTGCTGTCTAGCATTTGGGGAGGAGGAATCACTATCTTTATCCTTTATCTATTGTTTTGCTGTGTCCTGTTCAACTTTAACATTAGATGCAGATGCACAAACATAATCCTAATTACCCAAAGTATCTCTCTCCTTTCCCCAGCCATACCTTTAAAAAAATAAAACAAAACAATCTGGCTATTGATCAAATGATGATTTCCTCAGCTAAGTGTTACACTACATAGACTCCATCTTATTAAATAAAAATTAAGAAATACACCAGGTGAATTCATTTTTAAGAATGAAATATTAATTCAGAGCCAAAGTACTGCAATTTGTATGAACAGCTACTGAAATGTTGATAACTTTTATTTTTCAAGGACCACTCTCTTTATATGAATAGACCCAGACCCCGCAATCGCCATCTCAGGCCCTTCCCTTTTCTGTATGCCCATTCCACAGGAGGTCCAGAGAGTGGCAACATGGGAATGGGCCTTTTCAGTGTTGGCTACCTGCTTGCAGAATGGTCTCCTGGCATCCTCTTTGTCCGGCTTTTGGCACCAGACAAAAACATTTTGTCTCGGCTTCTGGCCCTTAGTCTGAGGGTTTTTCAAATATTTGTTTTTGAAATCCACTAAGTACAAATCTGCATGCACTCACTAAAGGGTCACACTCAGATATCAACTAGCTTTGAACAAGGAAGGCTGGGATTTTTTATGAGATGAAGCTGGACATTACAATTGGTAGAGAAAACTAAGAAGACCTGGCTCACACATAACACTAAACAAAATCATGGCTTGGCACAGATGATCAAACCAGTGCTTGAAACTCCCATTGTTCTAGGCACATTTTGTGAGAGGGAATTTCATTAGCATGAGCAGTTTCTGAGCTCTGGGTGCAGTACTGAACCTAAAATTTCAGATTAAAACTACGAAGTGGAAAGAAAGGAGGACCTTTTTCTGCCTCCCCACTTCCAGCTACTCTCTGAAGACTGGAGAACAGACCCTCTTTAGAATATTAGGGGGGTGGGCAGGGGAAAGACTAGACCATGTGAAAAATGAACATAATATTTTAGCTGCGGTTCATACATTTTCAACTTTCTAGTCTTGTTATAAAAAAGTGTGCCTAGACATTCTGTTGTTGTGCCCATTTAGGTGCCATTTAGCTCCTAGCTTTCATATCTCAGTTTCTAACACTTGGACCAAACATGTAGTTTCATGGAACAAAGGCTATGACTATTGTTCTCCGCCACAGTTCTGCTGCACCAAGCCACACTTTTACTTACCGTATTTTTCGCTCTATAACACGCACCTGACCATAACACGCACATCGTTTTTAGAGGAGGAAAACAAGGAAAAAAATTCTGAATGAAACAGTGGATGTATCATTTTTGTGCTTCATGCTGTGGCCACAGACATGTGATCTGATGGTGAATTTGGGGTAGCTCAATGCAAAGATCCTGAGGATCCATGTGGATCCATGCTTTTTAACCACATTTTTGCACCACTGCAGCCCCAGGCAACAGTGGGTGTGTGATTTTGGGGGGGCAGGCTGCTATGTGATCTGATGGTGAATTTGGGGTGGCCCAATGCAAAGATCCTGAGGATCCATGTGGATCCATGCTTT
>JAXCMG010000073.1:2760144-2805576 GCA_034642415.1 Podarcis siculus | reverse complement strand
AGGTTGGGTTACACAGATTACATCATGAATACATTAAGGAGAGGTTGGGTTACACAGATTACATCATGAATACATTAAGGAGAGGTTGGGTTACACAGATTACATCATGAATACATTAAGGAGAGATTGGGTTACACCGGATTAACATATGGAGGAGGGAGGGGGGAATATGCAGAGCTGGAGATATGTGCAGATAAGCGCTTCCTGAGTGCCGGTGATGGGAAGACAATGGCCCATGTATGCACAGTCTGCCACCTGGCATTGCCCGAGGAAAGGCTTGGCAGATAGGAAATAAAGAACTACAGCTGTAATTAATAAGTTAATGAAGATAACCATAAGAATTGATCTAAATAATTTGATGAGTGAAGGGTTGCTGAAAAAATTCGAAACAAGGATGCAGAAAAGGGGTGGTATGGGGAGGTCCGTTTTATGTTTGTTATGTTTTTTATGTTATTGTTATGTGTTTAAATTGTGAAAAACTAATAAAAATTTGTTTTAAAAAAAAAGGAAAGGCTTGGCAGAGTGATTTGACAGGATTAGGGTCTTGACACCTTACTTGAGGGATTATGGAGGACAGGGGAGGTGTCATGGAGTCCTAGAGAAATTGAGCAAATTGGCATGTTGATTTTCTATGGATTTTATAGATTTAGTCCCTTTTGACATTGACAATTGGGAATAAATGGATATATTGTAGCGAAGAAGAAGGTGAAGAAGACATGCCCCCCACCCTTCCGTATCAGTCCTAAACACCATTGGAACTGAGAAGATGGATACAACTGAATTTCTAAAGTTTTCCCATTGTGTCAGTACATAAGATACAATTATCAGTGCATTGCTACATTTGGAAATATGCAGCAGAGGCTCTTTGTCTTTGCCTCAGAGGGTGGAGAGGCAAATGGTGGGGGAGGTCTCTCACTCCCACTTCAAATTTCCCAGTAACACTGTCTTATTGAACAGTTGTTGAGGTTCTTTTTTTAAAACACTTGATCATCCTGGTATTTTCTAAAGACTGGAGTAAATTTGTAAATTACTTAAAAGACCACTGCAAGCGGTTAAAATCTTTGGCAGGGATGTAATGACACCTGTAACGTGGAATTATTTATGATAATTATGGTTATTTAACAAATAGATAAGAGTAAAAGATGCAGCAAATTTAATTTTAAACACGGAACCCATGGAGGGAGGGAAGAAGATTCGAAGGTTCAATGAACCTTGTACTTTAATGTTCGAAATGGTTATGTTAAAATGTATAAAATTATGAAAAAACCAATTATAAAAATTATTAAAAAGAGGGGTTTTTTGGCTGGTGAGGTTGACCTCTGAGTTCTAAAGCCACATTTTGACCTGTGATAGACCCTGTCAGCAAGTGATTAATCCCTTGAGCAGTACACAGACAAAGGCATTCCCCACAGTACTCAGCAGGGAGATTCCATGGTAGTTTTGTTACCTTTGTGGCAGTTGCCTTTGTTCTTGTAAAAGCCTTGTCTTGCTTGTGTGACGGATTTGGCGTATTTAAGCCAGCTGGATACAGTGTCCCCAGATTCCCAGCATCCCAAAGCCTTAAATGCAAGAGATTAGACTTGGTGATGTCACAGAGTGGGGCTTAGTGATGTCATGAGCTAGAACCTGATTATGCCATAGAGTTGCCAACTCTTAGAAACAGTATATTTGGTATGCAAGTTGAACATGGCCAAGCAGTGAAAGGGTGGCACTAGCGATATGAGTCCTCTGAAAATTGGGAAAGGATTAAAAGGATTTTTTTTAGTCTTTTTTCTTTTGGGAGCAAGCTGAAACCCTCTTGTGGATGCTGAGTGAAAAGTTTTTAAAAGCACTTTCCCCCAGCTCCTTGCACTTTCCTCTCTAGATAGTACAGTGGTACCATGGTTCTCAAATGCCTTGGTACTCAAACGCCTTGGTTTTCAAACACCGAAAACCCAGAAGTAAATGTTTTGGTTTTTGAATGTTTTTCAGAAGCCAAATGTCCGATGTGGCTTTCAGCTATTGTTTCCCGGGCCCCTGCACCAATCAGAAGCTGCGCCTTGGTTTTCGAACATTTCAGAAGTCAAACGGACTTCCAGAACAGATTAAGTTTGGCGCTTTTGTTTTTGCTATTTATTTTGTGTTTTTGTTTTTGAGGCTTTTCCAGTTAATTTGTTTTTGTGATTGTGTGGAACTTAGTTCAGCTACTGATTGATTGATTGTGTGACTGCGGAAATGAATAAAAAAAACGCCATCCAAACAATATCATCAGTGCAGGTAAGAAATTTTTTAAATTTTAATTCTTATCATCTACAATACTGTCTTATTTATTTTATAGTGCAGTACATTGATTATTGTTTTCATTTTATGGATCAAAGGTCATGTTAGATAGTAAAATTCATGTTAAATTGCTGTTTTGGGGTTGTTTTTGAAAGTCTGGAACGGATTAATCCTATGGGAAAGCGTGCCTTGGTTTTGGAACGCTTTGGTTTTGGAATGGTCCTCCAGAACGGATTAAGTTTGAGAACCAAGGTACCACTGTAAGTAACATTATGATTACTCCACAGATACTATGCATTGCTAATTTTTATAACTGTTGGTGCTGCTTATACAAATTACATGGGCAATAGTTACTGCAGCAAAAATAGCATAACAGATTGTCCCAGGACGGAATATGAATTATCTTAAGGGTGTGGAATAGCCTCAGCAGTGATCTGTGGTGCGGTAAAGCATCCGTGGCACATCTTGCTTCAGGCATCAAAAGGTCTTGGGCCGGCCCTAAGCTAAGTGTCAGGGAACTGCCATCAGTGCCGGAGGGAGAGAGCGGGCTCCAGAGGGATTCCAGAGAGCGTCACGGGATGGGGAGAGGCAGCCCATCTTCTGGGGAAGGGAATCAGCGTAGCACCAGTGGAGAAGGGGGGCAGATGGGGGAATCGGCGAGGCAGTCCCATGACTCCTTGCCAGGGACCAGCGGGGAGAGTAAGGGTCCTCCGCTGCCTACACCCTCCTTGCGCAGAAGGCTTCCGCGCAGGGAGAGTAGGAGGAGACTAGGCGTCAAAGAGCTTCTTTGCTGGAAGAAGTTCAAGAAACGCCCACTGACGGATTCTGCCAGCGATTGAGACAGCCACGGGTGAGTGGCTGTCTGGACAGAAAAGGTTCACTCAGGCAACCCAGCCAGGTGTTGGCACCGGCTTACGCACGAGCAACCCCTAGAACCATTACACTAAGTCATGCTCCTTGCATGATTGAGAACCCTGAGATGTCATTGTTCTCAATTTTATGGGGAATCACCATGGATATACAAAGCTCCTCACTGCAGAAGGCTGGCAGGAGCCCTGCTCTACCCGTGGTTCCTTTTCTAGTGACAATGCTTGAAGAGGGTTTACACAGATAGGGGGATCTGGCGGCATATGGGCCTGGATGGGAAGAATATTTTGTTGGAGAGTACCAAGGGAGCCTGGAACTGTAGTTGTTTTTCAGTTTTTTACATTTTGAATAAGGACAGAAATCTGGGACAATAGTGTCATTATAGTTACAGACAGCAGAGGTCACTATTAGCATTAGATAGAATTAATAACAGGTTTTAATTCACTTTTCTAAGCACCCTGATGCTTAGTCAGATTCAGAGAAACCTGAGAGGGTACAGCAGGTTTTTTGTGTAGGTTTTTTTTTTAAATGGTGCCAACACCTTCAGGCACTTCTGACTCCAGGAAGAGCAACATTTTCTCACTCAGAAGTTCCCACAAAAGGCATTAGACTGGTCAACAGCCCTTCATGAGAGACTAGAGACTTGGGGATTGGAATACCAGATCTGAGAGCCTTCTTCAGACTTTGTCATCAAAATAGAGTGGGGCTTCAGGGATGTGTGTCCAGCCATATCCCCACACTGGGCAATTCTTCTGGACTCCTTGTGTGATTACAATGAACTTTTGCTGCAGGAGATCTTTTGTATATTCATGGATGCTCCCTGCATTATTTTGTTTTTTATTATATAAAAAAAATCAGTTTTAAAGGTGAATGAGCAAGAGATTGTGAAAATAAAGCACACTTCAGTAAAAAGAACAAAGACTCGGGTCACTGTTTGTACAAGTATGAATATGTAAAGGAAGTATGGTGGGTAGGAGCAAGTTAATGGAGTCTAACAGAAGATTAGAGTCAGGCTTCATGTTAAGGAATCTCTCCAGAAGGATTCCTGATATCCTGGCGGATGCAAATACCATCGACAGAAGAGAATAAAAGACAATAAAGGGGGCGGGGAGGAATAGTCGTCTATCAGCAAGTTAGTTAGTTCTTACTGCTATAGTCTTCTAGCTTAGAAGGGAGTTTGAGTTTATTATGCTTTTATTATTGTTTTATTATGTAATTTTAATAATACTTAATGTTTATATAGTGCCTTAGAGCATCCAAAGAGGACCACATACACATCATCTCTGTAACTGCAGCCCTGCAAATGATCCCTGTTGAACTTCAGGCACTCGGCAAAGACCTTTCCATTTCAGCAGGCAAAAATCAAGCAGAAAAATCAAACAAAACCCCAACAACACTCCCAGCTGTGATACTGTAAGACCAGCTTTTCTCAACCTTGGGTTCCCAAATGTTGGTGGCCTACAACTCCTATCATCCATAGCCAGCAGGGGCAGCACTCAGGAATGATGGGAGTGGTAGTCCAGTAACATCTGGGAACCCAAGGTTGAGAGAAGCTGCTATAGACTAGTATAAGGGAAAAGTCCCTGTGGCAGGAGATTTAGTTAATCTGTCCCCCTTCATGTGTGTGAGATGTCTAATTTCGTTGCGCAGGAAATTTACCTCTTTCTCCTTGATGTCACAGCACCACAAACCTACTCAAAGTCATTTGTTTCCCAGGCAGTTGTAACAGACAGATGGAAAATAGAGGATCTAAAAAGACCTTAATATTGTAAGCAGAAAATTCTGCAGTGTGAGATGGTAGTTTTCCACCTTACCATTAAAAAAAAAGTTCATGAAGGTCTTATCTGCTAAAGGGAAATTTGTCAGAAAGTTGGGAGCATTTGCATTGTATCAAATGGAAAAAATGTGCATTCTCCCCAGATTACCTGTCTGTACAACATGTCACTAGACTGTAAATTTCTTGAAGTCGCCAGGTGCCAAGATCTCCAGATCCATAGAATGCACATAGAGTACTATCAAAGAACAGTATGTTCTGTTTTGCTTTCCTCACCGGGTTACTATTTTGTCAGTTTTTCCTGCCTTATTGTTCTCACATGGAGATGCTCAACTTTTTCTGGGTGTTACAAGCCTCTCAGGCTTTATTCATGAATGTTATTCTCCCAGGGCTCTTTGCTGTAAAGGAAAAGCTCATAATCCACCTGAAATGACTGAGTCCCATTGATATCAATGCAACAAGGTTTAGCACAGTCCTAAGCAAGTTTACGTGGTGGTACGACCCACTGTATTCAATAGACTTACAACCAAGGTAAGTTGTTGCAACTAAATCAAGCCTGGTCACTTTCAAGCATTTCAATAAGAATTAGTCTCAACAAATGTTAGCTGGATTGGAGCCAAAATAAATAATAAATTTGGCAAGCCTTTGCTATGTTCTTGTTTTACCTTAACATAAAATGAGATTTTTTAAACGCAACCTGTACTTGTTTTTATGATGTTTTTGAAACCTATTCCTGGGATGACTTGGTGAAGGGCAGGCTATTAATGTGATAAACAAAGCTGCATATGGGTACAATCCTGTGCCAAAGGACAGAATCCCAGAAAGAGCAGAGGTAAAGGGATCCAGCTCATGCACCAGGAGGTAAAGCCCATAAGCAAAGGGATGCAGCCTATAGAAACCACCCAATCTATCTAAAAATAGCAATAAACGCATACATGATACCTGACCAACATAGATCATGTTTATTTTGTCACAACTCCAGAAGTGAATAATCCAAAAAGGTGTACCTAGCTGCAGATTACATGTATAAAGCATATATAGGCAGCATATTATTCAGGAATAAAGTACTTAGAACACCAAAGCCCCTGGCCCAGATGGCAATACGCCAGAAATGCTAAAATCACAGGTGGATTGGTGGGCACCTTTCTCTTTACCCACATAGACGAGACTGGTTGCATCCCAAGGGAATGGGGCCATAATAGTTCCATTCTTTAAAAAGGGCAATAGAGGGGACGCATCGAACTATAGGCTGATTAGCTTACTAAGTGTGATTAGTAAACTTTACACAAAGCACCTACTTAAAAAGTTTACTGAATTGTTAGAAAATGAAGACATTCTGGCAATAGAACAAACGGGCTTTAGACCCGGAAGGTCCACGATAAATCGCCTCCTAATGCTACAACACCTCATAGAAAAATATAAATCAGGAGGGCAGGCCTCACTCTACGCCGCCTTCGTAGATCTAAAAGCAGCCTTCGAAACAGTCCCCAGAACTAGACTGTGGGATAGACTTCAGGGTACCACCGTAGACAGAAGGCTCCTGTTTTTAACCCAGGCAGTTCATGCAAATGCGGCTCTTAGAGTCAGGTGTAGCCTCCTAGGACACCTAACAGACCCCATTAAAACTTTTAAGGGAGTCAGGCAAGGGTGCCTACTGGCCCCCCTTCTATGTAATTTCTATTTTAATAATATTTTAATACAAGCTGGTCTTTGACCGTAATAAATTATTATTATTATTATTATTATTATTATTATTATTATTATTATTATTATTACTTAGAACACATTTTCTCATTTTATTTTACAGATAGAAATCCTACAATATTTAATGTAATTATTAAGAATGCTTAATAGCAGAAAGTTTAGCAAACTACAATGTGTGAAATGCCCAGGACTTTTTTTCAGCCAAAACTCAGGTCCAGCACCATTCAGGTGGGTGCCATTGCCATTATAAGAGAACAAGGGAGGTGTTCATGGTGGGTTCCGGCACCTCTTTTTCTAAAACAAAAAAAAAAGTGCCAGAAATGCCAGTGTGCAAGACCAAACCTTGTGTCCCTGGTGGGCCTGCATCATATCCAAAGAGCCTTTTAAAGCTCTTTGAAACATTATTTAAACAAGAAACATCTCCTGTGCACATGTAAATGGCATCTGCTGCATTTTGCAGGAAAGACATTTTAAAAGACCCATAAAAGAGAAAGAGACCTTTTATTGGGAAATCGGACTGCATGAAGGAAACAATTCTCCAGAACTGGATAACCCAGACAGCAGTTAACAACCATTTCCCAGCTCCAGGGAAAGTCACAAATTAATCTGTGCAGTGCATGAGTCACGTGACTGACACATTGCTGAGAGTTTTGTGGCTTAATCCTGGGACCCCCTAGAGGAGGATGGGATTGCAGTGATAATTTATTAAATGGACATGAATGAAGAGAAACTCTTAACAGAAGCTGGAATGGTGAAATTGCACTATTAATGCTTGCATTCAGTGTTCAGATTTTCTTGGTAATAGAGCTATTGAGTGCAATCCAGCTAAATTTAGGCATGTCTAAGTCCTTTTGATTTCAGCTGGAGAAAAAAGTACGTGCTTTAGACGACAATCCTAGGCAAACTTATTTTAGAACTATTATTTTTATTATTATTATTATTTTCAGTTTATACACCGCCCTATACCCAAAGGTCTCAACTAGACCAGTTGCTCATAGCAGAGTCTCATTAGACATGAAATTATGCATACAACTTGCAGATAGTGAGGATGAAAAAAGCCAGAGTTTAGTGTGGAGGGGGAAGCAGCAGTGTAACCTAGAAGCAAAGCAGCAAGCAGAGAGAGAGAGACAGACTAGACCTCTGCTGGAATCCCAAACTGTTGATATGGGAGTAGCAAGACCCTTTTGGGATGTTAATGCTGTGAACCCCTCCATATATATGCAAATAAACCATCTATCGTAAAGACGCCACAGTTTCTGCTGTGCCTTATTCCCAAAAGTAAACATGAACCCTGGGTAAGCACCTGGAACCCCTGGGGTGGCTTGCAGCAGTATTTAAATTAATGGCTTTAATAAAAGTTATATATTATTTTTTACTGTGGTATTTATTCTCTATTTTCATCATGGTCTCCAGATTCACCAAAAAGCACGCCGCAGCCTACCACTTTCAGTTTTAGAAATACTGCCCCAGACTTAGTGTGTATTTATAAATGGATTTCATTTTGTAATAGAAATCGAAGAATAGCTTGCCCCTTCAGCAGCTGGGCAAGGAACTGCAGCAGAAAATTCAAAGGGTCTTTCGTCAGTGTGCAAGTTTCTCTTCACGCTCACATATAGGTTTGTTGTATGCAGCCTCAGGAGGACAACCGCAGCACATGAATTTTAATTCCAAAGTATTTCAACCATCCTTACTTGAGACAGTCAATGCAGAATAAGCAAACCAGCATATTGCTGTTTAAACAAGCAGCTAGTTTTATTGAGAGGAAAACACACAGTCACTAACTTCAGTCCCCTTGATTTCTACAGGTGTACTAAGTCTGGATTCATCCCTAAACATGCTGATTCTATCTGTAAAATAGCTATGAAGAACAAAGTCATCAGCACATTTTTGCAAATGGATGCCCAGAAGCTTTCTGACTGGCTGTGTGAACAGAAGCCCCTAGTTTATTTGTTTTAAGTTATTAGGTTACCAAAGGGCCAAAGCAATTTGCCATGAAATTAGGATAAATCATAAGGTTGACTCAGCAACTTGCTTTTAGATAGTGGCAATAGTGCCTTTCTCAAAATGCTTATTCTAGTGTTACAGTAGTCTTACTATCATTGTAGAGGAAATGGTAAGAAGATCATGACCACAAGGTCTTTGGTAAAGAGCATTCAAATAATAATGTCTATAAAAAGCATCTGTATTCCAGATGTTGTTGCAGCTTTTTACTCTTGTATTAATTGTAGGTAGTTCTCCCCCCCCCCCCCCCGATCTGAGATGGGGGACTTGGGAGTGAAATTACAAAGGCTCAGGTTTGAGAATTAATGTACATCCTTTTGTTACAAATTCTCACGTTAGATATATATATAATGTACCCATCTGAGAAGTTGTAATAACAAAGGGAAACCAATCAGTAAAATAATGTTGTGTGCCTGACCTACCTTTCTTTTGGGGGCTTTGAGGAAAGCAGAAAAATCATTTGACAGCAGGGCTTTCTAACAAAATGTTGAGTCACAAACACTGGCCACAAAATATTATTCCCAAGACCCCTTCACTGGAAAAAAAAAATAGACCAGTTGGTTAAAGTTGATATTGGAAGATATAAATTGCAATGACAGTGCACTAATTGTTGGAACTGTCTAAATGAAGACCGTGCAGCATATAAATTCAGTTAATAAATACAATAAAATAATGACAGTGAAGAGATGTTGACATTTTCCTGGTTTACTGAATAAAAAAATGACGATTGTATGATATAATATGAAAATAGATAGAATAAGCATCATAAATATCCCAGTTTGGGGATGTAAGGAAATGCTTTCTTTCATATGCTTACCCATCACTGCCCTCCCATGTACTCAGACATAAGCTCCATTGGTTTTAATTAAATTTACTGCCAAATCAATATGTTTAGGACAGTAGCTTTAATATGAAAGTGGAACATTTATTTTCCTTTGTTGAATCTTGGAGGCCTTCATCCGTTTAACTGCAGGCCAAATTCCACTGATTTCTGTTGAGTTCTGGTTTAAAGATCACTGGGGGGAAAAACCCCTGCTTCACTTTCTCATCTGTCAAAATACTATGCCGTGTATCAGAGAAGTGATCTGATGCTATTCTGCTTCTTTATTGCTGCCTCCGGCTATTTACTTTCCGTAAATCTCTTTTGCTCACCATGTATTTAATCAGTGGTATAATAATAAAAATTCCAATGAACAAGATACCTACTGCATTATTAGGCCTCTTGAAATTCCCTTACTTATGCTCTGTTCAAGTTTATTCAAGTCATAAAATTAGAGGTCATTGTGACTGTTTAAAAGCATTCTCTACTTCACTATAATGTTTACTGTTGTTCATGCATTTACTATTTTAGTTCAAGTATTAGACAAGCAAGAAGGTTTCCATATGTACCTTATAAAAACAGAAGGGGAGATACACTCTCTTTCTTCAGTGTTTGCAAGAATTGATGCAGTTTCCTAAGGCTGATTCCCATGTGTGAAGAAGCAACAGAATTCTGTGTGATCAAATTTGCTCTGTGCCGAAGTGTTCCTCTTTGTCACAATGCTTATTTATTTGTGACTTATTTTGTTATGACTTCATCATTGCTGTTAAGTTGTGGGTGAACATATCAGACGACACAGCGATTCTTAAAACAGCTCTTGTTTATTCAGAGACCAGAACAGAACTGAGCTGAAGGGCTCAGTCAGCCAGCTTATATAGAGCTCCAGTACAACGTTACTGTAGCAACTTTCTAAAACCATCCAATCACTGAACGTCACTTTCGATCCTTTATTTGCATAACTATCTACAGTATCCCCCTGCTGGCCCAGGGTGAGAACTTCAGTACATAACAATTGCCTTCAACCTTGTTATAGTCAATGGCCTAGAAATTATATGAAACAATATATCTCCTTGAAACTAAGGATAAAAATGCAATAAAAAAACAAAAAACAGTTGAACCAAAATGATAAATATTGCCAAATTTGTGTGGTATAGAACTAAGTTCTGCTCAGAGTAGATCCACTGAAATGAACAAACCTAACTTAGTCATGCCACTAATTTCAGTGGGTCTAGAGTACAATTTACCTTGAATAATCATTTAATATAAGGGCTTCAATACCATTGTGCACATATTTGCCATTTGCCCCTTTATTGTATCCTTGTCTTTGGGCATCTTTAATATTGATGTCTTGCTTTAATCTGTTCATGGTTTTGTCTACTTAAACCACTGCCTGACTCTGGTTTTGTTTTGTTTTGTTTTGTTTTAAATATTTTTATTAAGTACAAATTAGAAAACATACATATTCACAACAAAAGAAAATACATCTAACCAAGGAAAAAAAATTAGAGAATATTTTGTTTCTTTTCATATTTACAGTTATTTATACCTCTATAAAATGCTATTCACAATAAAGCAGTGAAATGAAAGATAAGATATCAGAAAAAAGAAAAAAGAAAGAATAAAGAAGTAAAAAAAAAAGATCATAGGTGAAAAATTTTAAAAGTAGATAAGTACTCACAATACATAGCCGTTTCCCATCTATATTTATATTCAATTGTATAATTTCATCTTGTCCTTATCTACCTTAAATAAAGTGTTTTTTTAATTAAAAAAAGACTTCCACCGTTTACCTCACGCGTTTTTAACTCTGTCCGTCAGAACCTCTGTTCTTCATATTCTGACTCTGGTTTTGTTTCAGTTAACTCTACAAAACATGCCTCGATTGAAATGTTTCCAGGATAAAGATGGACGTAGCTGATAATGTGTCAAATATGGTCATGGTAAGAAACATCTGGATTTACAATCAGGTAGCAATGATTACACTCTCTAATCGTATAAATTATCTCACCATGAACACTTCCCCCCAACAATGGGAGGAAATCATTTTGTATTTTATGTAAAATATGTAGAAAGTCCATTTTACGACAACTGCACTGAATTATAGCTAATCAATTCAATGAGATTTAGAGAAATTCCCATGCCAGAAATTGTTGTACTTCCCCTAAGAGTAATATTATTTTTTGCACAAACAGAATATCAAAATAACATTCAAAATGTGTGACCAATTCTGAATTGCATTTTATAGGGAATCATCAATAAGTTTACCGCTTTCCATTTTATTTTCTAAGTTCTTCCATTAAAAAAACTCACATTTGGATCCAACTGGGTTCAAATGCTTCCAATTATTGAAACCCTTTGATTTACTGCAAATATTTAAACAGGCTCCAGGAACATTTGTCACAAACAATACACAACGCAAGCAAAATTTTATGATCAAGAACTTTGCTGTTAGTATGTTACCAGGAAATTTGCAGCCATTTTCTGACTCCAGTTCATGAAAATGGTCAGGTTCTAGTCTCCCTTCATTTATTTCACTAATTTCTCACCAGAGGAACTTAGAATTCTGCTCCCCACGTAAACCAACCTGGACCCGGTGATCATCAACTGAGACACTTCTTTGTGTAGCCTCTTCCGCCCGCCTTCATTAGATATCTTTAGGCACCAGGTGAAAACATTTCTCTATAACCAGCTATTTAACATTCTATTGCCTTTTAAATGTGTTAAATGGAGGGTGAGTTATTGGTTTGTTTTGGATTTGTTGGGATGAAAGGCAGTATACAAATTTAATTGATTAATTAATAACAACACACCACTTTCTGTTTCCTTTTCTTTCTGGAGAGAGATATTATCCTGAACCTTCTTAAGTTTCCAGATTTTCTTTCTTTAGAGATCATTTAACAGGCTCTCTCCATGTTTTAAAGAAGCTTGTTATCTTTGCGTGTGGGATGTTGTAATCAATCCTATATGTTTAACATTTATAGATATATTCATTTCAAAGTGTGTACTAAGGATGCACAGTTCACATAGGTATCCCTCCCAGGGATCTTCAGAATGTTTTGTTTTCTGCTTGTTTGTTTTTGAAATTGAAAATGTGCAATTCCAGCAAAATAGTTCCCTGCATGCCTTAGCAACAGCAGAAGAGAGTTCTTTTTATGTATATTAAAATGTGTTTTAATTTTTCAACTTTTTGTGATTAGGTGACATGGTTGTGCCTAGAATTTACTTCTTTGCTGTAATTAAGTTGACACTTTGGCTATCATTCCATGTTGGGCTTAGAATGGAAAAACAAATAGCAGTCCTAAAGTGACAAAAAAGCGAAGGAGGTTTGGCCTAATCTTAACAGGAGTCATACAAATTGTCCGTAGTGATATAGCTGACAGTGTAGAAATATTTGTGGTCATAGTTAAGGTTCTTAGATTGACAGCTGAGCGCTTTTTATATACAGTGGTACCTCAGGTTAAGTACTTAATTCGTTCCGGAGGTCCATTCCTAACCTCAAACTGTTCTTAACCTGAAGCACCACTTTAGCTAATGGGGCCTCCTGCTGCCACTGTGCCGCTGGAGCACGATTTCTGTTCTCATCCTGAAGCAAAGTTCTTAACCTGAGGTACTATTTCTGGGTTAGCAGAGTCTGTAACCTGAAGCGTATGTAACCCGAGGCACCACTGTACATTTTTTTCTTTCGTGGTAATGAAGAGAACGTAATGACATGTAATTTCCAGTGCATATTATTTCTGTGTCAGTATTGGAGATGGAGGGTGGCATTCAACAAGAGGATGAAACAATCGTTCTAACTGAAAAAAGCATTCTTTACTTCTTAACCTTATTGGTGATATTCTCAAGAGAAATAGCAAGCTTATGGAGGTTTGCTGAGGGTAGCTGGTGCCTTCAGATGACACAGAACAGCTGCACTTCTTGGCCTTATGTCTGCCTGCTGTTCTAATTGGGAAAGAGTCTAATAAAACTCAGAAGGAAAGATATTTTCCCTATAAAGGTATAGTTTGAATTTTGGCACAAAAAAGCAACAACTTTCTGCTATTGACCCAGCTGGAAAGAGTGAATAAATTCATCAATCTACAGTATATAATACGGTACATTTAGCTCTAAACTAAAAGAGAGAGCCTATTGCTGACTAAATAGCATAACTATTTCTGAACTATGCACTCTTACTTGAGAGCAAGTTCCATTGAACATCGGCTTGTGTGATAAATGGGAAAAATAATAATGTGTACACTGGAGGGTTTGCAGTTTCTGTATCCTACTCTCCCCCCCCCCCGCTAGATCTCAAATTCCTTTTCCAAATTTTCTTTCCCCCCCTTCTCTTTTTACAGTAAATACAGCATTGTTTGATTTTAAGCACCACTTTCAGCTTTTGTGTGTGGATCCACGGGGAAAAAAATCCACAGATTTCCCCTCCTTTTCACCTTCCCTCTCCATCCCACTCCATGCTTCTCAGTACTTTGGAGCCAGCTCAGCGGACAGCTGCCGCCGTCCCCTTGCTGGAATACCCATTCTGCAGCCAGTGATCAATGAAGGCTGCAGTCCTAAGTACATTTCCCTGGGAGAAAGATCTGCTCAAAGCAATGGGACTTTATTCTGAGTAAACATTAGAGCAAGCTGTTCTGTTGGCCTTGGCCAGTGGTCCTCAACACGTATACAATTAGAGTGCATTTAAAAATTAAGGCGCCGTGGTGGAGGCAACTATTCTATGCCAATGGATCAGGGTGGCCCAGTGCAGGATTGATCCCCTCTTTTGTAGAGCCAGCAGATGAGCAGTGAAATCATCACAAGAGAGGAAGCTAAGGAACACGGCTGAAAGGCATGGGGGGCACCCCAGAATCATCACCATTGCCCAGAGACCATAGTCCTACTCCAGAATACTGACTTACTGGTCCAGGGGCAGAAGACCTTTCCACTGCAAAGAGCTGTTGGCCCACAGGGCATGTCGGGTGGAGAACAGAGCCAAATGTGGGCCAACTGGCATTTAGTTTGCTATGGCTTATAGCAGGGGTGGACTTTGGCACCCTGAGGCACAAAACTGGGTGACCCCCAAATCTTTCTTATTTTCACAATAATGCCTTTTGGAACAGAGTTCAAGCAAAGTCTTGCTTTCCGTTCTGTGCATGCTCTCAAATGCATTATTTTGTGCCCCCTCAGCTCAATACCCTGTGTGGGTGAACCATTCACACTACCCCAAATTTTGTGCTAAATTTAGCCTGTAGGACTTGCCGATCAGAAGGTCAGCGGTTCGATTCCCTGTGACAGGGTAAGCTCCCGTTGCTCGGTCCCTGCTCCTGCCAACCTAGCAGTTCGAAAGCACAAAAAGTGCAAGTAGATAAATAGGTACCGCTCTGGCGGGAAGGTAAACGGCGTTTCCGTGCGCTGCTCTGGTTCGCCAGAAGCGGATTAGTCATGCTGGCCACATGACGCAGAAGCTGTACACCGGCTCCCTTGGCCAATAAAGCGAGATGAGCACTGCAACCCCAGAGTCGGCCATGACTGGACCTAATGGTCAGGGGTCCCTTTATCTTTATCTATAGCCTGTATGTTCCAAGAGCAGAACAAGACAGCCTGTTTACTTCAGTGCTGACACTGATCAGGGCAATGGATAACTGAGTCATCACATGGTTTACAAAAATGCCTTATGGCTTTTCCTGTCCCAAGCTGAGATCGGTACTAAAACTTCATGCAGCAAATTCCTTGAGGATGCTGGTACTTTACAAATGAAGGAGAGGTGGGGGAAAGGATTCCAGACCCTCTATCACGAGGCAATGAAATGTGACAACTTAAGGCAGACTAGCTCACAGCCCACCTTTAGAAAACAGACCAGATACCTTTTGCCCCCTGTGGGAGGAATCATTCCTGAAGCATGGAAACAGATCTCCGCATCAGCGCCACTCCAAGGGGAAAGAGTGACTCAGCACAGTTAACAAGCAGAAATAGCTAAACAAAGTGAAGCAAGAGGGAATGCTATCCAAGCAGTTTGGCAGCGCAAGGTTGGAAGGAGGTGGAAGCCCTGAGAGCAAAGGATGGAGATCATTTAGAGGTGGCGGCTGAATGACTTTTTCAAATCTTCGTCTCTGCTACCCCTTCTCTTCCTCTCTGCTCACTGCCACTCAGGCATCCTTTCTCTTCCAGAATGTGACTGTCCAAGATCCACTGGAGCTCGCCCCATGACTTTCAGGTGATGGCATTAAGATTTGAAAATAAGGGACCAGCAGCCTTGAAAATAAGGGATCAGCAGCCAAAATAAGGGATTTTGCGAGCACAGGTATGTTCAGCTTCTAAGCCCCTCCAAGCCAAAGGCAGGAAGCTGTTTCTCCATAGGGGAATCCTTCCAGCTCCTTGATTATTTTGGTGGCCCTTTTCTGAACCTTTTCCAACTTGACAATAGCCTTTTTGAGGTGTGGCAGCCAGATCTGTACACATCCCTCCAAAGTGGTCATACCATAGATTTGTATAATGGGATTATGATACTGGCAGTATTATTTTCAGTTCCTTTCCTAACGATCCCCAGCATGGAATTTGCCTTTTTCATGGCCATCACCCACTGGGTTGATGCCTTCCTTGAGTTATCTACTGTGACCCCAGGGTCTCGCTCCTCCACCCTACTGTCAGCACAAGAGAACGGCTGTAAATGGATTCTCCCAAATATTGCCTGCTGCAATTGGATGAATGGAAGTAGCAGATTCCACCCAGTCTGCAGGTCATACATTTCCCAACTTAGGAGTAGCCAAAGGGAAGCGAAGGACACTGTGGTGCTGCCCCAAAATTGTGAGAATGTTGCCTGCTTTGTTGTGGAATTTAATCATGAAAGTTTTTTGACTGAGTGGAAAAAATAGAGTGTAATATGTCTGCATCCAGTGTTTATCAATACTAATACTATGACATGAAAGGAGTGGGAAACACTAATATGGAGGTGAGGAATGCAATCACCCTTGATTTCTCCAATTACAGAATGGAATATCAATTTTGAAAAGACAGACAAGCAAAGACAAAATATCATTGCAGAGACAGAAGCTTGGATCAATTCTTTCTTTCTCCAAATAGGACCACCTGTTGTTCTGACATCACTGTTGGATGAAGCAGCCATTTCTTGTCCAGCTAAAAGTAAACACATTTGTTACCACTGCCAAGAAGCAGAGGTAAAGAAAGACTGGAAGGGGAGAAAAGGAGAGGGAATCGGGATTAAATAAGGGGAAGAACTTTGGGTTATCCTTGTTTTGCATTGATTTTGGAATCGGAATGGATTTGGGCAAGAGCACGTAACCAAGTGGGTTTCAGTGATTGGCCATCCTTACACATGTGATGTCAGGGGAAAGGGTATCCATTTATGGGGTTTTCCTGTTATTTATCAGCCAACAGTGAACTAGCCAGCTATTTTGTATTGGCTATCTCATCCTGGAAAGAAGTCAAGACATTATTCAACACAGCTACTGAAAGCAGAAAGAAAATGACACCACACAAACTCACGCTTAAATCGAACTTTTCCCTGCAGGTTCCTCCACGTCTGTCTCCAGCTCCTCCTCTGCCCCACTCTCCCTCCTGGGCTCACACACACCTCTAGCACACAAACACAGCATTCCATTTTTCTTTTTTGAAGGAGAGGCAGAGGCAAGAGTGGGCTGGTGCTGTCTCCATCTGCTTGTTCCAGAACTATTTCAGATTTATGAGAAGGAGGGATTTTGCCTCAGCTCCCCCCCCCCCCAAGACATAAGGGATGGGTCAGCCTGGTCCTTCCCACCTGGAAGTTGAACAAACAAGCCAGTGTAGGGATAGCATGATCTGTTCCTGCTCCAGGAGCTCTACTGGCTTCCGAACTGGGCAGAAGAAAGGGTTAACATATGCATCTTCATGCATCTTCAGTGTATGCGTGCTTCCAAAGATCTTGAGCCTAGAATCATGGGTGTACTGCAGGAATGTTGCCTTGCACAATTCTACCTGCCCACCACAAATCTCTTAATGGGTTGCTGTGACTTACTGTAATAGGGTGTGTCATGTTAGGTGGTGAAACATAATGTTTGCAAATTGCTTCAGCAAGGGGTCTTAAAAATATGTTTTTGGGTGTGAGGAATTAAAATCTATTATTTTTGTGATTGGACAACATTTAGATGGGCAAATCTATGCTTGATTAAAAAGAGTGCTCTTGGAAAGCCAAAGAGTTTTAATTTTACCTTCTGAAAAAGTTTACCTTCTGAAAATGTCAAGTAATGCTATAAAATGTTAGGTAATGCTATATATATTTTTTAAGTTTCTCTGCATAAAACATAGCCTGCTAAGCATGAAATATTATTTTGCAATGCTGAAAGTAAAGGTGAACTGACTGTGCATGGTTGGGTATTTTCCTAGAGTTCCAAAATACCCTTGAGCTAAATCACCCAAGAGTTTCTCAGTATCTTCCATACTAAACACACAGATCAGTTTGTTTTTGAAAGCATATATTTTGGGTTAAGGGATCTTCCATTCTACCCTCAGCGGAATCGCCATCGACACAATTAATGTTTTATATAAATAAATAACGATGGTTAATCACTGGTTTCAGATATGGGCAAATTGTTTCTCCTGAATTGTTCTAGACACATGAAACTTATATTTTAGATGAAGGCAGACATATTACCTAGAGATCACAGTACAGCTGTCTTGCAAAAAATAACTTTCTCTATGAGGTCAGTAATTTTCCGCAATTTTATATGGGGGGAAATCAGTCACTGAAAAGATATACAGGGTCTCTTTCTAACAATCATTTTCTTTTGCTACCCCATTGCCAAGATTACAGAACTCCCTCTTTACACATATGAAGGCAGGAGCAACACACCTTAAAGGGTCACAAGGGAGTCTCTGAGTTCTCTAAAAGTTAATGTTCATAATTTTGTTCAACTTCAGTGTTTTCACTGCGGCACCTTTAGAGTGCTTTGCGTATGTAGCTTATTAAGTTATCAAAGCATTGCTTCATTTTAAGGTGGCCAGTTTAAGATTGGAGGAGACGTCATAGCATTATTGGAATGTCTTCTTCTTGTGTGGGACCAAAAGGGACACGGCATTGACTTCATGTCTGTCTTTTGCCTCGTGATCACCTGCTTTCATCCCTATCTCTGCTACGGCAAGTTCCAGCATTCCAAACCTGTGAGCAGCTTGCAAAGTCTTGGCAAGAAATAAAATAAATGTAGTGAAAGCAGTGTTGGATAGAGACACAGTTAGCCTAGCCTAGCATTTGATGGAGTCTGGACTTTAGAAGTGAGCTCTGAAATGACAGCATAAACTTCTCTCCTTGTTATATTTGAGGTTCTGCATAGACTCACTTTCCACTTTTATCTTTCAAAACCCTGTCTCTCACTGCCTGTGACCTCCAACTGTAGCATCCTAAGGCATCTGAGGGTCTCCTGCTCTGCTCACTTTCACTTGCCACCCCTTATGCCTGGAACTGCTCTTCTGAACACATAAGTGCCAGTCTTCAGCTAAAGCAAAGTCTGAGTGTATGTGCTTCCGTTAATTCTGTGATAGGAATTTTGAGGTCTTAGATATATAGTAATGTTCATAAGTGTACCAACCAAGCATGTACATAGACCAGCACAGGAAGACCGACCTGGAACCATTTTTGATTCCCAAACTGTCCCAAACTGACCAAATGTTTTCTCTGCTAGGTCAAGGAAAATGGAAAAGCCTCCCCATTGTCTTTTCCTTCATAAATCCTGTCTTAAGGGTATGTCAGGGTGTGAGTCTGTGACCTGGTCCAGGAATTGAGTATTTATCATTACAAAAGACTGGCCAGGCTCCCCAGGAAATCCAATCAAGTAACCTGCCAGACAGGAGATAAACAACGACAGAAGAAAACCAACATTCAAATTTCTGTTTTAGGCCGCCTTTTCTGTGATGTAGGTATGATGTATCTGAGGGGTGGTCTTAGGTTACACCCCTTCTGTGATGTATGTATGATGTTTCTGGGGGTGGTCTTGATCTACAGGGTAGCAATTTCAAAAGTCTTTATAAGGCCTTGTGCGCCATTGTTCTGGGTTCCTCCTCCTCTCCTGCGGGTGAGGGGAGCACCCTGTTGCAACAGATCAATAAAGATCAAGCTTATTAGCTGCTTTGCTTCTCAATATTCTCTGTTATTTTCTCCTACCAATAGGGATCCTATGTAAGGACTCTATATGGGCTCTTGGATACCCCATAAGGGAAAAGGGCATTTTTTGTTTACAACAATTCCCTGTTTACCCTCCCTCTGTTGTCTTCCCCATCTAAATTTAGAGCGTATGTTCCTTGGGGCAGGTTTTTTGTAGCACAGAAAATCTGCAGAGATAACCTCCTTCACACATTCATGCATATCATGTCCCTGCTAAACATTTGACAATTTGAAGCTGAATTGTGTGAACTGACTGTATTGAAAGTATTGTTTGAAATAATCTAGGGAATTACGAAAATTGCACCTTGTGTATGTGATCCGGTTGCTCATTTACACATGAAAGCAACCAAGCGGTACGCATGACTAAGTGAAAAGGGTCTGTTAATGTAATCTCCCACTACTACTGTTAACATTTGCCTATGGCTTAGGTTTGGAAGGGACATGTTTCAGTCTGTTATACTGGTTCTGCGAGGACATGGAGCATTGTGAAGGGGATTCGGAAAGAAATCAAAGCGCTCTTGCCAAGGGTGAAAAAGATCCTGAGAGGCAATGGGATCAGCTTGGGAACGTGGAGGTGAGCATCATGTGCGAATGCTGTTGATGAGGTGGGCTGTGTTAACAGACTCTCTTGGTTTCTGTTCTTGCCTAAATTCCGTAAGAGAAGATCACATAACACCATCCTGTGATCTTCAGATGAATGGTGGTATACACATTTAATAAACAACAACAAAACACCCTTACAGCAGGCATGGGAAAACTTTGGCCTTTCAGATGTTGGACTACAACTCCCATCATCCCTCACCATTGGTCATGCTAGCTGGGGCAACACTACCTGGAAGGCCAGAGGTTCCCCACCCCCGTTTTAGGTGTATATCCATCCCTAGGCCGTAATAATCCTTCTTTCAGGACAGTGAATTTCAAAAGTTAAAGTGCAATAGGGGGAATGCTAAAATGGGAAAGAGAAACTGTGATTTCAACTGCTTTTGCAAGATACGTAGTTACCAGAGGAGGAGGCCACCGCTCTAGTGCACAGCTGTTTAATGCATTAATCTGCAGACATAGTTATTCTCTGGCTGGAGTCCACAGGCTTCCCTAAGACCAAAAAAATAGCTCTGACTGGGTTTTTCGAGTTAGTAAAATCTATGTATGTGTTGTCAGTGCACATCTGGAATTTAGAACTGCTAATGGATCTGCTGTGAAAGAAGAGAAGGGAGAAGTGTCTAGCCAACCAACTCATATGTTGAAAAGCATTACTACATTGCTGGCAGACAGCCCTTTGCTCTCTTAACTTTGCAGCAGTAAAATTGGAATGCTAAAACAGTCAGATAGGGGCTCAGTGCATATGCCTTGAGGCCTACTGGAATGCAAATTTCCCACTCCCACCCACAAAGGAGTATTTAAATAGCAAGCTACTGGGTTTTTTTGGGGGGGGGGGTTACAAATCATCTGCCAATGTATTGTATACTGTGTTTGATATGATAATACAGTGATAACACATTAGGTCGCTGGGCTAAATCTGGTAGCCTAACCACTCGGTTGGTAACCCAGAAGCAATGGGGTATGAAGGAAGCGGTGGTTGTGGTTCTCGTATTTGCCACCAGTCTAGTTTGAGAAATAGTATTGGGTGCCTGGTTTGAACTCTTTCCCCCCTCCTCAAAATACCTCTCTAACAGAACAAGGTACTAACTGAGACACAAAATTCTTGAATAAACATTGTTCTGGAGTAGCCAAAAAGCTCGCTGCTGGAAGATGATCATCTCATCCATGAAAGAAAGGAGGACGTGATAAAAGGTATGTAGATTGCACTCCAGAAATCACAGGAGCACTCACAGCAAAACCCTAAATGATTCCTGTTTCATACATTGTACAAGATGCGCCTTAGCAGAAGACAGGGAATGCATAAACATTTAAATGTTGTGTTAATAGATATTGCAACAGCTGTGAGGGATTGGGGGAAAATAAAGGACAAAAGTACAGTGGCATGATTTGCTGTGCTGTTTCCCAGTTTTGTACATTAATTAAAGCCATTGAGATTAATTAAACCCGTCAGATCTAATGCTGGAATACATCAAAGGCAAGCCAATGGATGAATGTAATTATAGAAAATAAATTTAAAGGGGGGGGGAATGGAAAAAATCTGAGGCAACTCTCAAGGTCAAATAGAAACTGGGGCGTGTTTCTGCTAAAAGAAAGTAAGAACCTGGAATTTTAAAAAAGTTTGATTTAGAAATCTGGAAAGCAGAAACAGAGAACACACACATTAAAATAAAAAGTCAAAGTTGCAACAGGTGAGTTTGCAAATGAAGCATGGGATGGTTGCTTCAAAGCCCCTAAGGGCAATACATTAGAAGGAGGCAGGGACAACTACTATTCCAGGTACACTGTTACATATATCAAGAAGCAGAACAACAACAACAACTAGAGTTTATGGCAGAGACCAGCAACTAGTTCCAATGGAAGTTGTCAATATTCTGCACAGAAATGAATGCACAGGAAAGGAAGTGGAAGCACATTTAAAGGAAGAGTGTATTAAGCACCAAGCAACCGTGCCATTTACACGTGAACAAAACGTAGTAGCGGAAAGGGAAAACTGTACCCTAGTTGAGATGACAGGATTCATGTTATTCCATGCATACTGGGGCAAAGCAATTATGGCAGCCACTTGTTTAGGAGGAAGCAACATGTGGCCAGGACATATTTTGCTCACCTCATCCCACTGATAAATTTATTCTCCATCACTACCTGTGAGCCTTCCTTTCTTTTCAGTGGTCTGTTTACATCAAGCGCAATGTCTCCATCTTCTTCATGCCAGCAGCAGCTTTTTCCATTCCATTCCCTTTTCTGTAGTCAAAATATGTTAGATGTTTCCCAACCTTTCTGTGACCATTCTGTGATGGCCTCCTTCTTACCAGGGACAGCCAGTGAGACCAAGAGTTCCTTTTTAACATTTTGCGTCATGAAAAGGGGAGCGGAAAAGTGAAACCATGCCTGATCTGGTCTGGATGAAGACTAAAATTAATACAAATACACGCCCCCCCTTCCCACAAAAAGAAAAAGCAGTGCATTAGAAAGCTTTATTGCATGATGTGTTTACATAATGCGGTAGAAGTGAACTTTAAAATTATATCAGAGATTTCTGGGCACAGGTCAATGGTCAATATTCTAAGCCTGCATGGCACAAACATTTTAAATCTAAAACAGAAGAGTAATTTGGGAGCAGAGATAGGTGTTGAGTATTTTTAAAAGGAAACTCCTGTTATACTCAATGTAGTGCCAAAACTGGATGAAGATTGCGACAAATTATCAGTGTGCTGGGATGCAGGAATTTTTTTTTGGGGGGGAGTTAATTCAAGTTCTTCATTAAGTAAAACTGTGAGGATGCAATATTAAATTCAACATTTTACAGGTCTTTGCCTACAGCCAGGAAAACAACAAAAAGAACAATGGTGTGCGTGTGTGTTCCCTGCAGGATATATATTTGACCATGCATGGCTTGTTCTTAAATTACAATTCATAGAATAACACTGCTGGAAAAAAGCTTATTTTACACTATGCTACACACAAAACAAAAGTCTAGTCACATTTACACATTTTTACAATAATTCTTTGTCTAGAAACGTGTCCTTTTCTACTTTAGAACTATATCTTTTTTAAATTCCCAGTTCACAGAAAAGACACAAGAAGTCCAAAGACAGTCCTTTGAAAAGGGAAATTGTAACCCAACATCACAAATGGGCTTCTTCATTCACAAAAAAATCTTGTATTTCACAGCTGTTAAAACTTAGTGATGGATAGTTGTAAGCTATCCATACCTATGCTTTAGGTAGCAAAGTCAAAGTAAATTAAAGGATTTCTCCCCTTGCACGTGTGTAAATTATACAGTCTTTAGAATGCTCCTTTGAATTAGTCATGTATCTAAGTGAATTGTTAAGTAACGACATGTGAACCCCACCCCCACTTCACATTAACTGATGAATGTGGAAATTATTTTTACTACAACTTCTAATAAAGAAATGCTTCATTTTGACCAGGAAAACACAAAGCTCTCTGTGCTTTACAGAATACGGAGGCTATTTGTGAAAGTGCAATCTTTTGCTTTACAATCTGGATGGAGGAGGAATCCGAAACTATTTGAAAGGTGTAGAAGACTGGATAGGGAATTCACCGCAAGGCTCTCCTGCAGAAATGAATGTGCCCCTGAAATGCATGGGAAAGAGCACTCAAATGGAACTTGCACAGGAGAGCTTCCCAGTGGATCGTGTCCAAAATCCAAGTCTCATTAACGTTACATGACTTTCCCTGAATATCACTAGCAACAATATATATATAAAACTAAGAAACCTGACCCACCTAGGCTGCCAGCCTAAACACACTTACCGGGGAGTAAGTCCATTGAATTCAAAGGGGCTTACATCTGAGAAGACATATATAGGCTTGCACTGTGCATGCTACTTGCCATGTTCTTGCGTCCAGCAACAGGACTGCATCAGTTTACAAATCTAACATGGTATTTGCATTCCTGGCTAATAACTGCCTGAGTATGGCTTTCTAGAAAACCTTTGAGTGTTGACGGACGAATGAAAAGTGCACATGCGGATGGGGAGACCTGCAAATATTCAACCTAAAGCAATTCCTTTCAAGGCCATCGACTGAGAACATTTTTTAATAAATGGGGGTCAGATTTAGAAGTTCAGCTGAAGTTAGTAAGAGCTAGCAACGTTTTTGAAGAATGAACTCTGCAGAATGCTGTATGAGTTAAAGGCAGTGGATAGCCTTGATCACGTTGCCAGGCACTGCACTGTGACCTGAAGCATCCCACATGCCACACCTTCAACATTTTTGCTTTTAGCCAACTACAACCGGCATTCAGAATGGGAGGGGAGACTGAACCATGTGACTTCAAAATAGATATTGCTTCTAAAGAAAACTGCTTGGTTACTTTTGGTGCATTTTTTTCGAATGTTACACTATTCATGCTGAGGAATTCTTTGCATTGCCATTTTTAGCTGAGAGTTCTTTCTGAACTCAAGAAAGCAATTATTAAGGCTTGTGAGAAAATGACAGGTAGGGCTCAGCGGACAAATAGATTCCCTTGTTACATAACATCTGAAATCTGTTATGTAGATGTCTGAACCAACAAAGCAGCGGTGAGTGAAAAATGTAGGTTCTGCTGTGATCGTACGTTTTGAAGCATGTTGCATGGAATTCCTTTGGGCGTTTCTGCTGCATGGCTCAGAAGCTACTGTGCTTGAAATGTACTGTTGCCACTGACGATTATCCTTCAGTTTGAAGATAGGATTGACTTGGATATTGTTCACTTTCAAAGCCTTGAAACAATTAGATTTTTTGGCAGCACCTGATAAATGCTAGTATCTTGTCTATGTCCTTATCAAAGGAACAGCATAACATCATGCAGATGTGTGAACAGTCCCTTGGCAGCAAGGGAGAACTGGAGTACATTACTGAAAACCTTCAAGGCAAACAAAACGAAGGTATAGGTTCCCTTGGTGGTGTCTCTTTCTTGCATGCAAACTAGAATCATCAGCAAATTTCATTCGGAACACATGAGGAGGTCTGTCAATCCCAGATGAGTACCTATGGCCAAACTATGGCCAATAAATGGGTGATCATAGTGAGGATTCAATGAAACTCATTTCACGAGCTCCTGGATTGGTATATGTTAGTGTCTCCATACAAAAAGAAGGCCGGCCCACCACTATTTTGCATTGCAAACTGTTTTGGAAATAGTAGTTTCAAAACAGATGGTTGTTTGGGATAGATACTGGATTTTCAAAGAGAATGACACGGCTTTGGTTGGGCCAGTGAAATCCTTGTGCGTGAGCTCAAGTGGCTGTTTGGATCCCAACTCATACCAGCAACCTAGAAAACATTTCCTGTGGGACAACTCCACTGGCATTATAAAAATATTCTGGCGAAATATCTGAGAGGGTTTTATTTGCCAATGGTAAATAAAAAGAGCAACATGGCAATCCTTGAAGGACCAGTTGTACATTTCTTTGCTGTCATGTATAAAATGTGCTTTTTTGGAGTACTGGGCTACTGTCTAACTAGTAGGCAGTTAAGGACACCATATTTTACAGGAACAGGGAAGCAAGACCTCTCACCCCTGCTCTCTAGAAAAGAATTATATATGTATCATCATATAATCCTAATATGTTCTGGCTCAATAAGTACCAGAAGTGCTTATGACAAGAGTGCATCTTAAGAAATGAAATTTCATAAGCTACACTGGGAATTTGACGGAAAAGTAGGTATAAATCTCAGTAATCATAAAAATGGCCAAATGGTTGTTGTCAAGCAGACAGGTAAATGCAACCATTTAGGATGGTTCCTCACCACCACCAAAAAACCTGGTTAATGTAAAATGACAGTGTGTGCTCTTCTAGAGCATAAGATCTGCAGCAATTGTAAACATAATTATTGTTTTTGTGCCTGAGCGTTTCAACCAGTTTACCAGCTGTGTTTCAGGTCATTTCTCAAACCGTTTTGGAAATTTGCAATAACTTACTACTTTATTATGGAAGAAGATCCTTTGATATAGGAGGTGGGGGGTATGCTTTTGATAGCAAGGATTTAGGAACCCCTCTGCCAGAGACTAACCTCATCCTCCTGAAATAAATGAAATATTGATGAAATACATTCAATTTCCTTCAGTTTACTGGCCAATGCCTTTCCCTCTTTAGTCAAAAATGCACACTGACTGGGTTTATTAAAAAACAAGAACCCTTCCATATCATTGCAGAATCGCTAAATAAACAGTATGTCGAAATTGAGGGAGTACACATTATCCAGGAGCCCTACGGTAGCTGTTACAAGAGACAAACATCCCCTTAGAGGGGCAAGGTCAAAGTTAATAGCAACAGTAACTCATGGGACAAAATCCAGCAGTTGAGTTAGAGAAGCAACGTACAGATGGAATTTCTCACACTCTTTTCTTATAGTTGTATGGCCAGTATATTTGGCTTTCTGCGTAAAAGCTGTGACTGGAATCCGCCAGAATGATGTACAACTTTCTCTCGTTTGTTTTTCAAGTGTTGAGCCATTGGCTGGCATGGAAACAGTGATGCAATCGTTATGCCTTCTTTAGTACCACTAGCTTAGAGGTATGTTTAAGTGTAAAAAGTTCCCTTTTATACCAGTCTTCAAGAAAAGGGGAAACACTGAACGTGTTTGATTCTTGAATATTTCCACGATAGGGTGTTTCTAAAGAGCTGCTCCATGAAAGCCGTGGAAATAAGCAGAAGAAACCTCTCTCAAATACATTCTTTAAACTACATTCCGTACATTTCGGAAAGGAAGTCTCTGGATGTTTAAATATCCCCATGATTTGGGGGATGGGGGACAGTTCCCAAGTGCAAGGACGGAAACTGTCTCTATTCCCTGTTGTCTTGCGTTCTCTGTTGTTGTTTTCATGGTTTGTGGTGGTGTTGAAAATGTAACTGGAAAGGAGCGTAGCAGGACCTTTGTATAATTCATCCAGTGGGCTTGACAGAGTTATGCTTTGCTACATCAGGTTAAGAAAATAGCCTAATCAGCCCACGCATGTGCACAAAACTCCTACTTGACCTTGACAGCAAATCCTCTTTTGTCTCCGGCTAGTTGCTGGCATACTGCTATAATTTATATATACATCTCTACAGCTGAGTGACAAGAGGTACTCTGTGCTATCCCTGTGCACCTGTGCTATTATGTTGAATGTGCATGTACATGTTTGTGAGAGGTCCCGGTATAAAAATGTCCTAGTGGAATGAGTTCCTGTAAAAAGGATTTCCCTTCATGCAGGACAGAAAGTTGAAGGCACCTGGACTCGGTAGGCGTATGTGTGTGTGTGCATGTTGTGTGTGCACGCACACATGCACACCCATACTCTGTATATACACAAGTAGACATACATTTTTACATTCTTTGGTGAAGAGATAAAAATTCATGGCATGTTTCTATTTCACAACATTGTCTTCAGAGAGGTCATAGCAACTGTGACAGAAGTTAGTTTGCCTATTTAAAGAACTGCCCTCGAACTGACAAAATATAGTACTTTACAATTATTACAAAAGGTCACGAGGAAAATGAACATAAACACCTTTCACAAAATACAAAATACGGAAAACCTTCTTAGAGACCACATCAATGCAGCATGAACAAGACAGAACAGCATTAGGCAATTTCCACACCACCCCTTCCCCCACAGCCCTGACTTAATTTTACTCGTCTGTTACACACTTCTTTTTATTATAGCCCTTTGCGTTGCCTTTTTTTTAAACCTGCTTCAATGTTATGAAAATGAATGTAAAAGATGATGGGGAAAGCAGCAAATGGAACTGACGGGAGAATGCTAAACTGAAAGACTGTTGGCAGCCTGTGTGCCTGTGCCTGTATATGACAACGACGCTTCTTGGAGTTGACACGGATGCTGTTATCACACCTGCATCTCTGAAGTGCCCATCAGACCCAGTGCTTTGGCTTCTTCTGGTGTCAGTCCGCTCTTAAGTGTCCTCCTTACTGAGCAGTCACAAAACAGAAAGAGAGAAAGAAATAAAGGATGAAGGTGCTACTAGACTAAACGCAAAAATATAACCAGCCAAACAAGCAGCTACAAGTACAGAACCAAAGCTTTCCCTTCCTGAAGAGTGATTTGTGCATTCTAACAGAGAAATATCCCAATGTACAAAATCAAGACCAAGAGCTGCCCACAACACTGTCTGGTCCAGTTCTGGTCCACTGTCTGGACTGGTTTCAATAGCACAGCTCAAGGATATGGACAAGGTGCTTGGACAGGTGAGGGTGACCACCTGTGCTCTTGTCCCTTGCCCAAGGTCTCTTGTATGGGACCACGTCTCCTGGTATGTCCCGCAGAGGACCCTAAGGTCCATGAATAATAATAGTTTAAAGGTCCCATGCCCTAAGGAAGCCAGGCTATCCTCCACCAGGGCCAGGGCTTTTTCAGTGATGGCTCCGACCTGGTGGAATGCTCTGTCCCATGAGACTAGGGCCCTGCAGGACTTGATCTCCTTTCGCAGGGCCTGTAAGACAGAGCTATTCCACCTGGCCTTCAATCTGAATTAGGCTGATCCTCTATTCCCTGTCCCCTTTCCTCTTCTATGAAGAAACCCTTTCTGGGATCCCACATTTAAATTCTTCCCTGGTCTCCTTGCTGGCCCTAGTAGGACCAACTTGGCCAGTTAGCCCTGGTGATCATCCGATGTCTAATGACTGGGGTTTACTCCCCCCCCAAACGACCCCTGAATTTTAGAATTTTACTGATATTGATGCTGCATTTTATGTTGTATTCTATGTTGTTTTATGCTGCTTTTAAGTTGCATTTTAATCAATGTTTTATATTTGCTGTTAGCCACCCTCAGCCTGGTCTTTAAATTGGGAAGGACGGGGTATAAATAAAAATTTGTTGTTGTTGTTATTTATTGTAAAATCTGGCAGAGAGCAGGTGGCCTGGGAAGTGACGGCCTCATTGCAAGACAGCTTTGTCCCAGACTGCATGAAAAAGATGGCAAGGAGACTAGACTAGCAAGGTCTCCCTGGACCTGGAAGATCTGGTCACTAACATCCCTTTCACTGGCAAGATTGTTCAGTGGGTCGTTACCATCCATTGCCATGTTCTCTTGGATGACCCTGCCTTTCTTGTTTCATTTCAGTCTGGAATGCATCCTGCTTTTGGCGCTGAGGCCACCTTGGTCACCCTGTATGACGACTGTGTTGGGACACAGAGAGGAAAAGATGTCCCTGTTGATACTCCTCGACCTCTGCAACTTCCAGTACTGTTCAGCATGGTATTCTTTGGGAGTTACTGTCAGAGTTTGGAGCAGCGGGCACTGCTTTGAAGGGTTTGTCTTCCTATTTGGATGGTCGGCTCCAAAAAATGAAGGTATTGTTTGACCCCATGGAGCCTCCAGTGCGAGGTTCTTCAGGATTTGGTATCACACCGCCACGGTAACATCTACATCTGGCATAGGCAAACTCGGCCCTCCAGATGTTTTGGGACTACAACTCCCATGATCCCTTAGATAACAGGACCAGTGGTCAGGGATGATGGGAATTGTAGTCCCAAAACATCTGGAGGGCCGAATTTGCCTATGCCTTATCTACATGAAACCTCTGAGTGGGGTCAGCCATAGTTTTGGAGTGTGTTGTCATCAGTAGGCTGATGACATGCACCTGACTTCTCCTTTACACTGAAGGCAGGTGTAGGAAAGAGATGTGCTGAGCTGGTGCCTGGGCATGGTAATGGACTAGCAAAAGTTGGCAGCCCAAACGGATGAGAAAGTTGCAAGTGCAGCTTTCTCAAAATTTAATCAAATTCAATAAACGAAAAGCCTTTCCATTTAACAGGTGTTAAGGCCTTCCCATTTTTACTCAAGCTCCCAAATGTTGGGAAATGATAGTTTTTAACAGACACATTTAGGCAATATCAATATTGCCTGGAGTGATATCAAACCCTGTGGATGCCAGTTGCAGATAAGCTACTGAAAATATATTTATTTATTTTAAATCAATTCACGTTACATGTTAATTGTCAAACACATTCAACATTGTACATAACATATATTATTTCTACAAATTCCCCACACCTAACCCTATAACCACCTCCCCTTTTACCCAAATACCCATGTGACTTCCTTCACTCACATGCGTGATATCCAACTTGTTACTTAAAAACCCCCAACTCTAATATTGTCTTCATTTTTGTTCATTAGAATGATCATCTATTAAAAACATAGCTTCTTAACTTAATGGGTTCAATCTATACTTACTGTATCCAGAGATTTCTAATAGAATGATTTTGTACAATATGTTCTTCAACACATTTCCATTCCTTTCTTAATTTTTGTTTTGATTGCATTCTGATTGACGCTGTCATCTTGGCTAGTTCAATATATTGGCAAAATTTAGTTTGCCACTCTAACACTGAGGGAATCTCCTCTTCCAATATTCTGGCGGCCGCTGTAAGCTACTGAAAATATTTTTAATACTACAAAAGTAGCACAATGCTTCTATCAAGCAATTTAGGGATGAAGGAACAAGGACAAAATGAACCAACATCTGACTAAAGTAGAATTCAGGTCTAACACAGAGGATAAAAAAACCTCTGACTATTGTCCTCAAAATTCAGGCAAGCTGGCTATCATCCACACTGCTTTCAGCAACCCAGCATGTGTTTATCCGTGCAGGACTACTAATTATTGTGCTTTACATCAATATTTGGTATTTTAAAGGCATTCTGGAGACATTTTAATTTTGTCATACCAAATCATAGATTTTTATTATATGTTGTGAATGCTATAAAAAAAACCCACCACGCAGTGCAATTTTTCAAGCATAACTATTAAATGGATGCTTTAGCTAAGATTCCTGCATTGCAGGGGGTTGGACTAAATGACCCTCGAGATCCCTTCCAACTCAAAGATTCTATGATTCTGTTTCTACATTCTGAAGTACTTCAATCTCAGACTGCTTTGTGTGTTTAAGAATGTGGGAATTCATGAAAGATATTTACAAATGAAATACACATGTACTACTTTATCATATGTGGTGGGAATGTAAGAAAGTAAAGAACTTCTGGGAAATTATATATAATGAGATGAAAAAGATGTTGAAATATACATTCCTAAAAAAACCAGAAGCATTTTTACTTGGTATTATAGGCCAAGACATTAATAGGCAAGATGTTAAATTGTTCTTATATGCAACAACAGAGGCAAGAGTATTGTTAGCCCAGAAACGGAAGCAAGAAGAAATTCCAATGAAAGAAGAATGGCAGGCGAAATTAATGGACTATGCAGAATTGGACAAAATGACAGGAAGGTTTCAAAACCTGCAGGACCAGAGATTTACAGAAGATTGGAAGTATATGAATTATTTGAAGAGCAATTGTAATCAAATTACGCTAGTAGGACTACAAGAAGTTTTGAAAGGAGAAATATACAAAGTGTTACAAAGTAGAAAAAGATAGAGATATTGGTTATGAGTTTGAAATGTAACAGGGAAAATAAGAAATGCATACTAAGAGATTAGACTGAAAAAATTTCAGACAGGACTGATGGAATTCAAAAAAATTGAATAAGATGTAAAAGTATGTTTAATTATTGTTGAAAATGGTATGTTAAAAAACTAATAAAAATTATATATAAAAAAAGAAATACACAGGCACCACAAAATGTGCCCATGGAATAACGAATCGGCCAAGTTCTCATGTGAGCTTAAATATTCAAGAGAGAAGTCATTCCACGGTTTCAAATGGATGGGATAAATTTGGATTACTTAAGGCAGGTTTGCACCAGCATTAAGAGTACACTATCAAGATTGGTTGATGAGTGTAACGTATCTCTACTTGTTAGGACTGTGAGATGGATAAGAATGTAGGCTTTGTGAATAGCGCTCTTGCAAAAAGTCTAAGAGCTGTATGCTTAATTGACGCTAACCTAGCATTTCAGGTATATGTGGTTTAGTTGCACAAAACTTTCATTCCGAAGCAGCTACCCTAAAATACTTGAGGAATGGATCCATTTTGAAGCTGACTTTGGTTCAATTCGATGTCATGTTGAGATTTTGAACCTCAAGCTGGTGAGAGAGCTGGGATTTATTAGGTTAGTGGAAAGGGGCTTCTGCCTTCATTCCCTGTTGATGTTTTCCACTGAACACAAACGAGAACCAGCACCATGGAATAATATCTAGCATATTCATTACCATCATTTTTTTGCTCCCCGGTTCCCCAGGAGCAAAGGAGGCCTGGCAAAGATGAGAAACACATGGGGCCTTGATATAGAGGAGGGGATAAGAATGGACAGCAGCTACAGAAGAAATGTCCAATGCAAGGCAAGCTGCAAGGAATAAGCACACGGGCAAATTATAAGTGAGTGATGCCAACGTATGGAGAAGTCCACGATGGGTGAAGGGCTGCTAAGAATTGCAGGGGAAAGGAAAGGAAAGCCAGTGTCAGCTCATTTGCATTGCTGGGAGGTTTGCCCGCTCTATACAAATGTCTGTGTTACCTTTCCAAGGAAATGGCCACATGCAGGATCTCCTCCTTTAGCACTTTGGGGAAAGTAAATGTGCTCTTAAGCACATGCCAGCTAATGAGAACGAAGGGTAATCTTAATCTGCAACAGCATTAACCAGCTTGACTGCCAATTCATTGCACTTTGTTCACTCTCTGTTGCTGTCTCTCCTTTGGTCTAACGTCACAAAAATGCTAAAAGAATGAAGAGGGCATTAGAAAGCTGGTTTTGATTGATTGGAGTTCTATTCCACCCTATCTCAGTGGCTCGGGGAAGGCTACAATGCCTTTAAAACCCTCTAAAAATGTGTCTTTACATACATCAAATCAAAAAGCTGAAGGACTAACTGCATGCCTCTTACTCATTTATACAGCAATTAAATGTGCACACAGTTTTACAGAGTGGCCCTGGATTTTAAGAGGTGCTAGCCAAATGGTCCACTGGCTTCTGCATTCAGCTGGTGGTGCTTCTCGAGAAGTCCCAAAGAAGAACTGGGCAAGGAAAATGTGCAGGCTGTGGGTACAAATATAGCCACAGCAAGTTCCCATTTGAACTTCTGAAGTGCCGCCAAAATCAGGAATGACTGCATCTTTGGCAGGCAATACTTTTTCAGTAATGTCTGAAACTTATCCGAGGGCCAAACAATACAGGACGATAAACACTTCACATGTGTTTTTTATTTTATTTTTATTTTCTTACGGTTATATTTCCACCTTTCTTCTAACGCGGAGCCTAAGCTGGTGCAAATTTGAGTGTACTTCTGAGCAGATGCCCTATTGACATGTGAGGACACTGACGTATGGGGACACACAACTGTCTTATGCTACTTAACCCTGGATCAAAAATAAGAATTCTGTTCTGTGGAGTTGCCAGTCTCAGGGTTTGTCTACTGTATGCATGGAACTTTGCACTTGGACAGGTGGCAGCAGGGTCTGGGCAATGAATTTTTTTATTCTTAGTTCGAATGCTAATATGAAGACTTCTTCAGTTGTCATAGAGTTCTGTCTGAATAAAAGGTCTTATCTTGACCTTGCATACAGACATGCCTGTGACAGTTTAAAAAACAACATTCATTCAACTGTCATATAAATGTAATAGTCAAACCATGGGCGACAAAGTTGGAGGACCCTTAGTGAAATCCACATGTCTCACTCCTTGACTCTGTGCAATTTTAGCCAACCCCTCCACCCCAGCAGCCTTCTAAAATCAGCAGCTCAAGGGAGCACGCAACTTCTGTTCTCCTGTACTTTTGAGGACTGCATTCATGGCTTCCAAGAGCTCTTTTCTACAGCGTATGCAACGCACCTGTGTACACGTACATGAACAAAAGAAAAGGGACAATCAATTCTCCTTACTGGTTCATCAGGTGTACTTACATGACTTCCTGTTTGCTCTTGACCGCTTCCTTTCTCTAGGCACTGCTCGCTGACTTGGCACTTGTGTGGCAGACTTGACAATGCGATCCATGATCTCGTCTGCTGCATCATCCGTAGCGTTAGGTGAATCATCATTGCCAGCGTTCCACGAGCCAACGCGACCTGGAAAATGGAATTGGCAACACGCCATGATTTTATATTCCACGTTGTTCTGATGGTTCCGACAAGTAAGAGCATGTCCTAATATTTTATAATATCGGCCACCAAGATTCAGGTTCTGTTTCACTAACCTCTGGTCTGTGAAATGCCTTGTCAAATTTTGCAGAGCACCAGAAAACTGCCTAGAACTAGGTCAAATGAGAGTAATACTTCATCAGGTTGGTTCTATGCCACCTAATAATTTGGTTTGGGCCTTACCCAGGAGCACCATCACCCAAAAGATTTTTAAACTGTAATTTATGTAATTAAACCAGTGTGTACAGTATTAGAGGTTGAAGGGAAATGATGGGAGTACAAATGCGAACTCACAAACCACAGGTATGGTTTTTTCAGGTATTAAGAATCTCTGCTACACACACAATATCTGCGTTCCCCATTAATCCTGCTACAATTGAATAGGATATAACTGGATAAAGATTTAAGCAGGAATATACCTGTAATGGTGAGCTTTCAGAAAGACAGAGCCCACTGAGCACAAGCCGCTGAATTTCTGGGCTTGTTTTGTGACAAGCAATGGTCACACAAAGCAACAACCTTCCCCACAATTATTTCTCTTTCTCTCTGTGGCTAGTCTGCACCACACAGCAAGAGTGTGGTTTGCACATCACATAAGCCATACTTTGGCTCAGAATGGCTGCATGAAGATACCAGCTCCTAGCAAGGAGCTCAGGCCCACTTCTCAGGTCAGCAGAGGCCAGCACCTAGGCAAGGCTTGCCTGAATGTGTCACCCAAATCTGGGACCAAGATTATGTTCTCTCCTGTTTAACCATGACCTTTAACAACGAGGCAAAGGTTATATAGATCATGGTTAAGGAAAACAGACTTCAACCAAAATCTCAGGTTCAGCTCACACGCTAATCCAAATCTTGGTCTCCTCGAGAGCAAGCGGGTGTGTGCCGAGACATGGTTTGGCTTAGTGTGATGTGCTCCCTCATTTGAATTTCAAAACCATTATTTGGCAGTGAAAATGTGAAACAGAAATGGATGGATGTATCAGCAACAAAGACTGTTGACAGTCCTCTTCTAAATTGGCTTCGGGTTTTGAAAATAGCATCTGATGTTAAGAATTTCCTCATGGCTTCAAGATTCCTGTAATACTTCACTCAAATTACAAGCAGGATCATAATCTCATCTCTGTTGGTTGGCATCCCCACTTCAGTATAAAAGGCCTAGAATGCTTGAAGCAGCTACCCAACACGTTGAAATCCTTTAGTGGAAACTCATGTGGATATTTGGTTATCATTAAAATAACTGTTTGGGAGATCTTTTCGTTTTTGTATGAATATCACAAATCATTCTTGAGTGGATTTAGTCATGGCACACCAAACCAAATTGGAAAGTGAGTCTGTCTACATGTGCAGCTGAATGGAGATTTGTGGCTTCTTTTCCTAGGTCTGCTTTGGGATCTCGGGCGTAACGGAGCTAAACCTAATGAGACAAGTTTCTTGATTGGATCTACCACTGCTTTTCAAATGTTTAATAGCAGCCAGAGGAGGAGATGTTTATCAGGATTGTAGCTCACTGGGGGTGGGGAGTTAATTCTTCCTCAGTGGAAATTGCTCCTTGAAGTTGCAAGCAGTTGGTTTATTTATGGCAGCCTACTGAATATCCCAGCCTTCGTTCCAACAGATCCCAGGGCAGCCACACAATATAAAATACTTGGGTCATGAACCCAACTTTGAACAGAGGACAGGACCATGACAAAGAGCGGGAAGAGACAATCAGATTGAGAGAGCCAGTGACTCAAGCTTCAGAGCGGATAGACCTTGGACCCCAATATGGAGCCCCCAAACCGAGAAGTCCTCAAGACAGCAAGCACCCTCTGAAGAAATGACCACAATGGGGACCTCCCACAAAGACCTTTGACTGGATGTGCACACTTGCTTTTCCAGGGGTGCCTCATCCCGTTTTGCTTCTCCTCATGGGAGAAAGTGGTGTTGGCGGCTGGGACGACTTCAAGCAATATCTCGTGGGAGCCCTGTGAGATCTTGCCAGAACCAGGAAGCCACTGCTTCTTCTCCTCGCTTCTCCAGTGGGTGGGCAGGGTGCCTGCAGGGGCACCACCCCTTGAATTCCACCATCTGAGGCAGCTTCCTCAGCCTGCCTCATGGATGGGCTGGCCCTGCCCTCTTCCTATAAATCCCATGGACTAGAAAATCCCATGGACTAACTTCCTCCAAGCAGCCTCATTGGGTGAAACATACTATGTTTTGCACCACACAAGTCAAATAGCAAGGTATATTTTATTTGTAGCAGGGAAGGGAGTCTTCACCCAGGAGTGATATGGTGTGTGTATGTTTGTGTGTTTGTGTCTGTGTGATAGTACTTACCCAAGAAAGCCGCTATTCAAGGTTTTTGTTTTTTAAAAGAAATAGCAGGAAATCTGACAATGGTTCTTCTAGCCTTGAAGCTTCATTGACTCATATCTACTTTCCTCAGAGGGCGATAGCAATAGCTTTCTATAGATTTTCTCAATAAACTGTACACAGCATATCTTATGTTTCTCAGATATGAGCCTCCGTGTGATCACCTGGGAATCGGATTCAGAGGCTGAACCTGAGGAATCCCAGCCTGCACAGGAGTCCCCGCCTCCAGGGCCGGCTGAGCCGGGGCAGGGGCTTGAATCTGAAGGGCCCTCACCTGTGCCAGATCCTCAGGAGCAGACACCAGCTGAATCCGCTCTGGCTCCGGAGGTGATCGAGGACCCATTGCCTGCAGGTGCTCCTCTCCCAGCCCTGTCAGGGGAAGCTGAGGTTGCCTCTGGGTCCGGTAACCCTCCAGCCTCTCCGGAGCTGCAGAGGCTCAGGGCAGAGAGGCGGAGGTAACTAAGTTCTCGCAGGAGGAGTGCTCGCCTTCAGGCCAGAAGAGGCGAGTCACCTGTGAACCGGGGCCGCCCTATGCCTCAGAGGAAATAAAGGCCAGCCAGCCCAGTCCCAGGTTGCGGGAGCGACATTGTTGGTAACCTGTTCCTGCCGGCACCCTGACCTGCTCTCCTGCCAGAGTTCCTGACCACGCCCGACTCCTCGCTTTGGACCTCGCTTCGCCCCTGACGGACAGCCTCCATACCCACGACCTAGGACCGGACTCAGACCACGCCGCACGGTAACCCCCCCCCCCCGGACCAGCACACTCCAGCAGGAATAATAGTAGGAAACAGTAACGTATCCCAAACAAAACTGAAGTATTTACCTCGACTTGCCCGACTTCGGGTGCGCACTCCTAGCACGGTGGTGGTCTCCCCACTTGGCGAGGAAGTCTTCAAGACGGCCTTCATATTCTCATGTTCCACTGCATCTTCCGCATATTGTAGCCCCTGCGGTTGGTTCTGAGGTGGAGGAGAGCTGCTGCTACAGAATTTCCCAGTCTGTGGAAAGAATTTCCCCACCAGTTTTAATTTATAAAATCACACAACATTAGCAAATATAAGAAATCAGTCCTTCAAAGACGTTCTCTTACTCTGGCTGCAGTTCTAGCAAACGGACAATAATCCTTCCGTTTCCACCACAGGGAGTGCATAATTCATACTCATATTTTTCAGGCAGCAAAATGCAGAGTTTAGCAATTATTATTATTAATTATTATTATTATTATATTTTAAAATTATAATACCAATTAGTTAAGTCATGCGATGTACCAGAAATGGCAGACCTCTCATCCTGATGTGAGCTGTGTTTGTTAATTTGGAGTACTGTATCTACATTCCTCACCCTACCGCGAAAAATTTCTGCAGACACCCATGCCGTCTCCCCCTGTGTGCCTATACCAATTGAAGTTTGATGGGAGTCTCTTTTGACAGCAGTTGAGCCAACTTTATGGAGGCCCACCTGGCACTGGGTGTTTGCTCTGAAATATCAAGGAAGATTTAGCCTTTTCAGAAGGCTTTTGCGAATGGTTTAGGCTGCTTCTGCAGGCTCAACCCTACAGGTGTTTAATGTGGTAAGCAAGCTTCCAGTGCCTCCATTAATTCTCTATTGTCCTTATGAAGTACAAATCACGGAATTTCCACACTTTCCCTCAATCCAGTTTCCCTCACTCCCTCTCCTTTTTGGAGTATCTCTGGTATGGATTCAAAGGTAAAAAGGTAATAGTCCATACAATTATAATTAATTAATTCATTTCTCTTATTTTGGTCCCAATAATCATATTACATCTGCTAATAAAGAACACAATGGTGCTTTCTCTCTTTCTTCCTGTCACAGCTCTGTATCAATTTTTTAAAAATTCTTTTGGAGTCTGATGGTGGGTGGAGTTGCTTTTTCTTCTTTCTGCTGGCTTCTGCCTGCCCTGCTTTGTGTGCTTTCACCCAGCTGAAGGCCACAGTGCCCTGGACTGGCAACAATGCATTTTATTCTAACCCAAGATGCTAGGCAACTTGGGTGGTTTTTGTCTCCCAAGTTCCCTAGCATCTTAGGTTACCAAAAAAAATTAAAAAAATCAATTAGATGAACTGGAGGAAATTAGAAGGAGGAGACTCTTTTTAACAATGCTACTAATTCTGATTGATTGCTCTTGTCAATGCAATTATGGTTTGAAGTGCAGCAGCAGCAGCAGCAGCAGCAGCAGCAGCAATCATTCAGTGTGTAACTAAGGGTTAACTCTGTTGCTAGAAAGTCAATTAGCCAAGCAGGATGGTGGTGAAGGTGTTGCACAGCAACATTGCAGTGGCAACATGTGCTCTGATAGGCTAGCTAGGTGTGAGGGAGTTTACTCCTGGATGTTTAGTTGATGTTTAGTTGAAGATTTCCCTGTTCTTGACAAGTCTGTCAAAAAGGCACCCCTCCCTTCTGCTGAAGTTGCATGGCCCTTCTCGGTGACTGCTCCCAGACTTAGACTAGCTCCTTCCTTGTTGTCTTTCCACCAGCAGGTTAAGTAAGACCTTCTTTTCCCAACAGGCTTTGGGGGACAGACTGCTTTTAATGAAAGGGATGGTGTTGTGCTGCTTTTGCTGTGATGGTATGTTTTTAGTAGATCATACAGAGGGATGCAGGTGGCGCTGTGGTCTAAACCACTGAGCCTCTTGGGCTTGCTGATCGGAAGGTCGGCGGTTCGAATCCCCGCAATGGGGTGAGCTCCCATTGCTCGGTCCCTGCTCCTGCCAACCTAGCAGTTTGAAAGCACACCAGTGCAAGTAGATGAATAGGTATTGTTGTGGTGGGAAGGTAAACGGCGTTTCTATGTGCTCTGGCACTTGTCATGGTCTTCCATGCGCCAGTAGCAGTTTAGTAATGCTGGCTATATGACCCGGAAAACTGTCTGTGGACAAACGCCGGCTCCCTTGGCCTGAAAGCGAGATGAGCGTCACAATCCCAGAGTCACCTTTGACTGGACTTAACCGTCCAGGGGTCTTTTACCTTTACCTTTTACACAGAGATATATAGTTTTAATTCTTTTACTGTGTAACGGCTTTTTAATTCTTGTTTCCCTCCCCAATGTTTTTAGCTGCTCTTATTTTATCTGTAAGCCACATTGGATCCCTTCTCAGGAAAAAAGGAGGTAAGAAAGAAAGAATGAAAGAATGGTATGCACTAGTCACAACTAGAATCCTGAATTAACAAGCCCCATTGGGCTTTGGCATGCCATTGTCCCCATCATCTGCCACAATCTGGATGGATGTTTGCAGGGCCTTCGAGCTGTGCAACCCTGGACTTGAGCTTCACCACTGCCATGCTCTTTATCAATGCCATTATGAAAAACTGCATACGGTGGACTATAAACCAAACACACTGTGGTCTAAATATCTCATGTTAAAGATAGTACGGATATTTAGAGGGTTATGGAATATTTGATGCATGATAATGAAAGACTGTTTTTGTTGTTAGCAGATCTCACAGCACACAGAGGGCCTGAAGAGGGCATGCTCTTTTCACAGAACCATACCTCAGTGTCATCTTCTTCATCAGTCTACCAGAGGGAGGCAAAGGACAGGGTAGAAAAGGACAGAAAGCAGCATTTAGGAAGTACAGTACTGACAAAACATGAACAATCGTGGGGCTGTTTAAGCATTGACATGACAGAGGCAAAATGAGAATATATATCTTATCGTGGCACCATAAATCCTCTACATGGAAAAAGCAGGCAGTTCCTTTGCCAGGAATAGTCACGTCAGATTTGGGTGGTTAGAAGTTGACCTGGAGGTTTGATGGATAGAGAGCTCTGAGCACAACGTAACTCTTGGCCTGCTTGCTTTTCTGCAAGGACTCATGGCTACAGCTATCTCAGTTTCTCCTAGAATTCTTTTTAATGAGATTATGTAAAAAACTTTCCCACTATGATATCAGCTAAGTGCCACCTCTTGGAAACGTTGGGTCAGCAGACCAGGAGGTCATCAAGGCACAACCAACCATCTATTCATCAGCCTTTCACACCCAGCCCCTGGGACAGTATTAGTCCAAATAGTTCAATATTTCACCAGCAGAGACTGGAAGTAACCAAGGACTCAGCTAGACTGGTAAAGAAAAAGTGATTTATATGCACTGTAAGTGCAATATAACATTGTGCCACCAGGAGTCCCATTTTTCTCTACCTGTTTTCCCTGTTTAAATTTACAATGCTTTAAACTGAAACGCCTTTTTTATGTGTCTAGATCCAGCCATAATCACATCAGACATAATTGCAAAGAGAAAAAGAACTCAAGAAAACAAGCTACTCTGCAACAGAAAGCAAAAACCAATTACTGCTACTAGCCTTTGAGTCTTGCAGACTCAAACATTTAGTCACCGAGTTAGCACAACCCTGCATATACCTTCTGTTTTTTACATGAAGAACTGCCTGTGTGAAAGCGATCTCACATAAAATCACTTCCACATAGCAAGTTACCATTTAAGAAAGTGGCTCTCTAGCCTTCTCTTTGAAATAATAAGAGTTCCACCATAAGGGACTGCAGAAAGTAGGAGAAAATGCTGGAATCTAAGCAAAACTCATCTAATGGGAACCGGCTCTTGTTAAAGCTATCAAATGAAAATATTTAGGAAATGCTGTGTGTCAGTGATTGCAGAATATCTTTCAACATGCAGATTGGGTGGAGAATATTCATGCCACTGGTAGAAAAGTGTGACGTGGGAATCGGATGGTAAAAGCTTCTGTAGGAGCTGCTGTCATGGCAATGCAACTCCTTGTGAGGGACTTAGCATGACATTCAGCCCCCAAGGATGTTCTACTGGGATGCACAACCACTGGTCAAAATACAGTTGTGGAAATCTCTGGTGCCCATGATGAGGAAGAGGAGGAATCTGAGGATTTTAGGTCAAAACCTTTCTTGATACAACTGAGACATTGCGGTGAGAATTTAATCTGAGGCACATTAAAGGGTGATGGGACAGTTTCTCTAACATCTTGATCTAGGGGAAAGCCTGCAAAATACTTGACTACCTTAACTATCTCCCACAAAGGAGAGCTATCTGACTGGCTTTGTGCTGTTCTGGCTCTGCTTCTCTCTGCTGGAGTGTCCATAAACCCTATGGATGTTTACAAAGAAATAAGTTCCACTGTGTTCAATTCTCCCTAATAAGTGTTAGCACCTAATAAGGGTGGCGCTGTGGTCTAAACCACAGAGCCTAGGGCTTGACGATCAGAAGGTTGTCGGTTCAAATCCCCGCGACAGGGTGAGCTCCCATTGCTTGGTCCCTGCTCCTGCCAACCTAGCAGTTCGAAAGCACGTCAAAGTGCAAGTAGATAAATAGGTACCGCTCCGGTGGGAAGGCAAACGGCGTTTCTGTGTGCTGCTCTGGTTTGCCAGAAGCGACTTAGTCATGCTGGCCACATGACCTGGAAGCTGTGTGCCAGCTCCCTCGGCCAATAAAGTGAGATGAGCGCCGCAACCCCAGAGTCGGTCACAACTGGACCTAATGGTCAGGGATCCCTTTACCTTTACCTTAAGTTCCACTGTGTTCAACACTCCCTAATAAGTGTTAGGACCTTGTTGTGTGATGCCCAGTTTGTATTGTGAAAGGCGATACAAACAGAACAGATAATAGAATCATAGTGATTCAAGCAAGGCAGAAATATGAATTGCTCGTCCGAAGGAATTGATGCAGCAAGCATCAGATTGGAGTGATGACATTTTTCTGCCTCTTCAAGCGAGTGGAGGGTGACATCCCACTTGTTGGTGTCTTAGTGTGCACTTGGGAAGTAGCAGTTCTTTCTTCTGATGAACAGCCAAGACATAGTAGCCAGGTTCAGCAGCAAGGGCCTGCCAGCACCCTCTGTGCAAAGGACCGGTAGTTGGGTCCTATCGTCATGGCCGCCCCGGGAAAGAAGGCAGCAATGGCTGAAACTGCTTCCAACTGCAGGGCAGTGGGGTGTGGAGGCCCTTCTGGGTCACTTGTAACCATGGCAGTTGGCAGAGGAAACTGGTCCTGCATCTTACAGATCTTCACGCAGCAGAGGGCTCTAAGTTTGATGGAGGCAGTGGCCTGGTGCTGCAACATTCACCCCTGGGCAGTCTCTCCCCCCAAGCAGCTTTGATCTGTTTTGACTGTGAAATTAGCCCAAAGGGGGTGGTTAAAAGATCCCTTGCGCTGTGGCACTGTTGCAATAAGATGTGGATTGTCCACCCTATGGCTGCAGCAAAGTAAAAAAAATAAAAATTTAGGAGGGGGGAGATGGGAAATACTTCATGTGTCTCCTATATCGCATCTAGTTTGGCCATCAGTTATGTCTAACTTTAGTTGAATTGCGCCCAATCATTAACAAAAAGTCTTTCTCAGATATTATTTTATCTGAATCCATCCATTTCTTTTCATTTCTTTGTTCCAGAAACATTCGCATTTGAAAAATGAAGGACTCATTTGTTTTGTCTTTCATGGTGTTTTCGGCACACTCAATGCAAGAAAGATTAGCTGTGGGAGAGACGGACGACAGCAGGCTAGCATTGCTTTTTAAGGGTATGTTTTGTTCCACGAGGGAGCTGTTTGTTTTGCTTTGGGCCTAGCGACACTGAAAGATAGCCAGCCTTTATCCAACGGAACCTCTGTAGGTATGCTCCGATTGCTTATTCTCACTATGGCAAGCCAATTCATTGCCAGTAAAAATATATCCCTCCAGAAAACAACACTATATATGTAACCCCCTAGCATTAATGAAAGAAATCTAAAAGGTCATTTGGGGACAGGTAAAATATTTGTACTTCTAATCATCTGTACATCCTGTCAAGAGATTTAAACCATATAAGGTCTGTACTGTTGTTGGGCCTTCGTGTGCTTCAACGGCCATTTGCTATTTATTGACTAAATGGTGGCAAAGTGAATGTAAATATTAATGTCAGTCATTTGGTGCCTTTGGGATGGAGTGGGCCACAAGTAAATCCTTCAAAATGAATGGGGATGCTTGATAATAATAATAATAAAGGATTGTGGATTGTAGTGTGGCATATTTGTTTCTAATATTGCATTATTGTTTGGTTAGATACGTTTATTTAAAACATTCTTAATCCACTCTTCAGCTGAGAAACACTCCCAGAATAGTAACAAGACAGTCCCCCTCTTGAAACTTCTAATGTGAAAGGCATGACACAAGGAAATGGACTTTGGAGGCAGGAGGAAAAAGGCAAACTCCAGATACTATTTCTTAGTAATATGCTTTCCATATTACAATTTTCATTTGTAATTCTGATCTTTAATGTAACTGCCACATGGATCAAACATATCATAAAGTAGACATGGGCATACATCCTTCCTGTGTTATGACTTTTGTCCAGATATATCTTGAATGGGGATTCTTATGACATCCTGATATTAAAAAAAACTTTCTCTATGCTAACCTCAATCTGGTCTAGGGCAAAAATGCTGGACACAAAGAAGAGAAAAGCAGTATTCTTTTTGCCATAGTTCTCAAGACAAAAATGGATTATCTGAAGAAAGGGAGGCAGATTTAGACAGAATTTCAGGAAAAGCTTCCTATCTTTTCAGATTATAATATATCTTTATTGTCATTGTCCCATGCAGGACAATGAAATTGCAAAACTACATAAAGACTACATAAAACTACCACAAAACTACATAAAACTACATAAAAACTACATAAAACATTCAAAACCCCCTAAAAACTCTAAAACCCTATTTTAAAATACACTATACTGTAGAAACCCCTTATGCTGCGTTTAGAACCAGAATTGCATTTGCATAGAAACTGTTTCTCAGGCGGCTAGTCCTGGCCTTTATAACCGTATACCTTCTTCCAGAAGGCAGAAGCTGAAAGAGATCATTTCCGGGGTGCGCACTATCCTGTGCTATCTCTGCCGCTTTCTTATGGCACCTGGCATATAATGGAAATAACGAAATTTTCTAATGACAGACTGGATATATACTGTGTCACAGATACATAAATGCTGCAGTATAGACAAATATTTTTTGACCCAACCATCAATTTTAAAGGCAACATTTCTATTTTGGCTGCACATTATTTTCCTCAGGAGGTCGGGGAACTGCCAGATTGGACTAGGCAATCTCAATTTACATCTGTGGAAGTGATGCAGACACATGTAAACAGAAATAAGTGTGATGCACTGTATCCCACTAAGATCCTTGATCCTCCTGGTGAGGTTATAAATTATAAACCATTCCCTCTGCCTATCTGGCTCACACCAGAGACCTTTTATTAGAAGTTTAAACAGGATTTTTGGTATGATTCATTAAAAAAGAAAAGATTGGAGCACGATGGCAGTAGTGTCCCAAATCTGAGTGTCCCCTTGGGGGAACAACATGACAGGTTACAATGGTACTTTGGTTTATGAACTTAATCCGTTGCGGAAGTCCATTCTTAAACTGAAGCTGTTCTTAAACCGAGGCACGCTTTCCCTAATGAGGCCTCCCGCCGCCGGTGCCCTTCCACCGTTCGGCTTCCATTCTTATACCAAGGTAAAGTTTGCAAATCGGGACACTACTTCTGGTTTTGCGGAGTTCGTAAACCGAATAGTTCGCAAACAGGGCTGTTCTTAAACCGAGGTACCACTGTATTTGTCTAAGGTTTACTTCAGCAGAGTTAAACAGTCCCCTTTATAAGTTTATGCAGTGATCAGCTTGTTGCTGACTCGTCTGAGTTCTACTAAGAAAGATTCCTTCCTGGTTAAAAATCCCTTTGAATCCCTCTTAAAGAATACACACACGAATCTGATTCATGTTAATAGAAAACTATTTTACTCTCAGATTCATTCAGGTTTTCAGAACTGTACCTGAAGGCAGGCTTAGGTTACATAACAAGCAAACAAACTATGCCAGAGGGAATCATAGAATCATAGAGTTGGAAGAGACCACAAGGGCCATCG
>JAXCMG010000073.1:2743577-2759744 GCA_034642415.1 Podarcis siculus | reverse complement strand
ATTACTTCCCTTGATCTAGATGCTATACTCCTATTGATGCAGCCCATCAAGAAGCTGGTCCTGAGGTGACTGCAACTGAGCAGTTATCTTTCAAAACTACCAGCAACCAACAAACTGGTTGTCACAGCAACCGGTTAGAACATGGAGTCGTCTGTCAGAATGTTGACTGCACCTTTACATCCCACACATGAGATAATTCCACCAGCTTGCTTATTTTATTAAGGCTAAAAGACTATCTCCATGAAACAAAATGAATATTTTCCCCTGGGACTCTTTTCTACTAGCCAATAATACTTAAAGTCGTAACAGTAATTAAGGGATCTAACAAGTTGCTTCCCATTCATTTTTGGCCTTGCCTGATTTCATGCTCTGCTTTCCCCTTAATAAACCTGTCCTTGGGCTTGTCTACCCTCCACGGGGCAGAGTGGTTTTGCCCTTGCCCTGCCACTTTCCCTTGGAAAACTCACTCTTTAGTGCTAAATCGGAACAAATGGCAATCCATGGAAAAGCCAATTGCCGTTTCTTCAGAGCATGCACTAAGATCCTCTGCTGATGGAGCCGTTACAGCACTATACGATACATACATACTTGCATATCTATGTGTACACACACAGAGAGATAATACATATATAAAATGTATAAAGAAAGAGATTATGAATAAGCATGTCTCATGAATGCAGAAGGTTCTGAAGATAATGAGCACTCACACTTTACATTGTGGGTGCCCTTTGCAGGATCGTACCTGGTGCTACAGTTCCCAGGGAGCTTACTGGCAAAGAGTAAGACTTGCCTTTCAGTGTTATTATTTGGAAGTTCACGCCCGGCTTCAGTAATCAAGTTTCTTGCTGGGAGATGGGGCCAGCCCCATTTATAAATAGGGGGTGGAGCCAACAATAGCCAGGCAGTCGTCTCTGGAGATTCACCCTCCTTACCCTCCCTTTGTTTAATGTTTCTTGTTTGCAGGTTAACTTTTTCTTCCTGTTTAGCTGGCACTGCTGCGGTCTTTGATTGGTTGCTGTTGAAGGACTGGGAAGAAATTTTCCTGCATTGGCAGGTTTTTGTTTTCCCCGTAGCAATTCATCACAACTTTGGCAGTTATGGCCTTGAGTGGAATCCTTTAGTCTTTTCTTCCCTATATGGGGGGTGGGCGTGAAGTGGTGACTCACCCCCCTGCGGTGGCGATTCCAGGGTCCCCCTCTTAAAGAGGTTATATATATGGGTGCCACTGGCCATACACTGAAAGGTTGTCAGTGAACGACCCTGGGCTGGGCTGCCTGCTACACTTACGTCTCGCAGAGCACCCCCATATCCCATTTACCCTGATAAGCCCCAGTTTCCCTCGATTGGGGGGCTGGGAGGGGTACATGGCCAAGGCCTAAGCCAAGGTCTTCCTACTTTTGGAAGTTTAATAAAGTTGTAGCCTAATTTTAATTCCGTATACGTTGTCTGAGTCTTTATTCCTTCCTTATAATCCCCGGGGGCTGCGGCTGTCGCTGCCTGGTCACGCAACAGACTGCCCACTGACCCCTGCCTTGCACTTAAAATATGTGCAGTGCTATGCTTTGCCAAAAGCATATAATATTGTTGGGGGGGAGGAACGTCCACTTTCTTAATGGGGTGCTAGATTTAAAAGAAAACAATCCCTGTGTAATAACAATACAGTTTGAAAGTTATTCAATATGAGTCAAATTTCCAGCGTCTGAGAGATCACTGCCAGGAAAGATCTACAAATGATAGGGAGGCAGTGATCTAAACCCATGCCCATTTGGATCCATAATACTGGAGTGGTGTTTTTTTTTTATTGTATTCTTTTACTTAGCTTGCCCGAGATTTTGGCCACGCTGCTAATCAGAGCAGTGCTGCCCATGCCAAAGCCCAGATAGAGGTAGCTCCATATGCAACAAAACATTCAAAACTAATGGAGACTCCAGAGTTGGATTTTGAAGACAGCTGGAAACTTTTATTAAGTACTGGCACTTCTTTAAACTTTTTTTGGACTGAATAAAACCGCATCAACTTAAAAGAAGATTTAAAAGTCCTAGGGGATTTTTAAAGGTCACTTGACAGAGAAAAAGTAATCTTATTTTTATAAAAGTAGGCTGTGCATCCCTTTCCCTGCAGCCCAATTAGCAATCCTTATTAGGTAACATCTATTCCAATCTCAAATTAATAATTCCGATTAGAACATGCATCACATAGAATTTTTTTTAATTTCAACCTTAAAACTCTAAAGCTAAACGCACAGACCTATTTTTAATCATTAAAATTGAAAATCAGAATTGTAGTGTTTATAAAAATGAAATAAGAGGTCAGTTATTTAAAATATGTCTCTCCAGCCTCCCCATCCTACGTCAGATTCTGATTCAGAGGTGAACCTTGTATACCACTGAGTGCAAGCAACCTCCCCAAAATATTGTAGTTCTGCTACTTAAAGTTTGGTTGGTGCCAGCACAGTCCCCCCCCCCATTACATTTAAATAGCATTTATGGTTCTCAGTACATATAATTGAAACTGAAATACTTTATTGTCACTTGTACAACTTGTATACAGTGAGATTACGCAAGCACCCCCCACTCAGCTCTCTTAGTCTTAATTCCCCTCGTTTACTGACGCACACCCACCAAACCTGAAAGTCAGTTGCCCTCTTGTTATCTTTTCATTCAGCAGCCTAACAGCCCACGGATAGAAGCTGTTCTTTACCCTGCTGGTGTGACTAATTCTGCTTCTATATCTTCTGCCTGAGGGCAGGAGATCAAGAAAGTGCCGGCCAGGGTGTGAATCATCCCTGAGAATTTTCCTCACTCTCCTGAGGCAACGTTCTTCCGCTACTTCATCCAGTGGATTCACGGGACAGCCCATAATATCTTGTGCTGTATTCACCACCCTCTGTAGGCACTTCCTATCAGATGACATAAGTAGTCATCAGAAACCACCCTTTAACGAGTGGTTAGCTAGTATTTTATGACATTGAAGGAGAGAGGTTAGTGTTGTCAAGTTTGAGGAAGTGCAGCTCTGGCTGACTTAGGTGCTTGGGAAATAGAATTGCACTGAAAGAGAATATATAAGATTGAATGGCCGTTGCCTGGCACCATAATCCAGTCCATGTGCAGGTGGACACTTCCTGTTCTCCACCACAGAAGTGCCACCGTGCATGTGAATACCTTCCTATTCCTAATAATTGTTGTTAAGAAACTGGGAGCGTCTGCGAGTCGATGTACTTCCTGCCTCGCCAGCACCTCCCCTTCCCTTTCCTGCTCCACTTCCCTTGCTGGCTTGTGTCAGTTACACCAGCACCAACAATAACAGTAGTTAATGTCACTGGTATAAGTCTAAACATGGCTAACACCAGTAAGGGAAGCAGCATTTGTGGGCAGTGCCAGAGGAACCCTCTCCGTCACCCGAGGCGGGATGCCGAGGGGCGGGGAGAACTGCCCGATGACGCATGTGTGGCGTCCGATCAGACTGCACATGTACGGATGCCCATACGGACACTGTGTGCGAGTGGCAGCCCGCACAGACACCCGTACAACATGGTGCGAGTGGCGCCCACACTGACTGCGTGTGCACCCTCCGCCACGCTGGGGGGGGGGAGGCAGCGGGCCATCTTGTCACCCCCCCCAGGGCAGTGCCCAGGGCGGCTCGCCCCCTCCCCCCTCCGTATGCCCCTGTGTGAAGTCAGGGGCTGCTGGTAAGAGAGCATGTGATCCTGTGGCTCATGCCTGATCTTACTGCTGGATGCTGGGATGCAGCCATGAGATTACATATGCCTAGGTACTGATTAAGTAGGTCCATGTATGATCATGGTACCCTAATTCTGGAAGAGGAGTAGGCTAAAGGAGCTCCTTTAGGTCCTGCTGCATGGAGACGATGAGTTATGCAGCACAACCTTCTACTTTCATAGAAGAGTTCCTTGAAGAAGAAGAAATGAGAGAGAGAGCAGTTTGGATAATGTATCTTATAGTATGTCATTTGCCGGCAACAAAACTCTACGTACTTTTGCTGAATGAGATTTTACTTTGCCACTTACATCCGTGATCATTTTCCCTCTGGTTTTGTTTCTTTCTCTGTGGTTGGCTCGTTTCTGCTTCTGTTGCAAAACACGCTCCCTCGTGGTGCGATACTCCAGGGCAAACTCACTAATAATTTTGCAGAACTTATTGATGTTGACTTCGCGGATTGCATAAGGCGGGTATCCCATAAATAACAAGAAGGAGTGGAACCTAGAAAAACAGAATTGAGTGATCTGTAGCGTTCATCCAACAAGTAAGAAAAAGCCCCTCAACCCCCCAGGGATTGTTGCAGTGGTGGTGTTTTAGGGAATATGGCATGATCTAGGTGAAATGCCTTTATTTATAGGACAGAGTAGGTCAGAGGAGCATGCAGTGGATAATCTGCTTTTGAATTATGAATTTATATTGGCTGCAACTCTTGCAAGACCTGCTCCCAGCCTTCCTTGCACACCCTTTCCCCACCAGGTCTGGGAGGGTGGGCTGTGACTGACTCCAACTACAAAAGCTGAAGTTGTTGAAGAGGCCAGAGACTATCTAGGCCGTGAGTCCTGGAAGACCTGCTCCCTGCCATGCAGGCCTTTTCCCCACCTGGTTTGGGAGGGAGGGGCCAGGACTGACTCCAGCTACAAAAGCTCTGGCTGTTGAACAGACTCTTGGACTGGAGTACCATGTTGGGTTTTGGTTGGGGATTTTTGGTAGCTCCTGTTGATACAATTTTTGTATCTCTATTTTAGATATTCTTATGATTTATGTGGAAATTGTTCCATTTGATTTTGTACTATTTGATGTTTTATTTATTGTTTATACTAGTGGGTCAAGCTCATTTGGAGGAGTTTGGAGGCTCATTGGGGGTGAAGAGGAAGTAGATTCTGCTGCACTTCTGAAATTGTCATTGGGAAAGCAACAGGATCTTCTTAGGCTCATAGCAGGGGTAAATCAAGCTGACTCTCTCAGGCTCAATTATGAGCCTCTCTCTGTGATGACTTCACCCCAGCTTTGCTAAAAACTCACTACCACTCAGCAGATTTGCCCAGACAACTTAGAGTATCATCATTTTTTATGAGACATCTCAATGATACACCATCCATATTATTCCCTGGTACTCTACCTGTTAATTATTCTTCTGTGGACAATTTTTAAAATTATTATTCTTTCTGCACAGTCTTTAAGGAACTCAGACATCTTTTGCTTTAGAGTTGGCTTCATTTCATGCTTTGCTATGGCCTTCAGGTGATCCCATGATGCTTTGCACCGTTTCTCCATTTGACATAAGTTGTCCCGAAGTTGTTCAAAGTCAACCTAACAAGAAGGGAAAAAATGATTAGATTTATATATATTTCTACACACACACACACACCACCATCATAATCACCACTATATACAATTATTAGTGTACAGTGGAACCTCTACTCATGTACGGAATCCATTCCGGAGGTCCATTCGTGAGTCGATCTGGGTCGCTGGTAGAAGCGCTGTTCTGCGCATGTGCAGATGGAAGAAGCCGCTTCTGCGTGTGTGCGAATTGCGGCAAACCCAGTATTTACTTCCAGGTTTGCCGCGGTCGTGAGTCGAATTGTTCACGGGTGGGGCGGTGGTAAGTCGAGGTTCTACTGTATATGTAAAAAAGGTAAAGGTACCCCTGCCCGTACGGGCTAGTCGTGTCCGACTCTAGGGTTGTGCGCCCATCCCACTTAAGAGGCCGGGGGCCAGCGCTGTCCGGAGACACTTCCGGGTCACGTGGCCAGCGTGACAAAGCTGCTCTGGCGAGCCAGCACCAGCGCAGCACACGGAAACGCCGTTTACCTTCCCGCTAGAAAGCAGTACCTATTTATCTACTTGCACTTAGGGGTGCTTTCGAACTGCTAGGTGGGCAGGAGCTGGGACCAAAAGACGGGAGCTCACCCCGCTGCGGGGATTCGAACCGCCGACCATACGATCGGCAAGTCCTAGGCACTGAGGTTTTACCCACAGCGTCACTAACAAATCCTTAGTTAATAATTTAACTGAGGAAGCATCTTGTTTTCCATCACATACAAATCCTACAAAATCTAGTCCACACTACATGACCCAAGACACAAAACAGTCTACTAGTCATATATGACAGCTCAACTAGGGCTCAATGACACCCTGTTTTGCTAACTGCTTGTGGTTGCAACCTGCCTACCAACGTCTGTAGACAACAAGCTGCTACTAAACTGTAAGAATCGGACCCTCTGGGCTGAACTTTTCTGGCCCTATTTGTTCCAGTGCCTCAGTCCTAGTTGTTGTTTGTGGCCAGTTGGAAGTCTGGCTGGTTGCTGAGCAGGTCACCTGGGAAATCCAGGCAGGTTTTGCATGGATGTGAGTGCAGTTGGGCGGCTGTTTCTTGTGTCTATTTCTTTGGTCTTGCTCTTTCTGTTTTGACCACCTGACAGGCTTCCCTGTTGCTTCCCTCACCTGGAGAACTGGATAAATTCATCATTTTCCATCCAACCATTTCCTGAAGGCCTGCTTTTTGGCCAAGAATACCTGGGGTGCCAATTTGAAAACATCTTTGAGTCAGTTGTACTGTGCTCCTAACAAGGCCGGTCCAAGACATTTCACTAAGACAATGGTGCCCCCTGCCCCCAGGCAGGAGAGAAGGGGTGAGTGGAGATCAGGGGTGCCAACTTGAATAAAATATTGTGTGTGAGGTGGCCCCACCCCAGATAACTGATTACACGACGTGGGCATGTGCACCCCATTTGAATGGCAATGCCCATTTTGGGTGTGTGTGTTGAAATTGGGAGCTGGCTTCTATGGTGAAGATCCACATCAGAACAAGGGGAGGGATAAATATCTACATTGAGAACAAAGGTGGGAGGAGACCAGCTGCACCTCCTATTTGCCAAGAATCGGCTGCCGAGGCAGCATGGGCAGGGGGCTGCTGAGGACTGCCATCGGAACTGGGGAGGGAGGCAGGGGGGCCATTGGGATACAGAGAGCCTCCGAAGCTCCTGAGGGGCAGTTTCTCTTCCAGCGATGGGAAGAGCCACACCTCCAGTGGAGAAGAGGGGGAAGGGGCCAGTCAAGCGAGGAAAGGGCTCGAGGATGCTGCTGAGAGCCCCAGCGCCTCACCTAGCTAGGCTGGCCAGGAGGGACACACACCCCTTCCATCGCCCAGCCTGCGCAGAGGGGTGAAACGTAAGGAGGGGAGGAGGAGCCTTGGGGTGCGGAAGTTCTTGTGTTGGGGGAGAAACTGGAAGGGGCCACTCCCGGATTCTGCAGGTGACTAAGACGGACATGAACTTTGGGGATCTGCACTGTAAATAGCTTCCACAATAAAACCTGTAAAAGACAGGTCAGAGTCCTGCCTGGTTACTCACGAGCAACCACCACCAGCATCTGACACTGTTCCTGTGGATTCTGTCACCTGAGGCTGTTGCCTCAACTTGCCTCACGGCTGAGTGGCCCTGGTTTCTAAGACTAACTTGTGCCAACAGATCTGGACCCAAGTGTATCCCAGCAGACAACAATGGTCTCCATCCATCCCTCTAGTATATGGCTGCCTGACCCATTCCTCCTTTTTGCTTCATGCTTTCCTGGCCTGATGACAATGGGAGCAATGGAGCCCTAATAGACCTTGATTTTGTTTACGGAAGTCAATCCTTACAGCTCCTTTTGAACAAGTGCAATTGTACGTCTGTGCAGGAAGATATCTGTTGAACTTTGAAAGTCTTGTGTCAACACAATGTAATCGTGCTAGTAAAGCTTAATGTAGGGGAAGCCAATAAATTCCTTAATAAAGTAAACGAGATGAGGGTTCTCCTGTTCATTAACCATAAAAGGTGTTTAAGTGGCAGAGCCCTGCAGCTTGGTTTATGTTGCTACAAACAGGGAGCTCTGTGCGATTTAACTACACAAAAGCTCACATTGAGTGGAAACACATATGCTCAAACTGCTACCGTTTGCGTTACAACGGAATAGAAGCCAGGTTCAGTTAAGAACATGCAAATCCCAGCTATTTCTCTTTCTGTAGAAAAGGAACCAGCTGACACAGACTTGCCCTGTCAACACAATGGTCTCTGCTGCTTTCCAGGGCAGTGGGTTTGGGGCTGTGAGGTGTAAAGTTGAAAGCAATGGGCACCTACAGAGCCCCAACCTTCCCACGGCCCCACCCTAGAGTAAGTGGCAGGGACACTGCTGCCAAGAAGGTAGAGCCCCACTTATTCCTTGCATTTAGGCTGGCCAGATTGAACACTGGATGAATATATTACAAGCTGCAGAAATGTGACAAGGGCTAACTATAAATTGCTTTTATTATGTATTTTGTGTTTTCTATCTTGTATTTTTATGCTGTGAACCACCCTGAGGTCTACAGATGAAGGGTGGTAAACAAATTAAACAAACAAACAAAATACTTGCGTGTCGAGGCCCCAAAGCCACTCCAATAAAACACAATTCACACAGAATTTTGTTTAAGGTTTTTGGCATAATTTTGGCCACAACTTTATTAAATACAAAAAATGTGAGTGATTGCTTAGGCATTGGTTGCGACTATCTGACAGGGACAGACTGACATTTGCATGCCCGCGAAAGTCAGAAAGGAAAAACATTTTGGGGAGAAAGATGGAGCTGGGTACCATGCCCTCAACTGTCCCCAAATGCTCCCAGGGGCTCTTGTGTGGCCCTAGCCCCTTGACAGGAGTTCAGACAAAAGCATGGCGAGCCCCTGGATTCCTTTAACGGAATCCATTGCAGCAGCAGCAGCATTAGAGGGGCAGGCCCAGCCAATCCATACCCCTCCACCAACCAATTCATAAAACCAATGCCTAACCACAACCTTACAAGTTGTGATGATTTGCTATGTGGTAGGCAAAAACCAAATGGCCCCAGCCAATCAGCCAAATGGACAAAATTCCTACCGGGCCCCTGCCCCAAAAGCAGATGACCCCATGACAGGCATAGCAAGGTGAATGCGAACAACCCTAAATATAGGGAGGGTAGCCGGGTGATCCGATGCGCGCGGCAAAAAGAGGAAGCTCAGTGCTGCGCACAGGGAATTTAAGAGTTCTGGCAGTCAATCACAAAATGGCAGCATCAACTTCTCCCCAACGACAAGAGGAGCCGAATCGCAGCAGTGGTCAACTACCTTCACCCGCCCAGCAACAGTGGGATGTCTTGATAGACCCCACTGCAACACGTGCTCTCCACCTCCCCCCCCCAATTCCTGCAACTTCATTTTTTCCCCTCAGAAAGTTAACACCAAACCACATGATAAAGGAAGTGACTCTTGCTCTGGTTAAGTGTCTATCATTCATGGCCCAAATTATGGCCTCCCAAAAGCACAATGAGTAATATAAGGTATTTGGCTTCTTTCTTTTTTAAAAAGTCTCCTGCACTTGCCAGTCTGGTGATGGGATTTTTCCTACCTAACTTTAAAGTACAATTCATTCCTTGGCCTCAGTAGGAATAGTAAATAATGTGAAATATGAAGCCCTTTCAAGATCCTGACTCATTTAGAAAATGAGGACATATTCGCTCAATTGTATATGTGCTTCAGGACAAAAATCTGGGTCAAACCATTGGCATAGATGTTTTCTAAGGAGCATCTAATTGTGAAGCCAGTGCTTTGTGCTGTGACTCAGAGCCACGCTGGAGATTTGGGAACCATATCAGCAACCTCTTGGTTTTTAAAAAATATTTTTTATTGAAAAAACCCTGACAAGCAGACTTGTATACTGCAACTAGTAGTGGGAAATACTGGCAGGAGGAGCTGGTGGGTAAACCAACTGCTTTCACCCCATTTTTCTGCTCAGAATCACATATCCCACCCCAAGCCGTTTTCCTACTTGGGAGAAAAGCAGTTTCAGGGATCTTTTGTGAATAAATGATGGGACGGAATAATATTATTTTCCAAACCGAGCATATTTTGCCAAGAACTCGGAGAATATACCAAAAGGTGATGTGGATCAGAATGTACACGCAGAAAACAAGAAAGAAAGAAAGAAAGAAAGAAAGAAAGAAAGAAAGGAAGGAAGGAAGGAAGGAAGGAAGGAAGGATCAAGCAACACTAAAAATCAAAAGAAGCAGCCTTGGAATGATTCTCAGATAATTGATTTAGCAATGTAATATGGCCAAAATGTTTCGATGTGTCTTTTTCTTCAGGGGCAGGGATGTTGGTGAGACAGTGGGAATATGACTCAAGGATTCAGAGTCTTAGAAAGGACTACACAATTGGAAGCTCTGCCTAAGGGCTTCCTTTGGTTTGGATGCAACACTTTTGTGCCTGCAAGATACTTGTATACTTAGAATATAAAGTGAACAGAGTATAAGCAGAGTTTATTCAATTGATGGATGCTTATTTTTTTTTTTAATAAAAAGGTTTTGTGGATTCTAACTGCTTTAGCAATAATTTTATTACGCACGGTACTTAGGCGTTTTCTGCTTCCGCAGTCTGTAAATACTTTAAAATAAATGAACATACAGGGTTTTCCCCACCACCACCCTGCCCTTTTTTGAAGACGGGGACAACATTTGCCCACCTCCAGTGTGCAGGGACCTCACCTGTTCTCCAAGAATCCTCAAAGATTATAGGCAGAGGCTCTGAGATTACATCCGCAAGCTCCTAAAGTACCCTTTAGCTCACTGGGCCCTGGAGATTTCAATTTATTTAAAGTAGCTAGATGTTCTCTTGGGACGCGGGTGGCGCTGTGGTCTAAACCACTGAGCCTCTTGGGCTTGCCGATCAGAAGGTCAGCAGTTCGAATCCCCGCAACAGGGTGAGCTCTCGTTGCTCTGTCCCAGCTCCTGCCAACCTAACAGTTTGAAAGCACGTCAAAGTGCAAGCAGATAAATACCAGTAGGTACCGCTCCGGCGGGAAGGTAAACAGTGTTTCCGTGTGCTGCTTTGGTTTTGCCAGAAGCGGCTTAGTCATGCTGGCCACATGACCTGGGAAAACTGTCTGCGGACAAAGACTGGCTCCCTTGGCCAGTAAAGTGAGATGAGCGCCGTAACCCCAGAGTCGTTCGCGACTGGACTTAACTGTCAGGGGTCCTTTACCTTTAGATGTTCTCTTGCCATCTCTTTTCCTATTTGGGACTGCAGTTCCCATTTATTTATTATCATTTACTCTGTTATCACCTGGTTGGGCATCACTTTCCTTTCCACTTTGGGCAAAATAGGCGTTGAGCAGTTCTGCCTTTTCTATGACACCCTATAGCATTTCTTTGTCTTCTCTACACGGACAACCTACCATGAGCTTGTTCCTCCTCTTGCTTCAAACACAGCCAATGAAACCTTTTGTTATTATTTTTAACCTCTCTTGCAAGCCTGAGCTCTTTCTGAGCTTTAGTCTTCCTGACATTCACCCTGCAACTCATATATACTCCTTTGTGATCTCCCCTTTCTTCCATTTCTTATACTTGCCGTTCTTAACTCTCGGCTCATCTGTAAGTTCCTTATGCAGCCATACCAGTTTCTTTGGCTGCCTCCCACTTTTATTTCTCATTGGAACTGTCCACATTTGGGCCTGCAACATTTCTGTGTCTTGAGTCATAATTTCGTTTCTGAATGTTCTGCTTATGTACCACTTTTGTGGCTTGGGAATTCTCTCGCTGCCTGGATATAATTTTTATTCTCACCAAAGTTCACATAGGAAAAGGTATGCAGGTGAAACATCTAAGCCTCTGTTGTTTAACTTCTTCAGAGTTTTGAGGGTCACATGGAATCCAAACTGTAACGTAACCCTCAGTGGAAATGCCCAAAGCTTATTTATACCAATTTCTCTTAAATATTATTTCTCCTCTTTTTGGAGTCTGTGCCATTTAGCAGCCTGGATGGCTTCCAACTTCAGGAACACTGATTTGTGGCAGCTATGAGAAGTGGGAATGGGGCTTGCTACAGTAAGCCTCTTCTGTTTCTAAATGTCCAGAAATATTCCAAAGAAAAAGACCTCAGCCATCATAGGAATGAACAAAGCTACATGAAATAAGGTTGGACAGCATGGAAGAAAACAACTGGAAAGACTTGGAAAGAACTGTAAGACAAAATGTTTCTGAGAGGTACTTGAATTCTAAAGTTTATAGGACCCAAACTCAGGCATCCAAACCAGGCAGAGGGCCTTCTTGGTAGTGGCACCTGCCCTGTGGAACATCCTCTCATCAGATGTCAAGGCAATAAGCAACAATCTTACTTTTAAAAGACATCTGAAGGCAGACCTGTTCAGGGAAGTTTTTAATGTTTAATGTTGTACAGTGGTACCTTGGTTTGCATACGTTTTAGATTACAAACACATAAAACCCAGAAGTGCGTGTCCTGGTTCGCAACCTTTTTTTGGATCACAACCCATTTTTTATTATTATGAACAATTTTTTTTGGGGGGGAGGCCCCATTGGCAAAAGCGCACCTTGGGTTACAACCTGTTTTGGTTTACAAACGGACCTCCGGAACGGATTATGGTTGTAAACAAAGGTACTACTGTATTGTGTTTTTAATATTTGGTTGGGAACTGCCCAGAGTGGCTGGGGAAGCCCAGCCAGATGGGCAGGGTATAGTAAGTAAGTAAGTAAGTAAGTAAGTAAGTAAGTAAGTAAATAAATAAATAAAACCTCACTTTTTAACACAGCACCAGTTTTGCCTCCTTACTCCCTGCACAGCTGCACTCCAAAGGGGATGGCTAGCATAGCCATGGTCTGCCCTTAGCCAGTGCTGTGGAGCCACAGCCTGCTCCACATTCTAGTCTGCCCAAACAACTAAATCACCTGAGAACACGCCACATCTACATTTTCTCCTTCATCCCACCTTGACATCTGGATAACTGAGTGCTTAACCGCAGTGTCCGTAGCTGATAAAGGCTGCTGCCAAAACTCTCCTGTTGAATGGCAGGGAAAAGCAGCAAGGCTCCTTTCCTCTGACTGAGACTGAGTATGCTCTTAGCAACGTCGCACGGCATTGTGACACAGTCACAACAATGGCAAGATGTGCTAACTGTTGCTACACAACCAGGAGGCCATTATCTCACAAACGGCTTGAAACCCTCAACAGGTGGGTGGGATGGATCCTTTCGCTCTTAACACCAGCTCAGGCAAACGCTCAAAATTTATATACCGCCCTGAGACCTCCGTGTATAGGGCTGTATAGAAATTCAATAAATAATAAAATGGGAATGAGTTGAGAGATGACCTAACCTGGGGAGAAAACAGCAAAGACCTGATGAAGAGAGCACAGCAGAGGTTATATTTTCTGAGAATCCTCTGGAAAAACAATCTCTCAAAGGACCTGTTGATGGCATTTTACCATTGTACTGTGGAGAGTGTATTAACTTATGGTCTGTGTGTGTGGTTTGGGAGCTGCACGGCCAGGGAAAAAACAATGCTGTCCAGGGTTGTAAAGACTGCAGAGAGAATAATTGGGTGCCCTCTTCCCACCTTGGATCAAATCTACACTTCCAGGTGCCATAAGAAAGCTGCAGAGATAGTGCAGGATAGTGCGCACCCCGGAAATGATCTCTTTCAGCTTCTGCCTTCTGGAAGAAGGTACAGGGTTATAAAGACTGGGACAAGCCGCCTGAGAAACAGTTTCTACCCAAATGCAATTCTGGTTTTAAATGCAATATAAGGAGTCTCTATACGAGTCTATTGTATTTTAAAATTGGGTTTCAGAGTTTTTAGGGGGTTTTGAATGTCATATGTAGATTTTTCAGTTTCATTGTTCTGTATGGGACAATAACAATAAAGATATCGTATCGTAAATAATAATAATAATAATAATAATAATAATAATAATAATAATAATAATAGGAAATCATATCTAGAGGTTCCATGGGTGAAGGCAAGCGGAATTCTATGTGTTATGTACTGAAGTTCTCACCCTGGGCCAGCAGGGGGATACTGTAGATAGTTATGCAAATAAGGGATCAAAAGTGACGTTCAGTGATTGGATAATTTTAGAAAATTGTTACAGTTACGTTGTACTGGAGCTCTATATAAGCAGGCTGGCTGAACCCTTCAGTTCAGTTCTGTCCTGGCCTGTGAATAAACAAGAGCTGTTTGAAGGATCGCTGTGTCGTCTGATATGTTCACCCACAACTTAACACTATGGAAAACAAAAAGCAGGTGTAATAGAATCGCTTGTGACAAAGTGACACAATTCAAGTAGGCGTGGGCCCTTTTGAGAAGCTGAATGATATTTGCAGGGTATTCCAGACCACAGAGGTTTGTAGGAACACACCCGTCTTGGAACTCCTTTCCTCTCTGGCGATACAGACAGGATCAGAGATAGTTGATGTAGAAACATCCGAAAAGGAACTGGAACAGGATAACAATTCACCACCTACTGAATGTCTGCCTGCCAATGGTTTGATAGGTTTGTGACAATATGCAGACATTTTAAAAGGTCCGCAGTTGTGAATCTTGAAGAAGCATCCCTGTGAAAGGCTTATTCATGCATATTGCTTCTTTCAAAATCTATTGTACGTTTATAGGGTTATACAGTCTCCCTTCTACTCTTCTCTCATCTATACAGTCCCAGCTCTTCATTATACAGTGGTACCTCAGGTTACATACACTTCAGGTTACATACACTTCAGGTTACAGACTTCACTAACCCAGAAATATTACCTCAGGTTAAGAACTTTGCTTCAGGATGAGAACAGAAATTATGCAGCGGCGGCGCAGTGGCAGCAGGAGGCCCCATTAGCTAAAGTGGTGCTTCAGGTTAAGAACAGTTTCAGGTTAAGAACAGAACGAATTAAGTTCTTAACCCAAGGTACCACTGTATACTGCTAGTGACTGATAGATCCTTGTACTATCTCAATGCCTAACTTACCCTCTCCTCTTCTAAAAGAATCTATGGATATACAGTGTTGTAATATTGCTGAGAAGCTGATGCAGGAGGGCAGATTTTGTTAAACTGCTTATTTCACAGTCTGGGGGTGTCATGCAAAAGCACTGCACCGTTTCCAAGAACCTGTCTTGTTTCCCTGTGAACTGAGAAGGCATCACACTTTGCTTTCTGTACACAAAAGAGAAGCCAAAACTTAAAAGATTATCTCAACTGCTTGCTGGGGTGGCATAGTTCTGACAGATATGAATTCTATTAATTGCTTTATAGCTTAAAAGCAATGCATTCACTTCGGAATAGACTGCTTGTTAAAAAAACAAAAAACCCCTTGATGAGAAAACCATTTGACAGAAAAATGAGGAAAAATGCCAGAGAAAGTTCCTATATCCTAAACATTCCAAGTGGATGACATAAAACAAAGTCATATTTCTAAGCTCATGGTTTATAAGGAAGAATGGAGAAAAGCAGCATGAAAGCAAAACTTGGATATTACACTTAAACCGTTTTTTGTTCCTTACAGAAACTGATAAAGATCCCTTCTGTCATAGAAAAAGGAGATTTCCTAGCACACAAAAATGTACCTTGGCTGACCTCGTGATGGCCCCAATCTCAGAATAAAGGTCCGTGCTGTCTGGGAATTTTTCCACCACTATCGTACAGACGTGATGAAGGAGAGACTGCTTATGCACTGTGTCCTTGACTTCTGGAACTTTCTCGAGGTAGCTCAGTTCAAAGGCTTTGGCCTATGTAAAGGAAAGAAAAGAAATAAAAACAACATGCTACATTCACTTCTACATGCCTTAATTTTTAATTTTTTTTAATATACCATGTCTGATGGGAAAGAGAAGACTGCTCTCAGGAGGTCCTTGGTTAAAATGGAACATGTTACTAAACAGCTGCAAAATCAGATTTATACATAGCTTACATGTTAACATTCATCTGAAAGCATCAGTGTTAATGGAGCTAATTCTTTTTTCAAAAAACAACAAATTCAGTGAGGACTCACCCTAAAATAGCCCAAACAGACCACTGAGGACTGAGTACACTCTGATTGAGTATTGTAGGGGCTGGGAGACAAAAAAAACCCACAACCAGATGGGTTTGGGAATAGGAAGGAATAGCTAGAGAACCCAAACAGAAACACCCCTTCTAACTGTGTTGCATTATACTGTCCCATTTTCCTGTTTTCCCTCCAAATATTTTAGATGGCAAATTTGCTATGGTTCCCTTAAAAGATAGATGCCATCCATGCAGCCATGCAGAGGTAAAACCTTTGTGTTATTTTGCTGCAGTTTCTATCACCATTTGGGAAGAAGAAGAAGAAGAAGAAGAAGAAGAAGAAGAAGAAGAAGAAGA
>JAXCMG010000073.1:2724297-2743567 GCA_034642415.1 Podarcis siculus | reverse complement strand
AAGAAGAAGAAGAAGAAGAAGAAGAAGAAGAAGAAGAAGAAGAAGAAATAATAGGTTCTATTGTGATTGTGATTTTATATTTTGTGCTTTGTGTTTTGTCTTAAATGACCCAGGACAACAATACCTCAAGGAGCACCTCTTCCCATATGAGCTGACCTGGACCCTGAGATCATCATCTGAGACCCTTTTGTGTGCCTCCTCCCAGACCTCCAACTGTCCCTATTTTCCAGGAACAGTCCTGGATTTACAGAAGCCATTCCACTTTCTAATTTGATTCTAATTTTGCTTGTCCTTAGGACATCCCTATTTTTGGAGAAATGTTGTGAGGGTATGGACCCCTGAGCCATCTGAAGGCAGCCCTGTATAGGGAAGTTTTTTAATGTTCAATGTTTTATTATGTTTTTATATATGTTGGAAGCCACCCAGAGTGACTGGGGCAACCCAGTCAGATGGGTGGGGTCTAAATAGTAAAGTAGTAGTAGTAGTAGTAGTAGTTGTTATGGAATAGGAGGTCCCTATTTTCATCAGAGAAATGTTGGAGGGTTTGTCCTCCACGAGAGGGTGGCAACACAAGAAAGGGCCTTTTCTGAGGTAGAATGCTCTCCCCAGGGAGGTTCGCCTGGCAGGACTGTGTTACATATCTTTAGGCTCCATGCAAAAACCATTTCAGTATAACCAGGCCTTTGGCCTTTAACTATCTGTGGACAATTTTAGAAGTGGGTGGGATGTTTTTAATGTATTTCTCTTTCCTCTTTGTTTTAATCTATATGAGATTTATTGTCTTTTGTATGGCTGTAGGTCGCTTTGGGGATGGCGCTGTGGGTTAAACCACAGAGCCTAGGACTTGCCGATCAGAAGGTTGGCGGTTTGAATCCCCGCAACGGGGTGAGCTCCCGTTGCTCGGTCCCTGCTCCTGCCAACCTAGCAGTTCGAAAGCACGTCAAAGTACAAATAGATAAATAGGTACCACTCCGGCGGGAAGGTAAACGGCGTTTCCGTGCGCTGCTCTGGTTCGCTTAGTCAGGCTGGCCACATGACCCGGAAACTGTACACCGGCTCCCTCGGCCACTAAAGCGAGATGAGCGCCACAATCCCAGAGTCGGTCACGACTGGACCTAATGGTCAGGGGTCCCTTTACCTTTACCTTAGGTTGCTTTGGCATGATAAAGCAGCTCACAAATGTAATAATTAATAATAAATAAACAAACTGATGGGTTGACTGTGATAAACACCTGACTATTGTTTTCTGTTGCAGGGCCTCACTTCTCTACACCCGTATACGTATTTTTCAAGGTTACAGCGTATTTCCATGTGACTAAAAAGCAAAGCCAGTTTAGGCAAAGAGACAGGACGAGTCTGACCAGTGGTGGTGCTACTATGGCCAGCATTTCTGCCACTTCCAGGGCACCACAGTTCCAATAGAGATGCTCTCAACCCATGTTTTTCTTTTCTCTTTTCTCTTCTGAACAGTTCTATGCAAAGCAGGGAGAAAGAGAGTAAACTGAAGGCTGCCTCCTTCTCAGAGTTCTCCCTCCCTGCGATTTCTTCATATGTCCTCATCTATCCAGTCAGAACTGCTGCAATAACAATTAGACAATAGTGAAAGTAAAGCTTACATTGGTTCCATTGAGAAAATTTCCAATGGCTAGTAGAGTAGAAAGGATAAATCCCAAAGTTTTGTTGTTTTCAAGCTGGTCCATTCCTTCCTTCAAATCCAAAAGTGGTTCTGCAACCTCCTGACATTAACAGGAAATAAAGAAAATGTAGCATATTGTGTATCAATTCAGCGTTTTTAATTATCACAAAAATCCCAAAGCTATGCTCCATAGAATGTAAAATTGCAAGGCTCTCTCTTCCTCCTCAGCTGCTGAATGTTCCCAAAGTTAGTGCCACTTTCAACCCTAACAGTAAATTGGAGTCATTTAAACTCGGACATGCCTGTTAAATTGCTTTTTAATTTGAGCAAGATGCATGATTCTGAGAAACATGAAGGCTGCTATAGGATGTACCCCTGAATGGTTTAGTTAGCCTAAGGCCCCATTTCCCCTTTTGTTCCACACTTCGTAAGAATTTGGAATTTTCAAACAGTGCAGCGCTGATCTTCACTCTCGATTTACTAGACTTCCACAAATTTATCCCAGCTGAAATCGGGCACATCAAATTCCTTAACTCGGTCTCATGAGAATGATATTTCTTTTATTTATTTTTTCCTTCTTGGCATTTGAGAAAGAAGAATAAAGACCTCCAACAATGAATTATAATAATAGTTGCTTTCGATTCATCAAGCATTAACTGAATCTACTGGACAATGCTCTTGCCCCCCCTGCCCCCCACATCAAAAGCATGAGGTATGAACACACTTCATACCATTAACTGGATATCAGTGTGAAGGAAAAAGGGGAAATCTGCACTGAGTTCAGCCACAACCATAAAGAAGTGAAGCAGAAGCAGCTTAGGATAGGCCTGGCACCACACATACCAATCTCTATCTCAGGGCCAGATATATGGGGATGCCTCTCCCACCAACAAAGACCGGCTCCTTCTGTAAGCAGCTGAGGTTCTAGAAACTGGTTTCCCAGAAGACAACACTCATTTGCTGGATCTCAGTGGGAGATGTACACATTTAGGCTCCAATTACAGTGGTACCTCATGTTGCGTAACCTCCGTGTTACAGAATCTTCGGGTTATGGTCGTGGCAAACCCAGAAGTGTATTACTTCCGGGTTTTGCTGCACGTGCATGCGCAGATGCACTCAAACGCGCCACGTGTGCGCTCAGAAGGGTGCCTCCAGTTACGAAGTTTTCGGGATACGGCCAGGCCTCCGGAACGGATCCCGTTTGTAACCGGAGGTACCACTGTATAAACAATGTTATTATTCTTTCTTTGGAGTGTTCCCAAAGGGTGGGTGGAATCAAATTGGGTAAGTTGTGAGTTGCAGTGGAGAATGTGTGCTTACCTTTCCCCCTCCTGTTCTTTCTCAGATTAACCCTCCCCTCACTAAGCTACATTTTCACACCTGGAGGGGAAAATATAGGGAAACTACAGGAACCAAGTCTCTGCAAACCCCTTTCTTCACTCCCAACTCCCAACCTGCTCAGGCTTCCAAAGGGAGAGGAAAGAATCACAGATCTCCTTACGTTTAGCCTGAGTTTTACTCTATGTCAATAGACCTTTCTGAGTGATTACTGTCTCAGAAGCAAATTTGTAGTAACTTTCATATAAGCAGCCTGCTTCTGATAAATAGGAATTACCTTTTCCACAAGCTCATAATCCATTTTGAATGCCCAGAGCTGAAGTCTAGGAGAAAGTTCAGTGATTGAAGAAAGAGTCAGAAGGAACTGCTCAGCACTGCCCAGAGGAATATCAGGGTTGGCTAGCTGAGCCTCCTGAATTTTCTGCTTCTCCTCTTCTGTGGGAATCATGGTGAGAATTTTCTAGAAAGACAAGAAAAATGACCAACTACATACACAAGGCTAAAAATCTGAGGCAGCTAATCCAATCTGTGCTCACTAAAGTTGAAATACTTTTTTAATACATTCTGAAGACACAAAGCCCCAAGTGTTGAGAAATATTAAGCATCACATTGGCATCTTCATAATTTTCCACCTATGCTTTTCAAAGCAGCTGACAAAATAAATTTATATACCATTTTCTACAACTGCTGGCTACCACCAGCACAATCTGGAGGAAGGCGGTTTGTGCCTGCATGTCCATTGTTGACTATGGATCCATCTGCACGAAGAGGTGCTCTGTGTGCAGGCCCTGGGGCAGCATGAGGGACGACACCTGTACAAGCCTGGTCGATGGGCTAGCAAAGATCACAATCATGTGTTCAGGAGGTCAGGAAACAAGGGGGAATGAACACAACACAGGTCCTCTTCCCTGCCTGCCCCAAACATATGATTGGCACTGCTGCAGAATGTGGATATACGTCCAACCCCAAACACCTATAACTAATGATAAGCTCTTAGCTTAAACTTCAGGGCAACCAGTGAGGCAATCGCCTCAGGCGGCAGGATCCATAGAGGCAGCAGATCTGGCCTCCAATGAATGCATCTCCTGCTGCCATGGTGGCAGCAGTAGGCAAAGCATGCTCCTTGGAGGCTGAACGTGCCTCCTTTTTGGCAGCTTTCCCAGGCTGGCAGCCTCTTCAGTGGCCTCTTGGTGAATAGGAGGTGCTGCTGGTTTCCTCTCACCCTTGTTCCCAATGTAGATCATTATTCCACCCATGTTCCCAATGTTAACAACTCGCCCCTTCTTCCCTGGCCAGGGGAGCCTGTGCCATCTTGTGGTTTGCCTCAGGTGCCAAAATGTCTTGGGCCAGCCCTGCTCATTGGTTGCCCCCCCCTCCTTCAATACCTCTATTCCTTCCTTGTTTAAGGCATATTCATCAAAGTTCAAAATTGCAGTCTTGATCGTCCTTGGAGGGGGCAGTACCGTCAGGCCAATATTAATAGCGTTGCTCCTCTTCGAATCCAACACAATGATTTCCTGCCTCTTGCCATCTGCAGCGGTTTTCTGAGGGAGGAAAATGGGGAGGGAGCTATTTTATTTATTTGTTTAACAAAGCTTATACACTCGGCAGGCAACCTCTAACACTTTTAAGGGCATGCATCAGAATGACTTTATACTGCATTATCCACACGGACATCAATCTACAATGGTGACAACCTCCAGGGCTGTTTATGGTTCAAAAGACTATGGCATATGTCCATACTGGCAGGACTAGGTATTAGGAGCAGCTAGAGTGAAGGGAGAGGAACCTTGCTATCTAACTAGTAATTTTATACTTGGGCCATAATCCCATTTCTAAGCCTCTCCTCAAAAAAGGAACTTGGGTTTGTTAATGGTTGTGGATCCTTAAGAGCACTGCTATAGAAGTTCTAGATTCTCAGTACCCAGGTTGGGCTTGCTCAGAATGTGTCATGCTGAAAAACTGCTAGCTGCTGCTGCCCATTGTCAGACATCTCTGATTTTCTCTTCTGATGCCCAGCAATAGGTGAAATTCAATAGGTGAAATGTGAATTACTGTGTCAGGCTGTAGGGTAGCCTCCTCCAATCTGCTACCTGCCACAATTTCTGGCCAACAACTCCCATCAGCCCCTGCCAGCACAGTAGTCATGGTAACCATGGACTCTGCCATTACTGGTTTCCAGACCTTCAGAAGTATCACTTCTGCTGCAAGTTCCCTTCAGAAGCAACCTTTGCTTGACTTCGTTGCAATGCTAATGAGAAATGTATTGACAGCCAACATGGGGGGGAGTAACCATTAGAGTCAAACGTTGTGGGAAATCGGGTCCTCCCTTAAAGAGACCTGTGTTGCGGTGAGGCCTGGCAACCAAACCCTGTGTTGTGGGTGGGTTTCACTGAATAGCCACAACACCCAATTGGTAGGTCCCTTGATGCTGGGTTCAATCAGGCCAATGGGACGCAGGCTAAATGGATCAAGGGACCTATTTATACCCATGCACGTGACCCAGAGCTTCCTCTTTTGACGTGTGCATCAGAACACCCACCCACCTCTCCCTACTTTTAGGGCTTTGCGCTTGACCTTGCTATGCCGTCGTGTGTCGTCTGTTGTTGGGACTGGGGCACGGTAGGAATTTTCCCCACTTGGCTGATTTGGGTTTCGCCTGCCGCGTAGCAAATCGTCACAACTTGTAAGGTTGCGGATAGGCTCTGGTTCAGGTGATAGGGATGGGAGAACGCTCTTGCCATCCCTTTATTCTGTTAAAGGAATCCAGGAACTCAATGGTTTGGTCAACCCTGTGAGGGGGTTGTGCCCGTGCCTGAGTCCAGGGGGGCATTTGGGTGGCGGAGATAGCCCATTCCTGGCTTTCTGCTTATTCAGGTGTTCACCCTTCGCTGACCTATGCTGGAACCCTGGGTCAGCGCTACCTGCAAGGGTGCAGGGAGCTAGTCGAACCAGAGCCTATGCAACCACTCACTTGCTGTAATCAATAAAGTTGTGGCCTAAATTCTGCCAAAAACCAAACCAAAATTTGAGTCTTGTCTGAATTTATTTAAGGGGGAGGTTTCAAGGTCTGAACACACAATCACAAGTTAAGACTCAGAAACAGAAATAAGATTTGTTGCAGCTGTATCTCAGAATACGTGCTGCGAGATATGAGCAAACCTCAGTTTCCCTCTTCTGATCTTAACTGGAGTGTGAGTTCTCCATCCCAATTTCTGCAGGCATGCCTCTGTCAAGCACCTGCTCAGATTTACTGAACCAAGAAATACAGGCCACTTAGATGGCATGGCAGTGTCTCATCAGTGCAGGCACACAGCTGGGCTCTGTGCATTTTCAGAAGAGTGCTCAGAACAGCTTGCAGCCTTTGCCACTGTGTGTGTAAAACTTTGCCATTACCGTTATTAATATTATGAGAGTCACTTTTTATTGGGTTTTATAAACAAGGATCGTAATAAACGATACAAATAAATAGACCAAGCCTTCTCACGTCATTTGCGTATCACAAAAACAGCACAATTAAGACTGCTGTAATATCTGCAACATGTGATCCATTATTAGTGGTCAATGTTCTCGGTTCATGAATTGGTTTAGACAAAAACAAAGGGGAAACAGGATAAAACAGAGTTAACACATAACATTCAACACTGCATAAAATGTGTTCTCCCTAGCAGAGAGCGCGCGTTGCGGTGGGGGATACAAGCCACCCCATTGTTGCTGGGCAGATTGGTGGAGGGATCCAGGCAGTGAATTGGTTAATCGGGTCGCTGGGGAGAACTGCTTGTTGCCAATTTTGAAGGAGGGGTCAGAGGTTTTAAATACTGGTCGCCCAACTTTGGGCGTCCTCTTGGCTGCTTGCACTGGATCACCTGCCCACCCATTGGGGGGGTTGTTCGCTTGACCTTGCTATGCCTGTCATGGGGTCATCTGCTTTTGGGGCAAGAGCCTGGTAGGAATTTGTCCATTTGGCTGATGCCATTTGGTTTTGCCTACTGCGTAGCAAATCGTCACAACTTGTAAGGTTGGCGGTTAGGCATTGGTTCAGATTGGTTGGTGGAGGGGTAAGTGCCTGTCCCTCCAATGGTGGTGCGGAAAGGGAATTCCGTTAAAGGAATCCAGGGGCTTGCTATCCCTTTCGTCGTTGTCCCTGGCATCGGACTTGGGCCGTGCAAGCCCCAGGGGGCATGAGGGTGAGAAGTGAGGGACTGATGTCCAGCTTCATTTTCTCCCCAGAATTTGTTTCCCGCACTGGCTTCAGCTGGAATCTGGAAGTCAGTTCTGTCCCCTGGGGCAAGGACAGATAGTCGGAACCAATGCCTAAGCATCCACTCACTTGGATGTATTTAAATAAAGTTGTGGCCAAAATCGTGCCAAAAACCCAAACCAAAATTGATGTGTGATGTATGAGTTATTGGGGGGTGGCTTGGGGACCTCGACACGCAACTAAATGCCTAAACAGGAGTCCTTGTGGTTCTCAAACAGAATGCGTCTATTGGCTGCCGCAGCGGCAAGCGGGAGGGCTAATGGCGGCGATCAGGCAGCTGCGATGCGAGTGGTTGTGTGCTGTGTTGTGGCGGGAGAGCGATTTTCAGCATCCCCCCCCAACAATCAATCGGCCAATCACTGCTTACAATCTCGGGCTCGCACCAAAAAACTATTCCCCCCTCAGCACTACCTGTGTATAAGACGAGCCTAAATTTTGAACCACATTTTGGGGTCTAAAAAGCTCGTCTTATACATGGAAAATTAGGTAATTCCTCTACGGTCTTCATGGGGCCTGTATGGCAAATGGCTTCTTCAAAAAAGTGTCTTCCAAGGAGAGGATAAGTGGGTCATCCATGTCGCTTATTCCTATTGGTGGGGCAAGGAGTGGACCACCTCAAAAGGAGGAAACCTACTGGAGAATTTCAAATACTAACCTGGATGTCACAATCTACAGTCAGACTCTCCATACATCCACGCACACCCACATACAACCTAAATACTTAGAATTAGTACTCACACCTTAGGTTGGGGGCATATGAAACCTGCTCCGTCAGATGAGTGGCAGGGTCATTCCATATCAAGTGGTCCAATTTTTGATGATTTTTTTTAACCTCATGTTTTCCAATTTTCTTAAAATTTTGTACACTTGTTGAACGATCATAACTATGTTTAAATCTAAAATTTTAAATTTTTATCTCATTCCGTTTTTGAGTTATGAGGGTTTGAAATTTAAAAAAATTGATAATTTTGGCCTTGCAGGACTACACAAAAACCTTAAAAGCTGAGCCCGGAATTGAGATGTTTCAAAACCAATCTCTTCAGAACTTCATGGGTTATAATATGATATAGCACATGAGGGACTTACTTTAAATTTTAAGGTTAAGTTACATAATCTAATATTTTTAAAAAGCTATTTTAAAAAATTAATATGATTAAAAATTCCACAAAAAATGTATTGATCATTTCCTATTTCTAAGAGCTTCCTGCAAAAGTTCTTCTTGTGATCTCAAAGGGATCACATTAAAAAAAAACATTCTGTTGTTGGCTTTATGGTGTTCTACTTAAGATAAATGGGTCTTCTTGGAGTAATAGTTAACAGAATAAACAAGACTTCAAACCATAATATCAGTTACTTCAGGCATTTCTTCAAAAGAGTTATTCAATTAAAACATGGGTAGGCAATCTAAGGCCTGGGTGCCGGATCCGGCCCAATCGCCTTCTAAATGCGGCTCACGGATGGTCCGGGAATCAGCTTGTTTTTACATGAGTAGAATGTGTCCTTTTATTTAAAATGTGTCTCTGGGTTATTTGTTGGGCATAGGAATTCGTTCATTATTTTTTTCAAAATACAGTCCAGCCCCCCACAAGGTCTGAGGGACAGTGGACTGGCCCCCTGCTGAAAAATGCTGCTGACCCCTGAATTAAAGGGTATCTGAAAAGCTAGCCAGTCTTTTTAATTTTTTTAATATTCTGTTGGAAGCCACCCAGAGTGGCTGGGGCAGCCCATTCAGATGGGTGGGGTACAAAAAGTAAATATAATCGTTGTTGTTGTCGTCATCCTGCGCTTACTGGTTCTGTTTCATTTCCCCGGATAGACCAGTGATGCTTACAATACTGTTGGTTGACTACTGCATGCCCTATAGTAACCCAAATTTACAATGAATTCCGAGCCATCAGATACAGTTGAAGTTCCTGATTAAGCTGTCTATTAAGCAGTTAGTTTACTATAGATTGAGGTTGAATCCTGACAAGACAGAAGTACTGTTTTTGGGGGACAGGAGGCGGGCAGGTGTGGAGGATTCCCTGGTCCTGAATGGGGTATCTGTGCACCTGAAGGACCAGGTGTGCAGCCTGGGAGTCGTTTTGGACTCATAGCTGTCCATGGAGGCATAGGTCAAGTCTGTGTCCAGGGCAGCTGTTTACCAGCTCCACCTGGTATGCAAGATGAGACCCTACCTGCCCGCGGACTGTCTCGCCAGAGTGGTGCATGCTCTGGTTATCTCCCGCTTGGACTACTGCAATGCGCTCTACGTGGGGCTACCTTTGAAGGTGACCCAGAAACTACAACTAATCCAGAACGCGGCAGCTAGATTGGTGACTGGGAGTGGCTGCCGAGACCACATAACACCGGTCTTGAAAGACCTACACTGGCTCCCAGTATGCTTCCAAGCACAATTCAAAGTGTTGGTGCTGACCTCTAAAGCCCTAAACGGCCTCGGTCCAGTATACCTGAAGGAGCGTCTGCGCCCCCATCGTTCTACCCAGACACTGAGGTCCAGCGCCGAGGGCCTTCTGGCAGTTCCCTCACTGCGAGAAGCCAAGTTACAGGGAACCAGGCAGAGGGCCTTCTCGGTAGTGGCGCCCGCCCTGTGGAACGCCCTCCCACCAGATGTCAAAGAGGACAACAACTACCAGACTTTTAGAAGACATCTGAAGGCAGCCCTGTTTAGGGAAGCTTTTAGTGTTTGATGTACTACAGTATTTTAATATTTTTTTGGAAGCCGCCCAGAGTGGCTGGGGAAGCCCAGCCAGATGGGCGGGGTATAAATAATAAATTATTATTATTATTATTATTATTATTATTATTATTATTATTGGCCACAGATGAAAGCATTTAAACACACTCCATACAGAATATAAGAATAACGCCTATGTTATCTCCTTATCTATACTCTACTCACCCAAAGGAAGCAACTATGACAGACGTTTATATCCCCATTGCAACGGGATCTAGTAACATTTCCCATCCCATTACATTTCTTAGCATCGTAGAACTGTTGAATTCGAAGGGGCTCCAAGGGTCATCATTCCTCCATGCAGTGAAGGAATCTCAACCAAAGCAACACTCTCTTTCGCTATCTAGTCAGGCTCCAACAAGCTTTGCTTATTTTTTCCTGCCACGAAATGGTAAATATTGTGTGTGCCATGAACGGGGTAAAGTTAAGCCTGGGCTTAACCCACCCACGTTAAGGTAAGTGGGATTAATTGTGCTTTCCTGTGCCTGGATCATGACCACCCTTGATCCAGAATGATGCTTTAATCAAAGATAATGGCAACCTAAGCAGTTACAACCTAAGCAGTTAAAGTTTTGGCCCATGGATATGAAAATCAGTAGTTTGACCAATTCTCTCCTCCCCAGTCAGATAAACTTTAGGGGCAGGAGGAAAGGGCAGTCCCCCTCCCCTTTATAATCTCTGTAGCTATTGACTGGAAGAGATCTGGCTTCAGTAAATATATACTCAACTCAATATACTCAACTCAATAGAGACGTCTTTAGCCATATGCTAAGATGTTTGGGATGTCTGTTGTTGTTTAGACTGGAGGTTGCTCTATGACAGGGTTTACTAACAGGGTGTGTGAGTGACTGGAGCGCATCAGATGGAAATCTATGTCAAGTGGAATGAAATGCTTCAATGGTAGGCCCAGTTCACCTGCCACACAGTGAATGTTCACATTAAATCATCGTTTGCTTTAACTATGGTTTAATGTGACATGCGGACCAGGCTGTAATATAAATAGATTGCACATACAAATGGGGAATGGAAAACAGAAGGTTTTACAAACGACAACACATCTGACTTGTTTCCTGCACTAGAGTTATTCATACACTATACAGAATTATGTAGAATTTAATAAATAAGAATAATTTTATCATTTATACCCCACTCATCTACTTCTACTACTTATTTAAACCAAAGTAAAAATATGTGGTGGATTTGCAAGCATCTCGCAGCTTAAATAATAAACTATGAACAATAAACAATAAACAACAATTCTCAAATAACACGCATTAAAATTAGTCATCTGCACAATGAGGTCTCAAAAACTAGAATTCAGATTCAGACTCTCCTCTCTCTAAATCTAGAAGCACCTTTCATCTGTCTGCCCAAAAGGCCTTAAATCAGGCTTAGGCAAACTCGGCCCTCCAGATGTTTTGGGACTACAACTCCCATGATCCATGGGAGCTAACAGAACCAGTTGTCATAAAAGACAAAGAAAATAGTAAAGAAAGCTGAGGCTTCCTTTCTTACAGTTTATATCAACTAGAAAATTACAGTTGACTACTTGTACAGATGTTGCACAGAAGATTCAATTTCATTTAAGGAATCAAACCTATTTTGGAGCATTTCTTAATAGCTAACATGGTCCGCAAGATGTAAAGCAAAACTGTCTTGACTATATTGGGAAATTTTGCAATAATTCTTGGAATTACTTTATCACGAAGAGCTGGCAGATTTGGTTTAGACACATAAAATATGATCAAAATCAATGCAAATCAAGAGAAATACCTTGGTGACAGGAAGCTCCTTGGATTTAGATTCGAAGAGGTGCTCTAGTTTGGAAGTGTCCACCTTAATAGGCTCCAGTTTTGACCACAGGAATCCTTTGCAGCGCTTGTTGTTCTTACACTGCCACTCAAATGGCCTCACCTCATTCCAAAACAGACGGATTGTTTTTTTCTTTTTTATAAAGGCTGGCTGACCTCTGGGAAGCGGGGGCGATCCTAAACCCTGAGGAATGCCGAAGAGGGATGGGGGTGCCAATAAATTACCAGAGGGTGGGGGTGGAGGAGGACACCCATAAAACAAGGGAGGGGGTGGAGGAGGCAAACCTAAAAAGGAAGGTGGGGGTGGAGGAGGGGGAGCTAAGGAGTCACCAGAACCCATTTCCACGTCCAAGATGTCCACATCATCCTCATCCCGTAAATCTGTAAAATCCATATCTTTGATTTTCAGTTCTCTGGGATTGGCCATGAGCTGGTCCCAGATATAGTCAGATTCCTTCTTAGGCTGCACTGGTGTTTTTTCAGAGACCTTTTCACTAAAATCACTCTCAGGAAAGTTGGAGGTCTTGGCCAGTTCACCATTGTTGAATCTTTCTGCAAAGGCCTTGACGCTGCCCTGGTTGTCCAAATTCCCAATCTCCATTCTTTTGACACTTTCATCTTTGGCCTGTTTGGTAGCCTTCAGAACTGAGATCCTGCTGGCCAGGCTAGTGATAGAGTCTTCACTTGCCTCCACCATCTCCTTTTCCTCCTCCTTCTCCTCCAGCTCTTTATCTTCTTCATCCTTGGGCTTCTTGTTATGGGCATACAACATGTCCAACATGAACCTCTTGTTATTGAGAATGTTGCTGCACTGGTCATTCACACCAACATCTTGAATGGTCTGTAACCATGGACCTGAAACCACACATTGAACGGAACTGAGTCAGGAGGTTGTTCAAATAACAATAACAATAATTTTATTATTTATACCCCACCCATCTAGCTGGGTTTCATCAGCCACTCTGGATAGCATTAAAATTTTCCTGATACAGGGTTGCCTTCAGATGTCTTTTAAAAGTCAAGACAGTTGTTTATTTCCTTGACATCTGATGGGAGGGCATTCCACAGGGTGGGCACCACTACCGAGAAGGCCCTCTGCCTGTTCATAAATACATGCACAACAACATATAACTTGGAATTAATGGGGCTGTCTGGGAGAGTTAGAAATAAAACAGCATATTCCTAGGTCCTACATAATCTGGGTTTTGGGAAATCTTTCAGGTGAAAGCTTAGTTAAGCAACGAAAAAGAGAAAACTATGTATTTGACATTGCTTTTTTGCTTTCATTAACAAAACAAAACTAAACAAAACATATATAATTTCAGTATCTTTGAATCTTTTGATGTCCCCCCCCCAAGTTTTTAATGGCCAACGTGTTGTTCTAAACATACTGCCATGGTAACTGTTCTGCGCATAGGTAAAAGGTAAAGGTAAAGAACCCCTGGACAGTTAAGTCCAGTCAAAAGCAATTATGGGGTTGCGGCGCTCATCTCACTTTCAGGCTATGGGAGCCGGCATTTGTCCACAGAAAACTTTCTGGGTTATATGGCCAGCATGACTAAACCGCTTCTGGCGCAACGGAACACTGTGACAGAAGCCAGAGCGCACGGAAACGCCGTTTACCTTCCCGCCACAGCGGTACCTATTTATCTACTTGCACTGGCGTGCTTTCAAACTGCTAGGTTGGCAGGAGCTGGGACAGAGCAATGGGAACTCACCCTGTTGGGGGGATTTGAACCGCCGACCTTCTGATTGGCAAGCCCAAGAGGCTCAGTGGTTTAGACCACAGCGCTACCCATGTCCACCCATGTTGTTCTAAACATACTGCCATGGTAACTGTTCTGCGCATAGTAAGCATCGTCACCTGGATGATAACTGAAAACCGATTGGTATCTTACACTCAACGATTCTGGACATTAGTGAAGTTATTGAAAAAGCAAGGAAGCACATTTGAAGCCTGGTTTTCTCAACTGGATTGATAATTTCAGGCCAGAGTCCTAGGGAGGGCAGGTGTGATGGTGCAAAGAGGAGCACTGTTGATTGAGGCAAAGGCAAGTCAAGTAGATGGTGTGCTCAGTTTTATTGTTGTGCCCAGTTACTGTTTTGGGGCTTTCAATAAGTTCATATACATGAACAAAAAACACTGTATTACTGAACAGTTCCAGAGCTACCGGCACAGGGAAATTCTGAACTTTGACAGCAAGGGAGCTATTGGATTTCTGAGCCTGCCTGGCCAAACTCTGGGAAGCTTCCTGACTTACAATAAGCCAAATTTTATGCAGACTCCCTTTATAATCTCTTTGCCTAAGTCCTAGACTCTAGGTCAATGCATTTTAGCTAATGCGATTTCACTAGATGCCAGTGCAATGAGGTTTTGCTGCACGATGCCAATGCAATACAGCCAATTAGATTAAGCTACATGAAAGTAAGGGCAACGCTTTGTGCCCTCAATCTGGAAATTTCTGGGTAAAAATGGATTGGGGGGATGGCTCTCAGCAGCAATAAGGGAAGCAGGCTAACTGCTATCAAAGTCATGAGTAGGTACTAACAGGCAGTATAAAAAGCAGAGGCAAGTCTGGGGGAGACCTTTCATGAAACATTTCACCTTCCCCAAAGGCCCACATCTTCAGCTGAAACAGCTTGCTTGAGAATTTCTAGCTCAGCTGTACTCAAAACACCCATCTGTGTTCATGAAACCCCAAAAGATCCCCATGACGGGTAATTAGCTCCTTTTTCTTTAGATTTGGTTTATTGAAATGTCTGAATACTTAACAAACCGAGGAAGCACAGAGGAAACTGAGTGTGTTCCCAGCCAGCATCTGGTAAAAAGAAAAAGTCTCAGGGCTTCCCCAAAGGGAATGAAAGCTGCTAAACAACTCAGAAGGGAAGCCTCTTATCAAGTACAATGGTGCCTTGGTTTATGAACTTAATCCATTATGGAATTCCGTTCTTAAACCAAAACTGTTCTTAAACTGAGGCGCGCTTTCTCTAATGAGGCCCCCTGCCGCCGGTGCCCTTCCACTGCTCATATTCCGTTCTTAGACCGAGGTAAAGTTCGCAAACCGGGACACTACTTCTGGTTTTGCGGAGTTTGTAAACCGAATAGTTCGCAAACAGGGCTGTTCTTAAACCGAGGCACCCTGTATTTGTTCTTACAACAATAGTGATGCAAACATCTTGCTCCCCTTTGCGGCTCTCCCCAACACACTGAGAGGAAGCCCCTAGTTTTCGGCCTGCTAACAAGCTGGTGCAGGGTGAGGGCATTTCAATTCATTTACAACTCAAGATTACCGTATTTTTCGCTCTATAAGACGCACCAGACCACAAGAGGAGGAGGAGTTTTTGGAGGAGGAAAACAAGAAAAAAAATATTCTGAATCTCAGAAGCCAGAACAGCAAGAGGGATCGCTGCGCAGTGAAAGCAGCAATCCCTCTTGCTGTTCTGGCTTCTGGGATAGCTGCGCAGCCTGCATTCGCTCCATAAGACGCACACACATTCCCCCTTACTTTTTAGGAGGGGAAAAGTGAGTCTTATAGAGCAAAAAATATGGTAATTTTGTACCCATCTCCCCTTTCATCTCTTCATTAAAATGAGTAAAATGCCTTTCTAGAACCTTTCCTCTTGTGCTCTTATAAATATCTTCTTTAGTATTCTCAGTAGCATCTGCTAAAAATGTCAAAATCATGCCAATCTATTTTAATCCTTTTCCAGAACTGAAGTGAGCAAATGACAATACGAGAAATAAGAGTCAGAAAATTCTCTTGCAAAACCAAGGCGCCATCTCATTTTCTTGGGATTGGGAAACCTTGGGCTCCTGGGCCAGATCTGGGTGACCATGCACTTCCTCCCATTGCCTGGCCTTGATTTTAGAAAGATCAGACCCATGAAAAACAGCACAAATGCGGAAGCCTGCATGAGATGCAGATGTGGAGCAACTCTCTACTAACTATTTCACTCCCCTTCATACATTCATATCCTTACAAAAGTACAGAAAAATGAAACTTTAAGAAGAATATAACATCATTGGGGTATGTGTCAAGAAAGAAACAGTCCTTTAAAAAGGGTAGTAACTTAATCATAGTCCAGGACTTTTGTAGAGTGGGTTTGGACACTAGAGTCCAAAATGTGATTTTCATTTTCTTGCATAGCTTCTAGAGAGTGAAATATTTTCTTTCCCAGATACCTCTTGGGGTGTATATGCTGCATGCTGAAAACATTAAAAGAGAAGTGCCTGCCAAGGTTACACACATTCTACATTGAGAAAAGTGGAAAGCTGCACCTAATTACTGCAGCCCCATAAAAGTGAATGTGAATATCCGATTATCTGATAAAAAGAAGGACAGCAGAGAAAACAAGGAGAGGCACTATTGATAAGCACTCTTGCCTATCCCCTTAGAAAGGTTAATGAGAAGCAAGGCCATCTGTGATTGTGATTTCACTCTGAACCTGCTAAGAGTGACCACTAGGGATGGAAGAAGCATCGTGTGGACAAAAGCCCTCCAAACATAGCAATAAGTTGTCAAACAGTTATTGCAGAGTTGTCATTTTAAGGAAAAGGGGGAGTTTGATGCACAAGATGTTCTGTATTAAGTTAATAACATGGAATCAGGAGAGATATACGATAGCAAGGAAGGCAGCAACTGAAGAGGGAACAATGGTGAACCCTACCCCAGCGCCATATGCAAAAGCGCACCAATCTCTGAGCCTTTCAGTCAGAAGCCACATGCAATTATAAGCCAGGTGTCTGGGATTTAAAGTGGGGAACAGTGAACTGTCATGCTAGGATCTGAAGTAATACGTGAACAGATAATTCAGAAAAACCTACGCTTCTGAAAATGGCAAAATTTCTTTGGCAGACAGGTGTCCCAAACATGCAGCATCACATTTCAGCAAGGGGGAAATAGCAGGGAAGGTTTTCCACAAATCTAGACCCTCTCCTAAAGGCGAACTTAACAGGAGTCTTGAAATGTGAATAATGGCTGTTTTTGTAACGAGATTCTAACTAGTAAGGAAACTTCAAGAATACTATCCCCATGGAATAATGCCTTTTAATTAAAGTTCTGCTTCTTCTGTGAGTCTGCGCAGAAAACCTCTACTGAGCCCTGTGCCCAAAATGTCTAGGAACTGAGGCTTTCAATGGAGGACACACCAGTAAACAAAAACAGATAAATACTTCTCTTACAACAAATGTTAAAATGAAGCTGCTGTTTTAAAATTACAAAAAAAAAAGGTCAACTGTTATGGAGAAAATACTTCACTTTACCAGTTTCATTGTCACTGGCCAACTTTTCCTCCCTTTCCTCCCTCTCTAAAGTGCTGCTTGCTGAGGAAATGCTGGATGCAGAACAATTGTCTTTTTCATTCACTTCTTCATTCTGCCTCTCTTTTTCACTTAGTATTGCACCTTCTTCTGCCTCTGGCTCTGGACCTTGCGCCACTCCGCTTCCTGGCTCCACCTCTGCAACCTCTACTTCTTGGGGTCTTTCTGCCCCCTGCTCCAAGTCTGCCTCGTCTTCCTGCTCTGTTTTAGTTTCTGCCTCTGGGTCAGGTTCTGGTTCACATTCAGGTTCACTGGCACTCACTGGTGAAAAGAATAATGGAGAAAGATTCGCTTAAAAACAGTGTGTCGTGCTTCACACAGTCAAGTGAGTTCCATCAGCCTTCATTTCTCCAAGTGAGTGAGAAGAGAAAAGGGTCTTGGTATCGGAGGCTGCTTTTAAGAAATGGCTGAGCGTGGCTTGAAGGAGGGCCTTGCTCATGAGACACACCGGAAATCTGCCATTTCCTGCTTGAATAAAGTCTGGTCAAACTTCAAGGCATTTATAAGTGTGTGTGTGGATGTGAAATTTCAACAATATAGGTACAAATATTTAATAATCCCATCTACACTGGGTGCTAAAAGGTTACGAAATGACTCCAGACAAATTATTCTCTCTCTCTTTAAAAGCAGGGAGCAACAGGGGAAAAGGACAAGATCATTTTTGGTTGCTGTATGCTGTTGTTGAAAACGTGTTTAGGTAAAGGTAAAGGGACCCCTGACCATTAGGACCAGTCGCGGACGACTCTGGGGTTGCGGCGCTCCTCTCGCTTTATTGGCCGAGGGAGCCGGCTTACAGCTTCCGGGTCATGTGGCCAGCAGGACTAAGCCGCTTCTGGCGAACCAGAGCAGCGCACAGAAACACAGTTTACCTTCCCGCCGGAGCAGTACCTATTTATCTACTTGCACTTTGACGTGCTTTCGAACTGCTAGGTTGGCAGGAGCTGGGACCGAGCAATGGGAGCTCACCCCGTCGCGGGGATTTGAGCCGCCGACCTTCTGATTGGCAAGTCCTAGGCTCTGTGGTTTAACCCACAGCGCCACCTGCTCCCCTAAAACATGTTTAGAGTGACTGATTTTTCATCTGTTTACACATAGAAAGGTACACATGTGTTAGTTTTATTAGAGCAGCACAGCTCTGAAAGGGCAGTGTCAGGCACTGTTGACAGCAAGCATATGTTTCCTCATGGCAATTTATTTCGGAATAGCTACATAAAACACTGGCTCAGCATCTGGCACAAATCTAGCTTCTAGCTGTTTGGCAAGTGGCATAAATTTGTCTCTTAACTGGCGTCTGACACATATTGTTGATTATGCAGTTGATTTCTTCCACCTCATTTGATAACCAGCAGATTTTCACATGCAAGATTTCTATATTGTAATGTAAAGAAAGTAGAAGGCACCCACAGGTACTCAGTCAAGCAGCTCACAGTTCTCAAAGACAGAATGGCCATGCAGAAGTGACAGAAATGTGAATATGTATGTTAATTTTGTGTAGTTGTGAAATCACCTCTTGGCTAAACTATGATACAGTTCTAGATTTTTCCTTCTGACCGGCCTGGCAGTTCTACTTTTGCAGTGTATGCAGTGTCAGAACGGAGACTGCAGTGATCTTTTCTTTTCTGATGAGAATTCAGATGACTCAGAAAGGAAGAGAAAAGGAAAGTGAGTCCAACCTAAGCAGTGTTACTTTATAGTGGAAAAATGGGGACCATCTGAAAAGAACACTACTAAAAAAATGAGGTACTACAAAATTAGTTTAAGCCAACCAGTCCCCTGCTGAAAAAGTTTGCTGACTCCTGCTCTAAAGGAAGGTCGGAACATGAATTTCTAATGCCATGCAACAAAGTCTATCTTCAGATTTTTCAGCAACAACTCCTGAGAGGTAGATGACTATTAGGAAAAAAACATTTTGAGATTTGACATATCTTCTTAATTTTCTACCTCTCAAATGAACTGATTCATAGATAGATATAGATATGAGCTAGAATATCAGCAAAATTCAAGTTGACCATGTAACGGCAATGTAAATAACAATGCCAATTTGAAATACAGCTGAAGCTTTTGGGATGACCCATGAACAGAGAACTTGAAGCTTTTCTGATTCTAGCAAGATACAAAGAAGGTAGTTCTACAGATCATGAGAGCTACATCAGTGATGGGGAACATG
>JAXCMG010000073.1:2691358-2714297 GCA_034642415.1 Podarcis siculus | reverse complement strand
GGCACTGGTTGTCAGTCACTGGCTAGGAGTGTCACCACTATGACTTCGCAGCTCCTAGGGAGCGGTTGGAAGCTATGTCCATTCTCAGAGAGCATTATGAGGCAGCATCTGAGATGGGCCCTTCTGGACTCAGCCATTGCTTTGCAAAGGTGGGTAAGGCGACTGCCGCACAGATCTCTTTCTTACAGCTATGCCTTTGCCATAACTTGATGCTATTCATATTTTTTTTATTTAATACCCTTCCGTAACTCACATACCAGTGTGCAATCCAAAAAGTCAAAACAGCTAACACAAGAATAAAATGATAAAAGCCCATTAAGAAAACTGCTTATTAGCAGTTTTCAGGCAAAGCAGCACCCCGCTGGAATGACAGAGACAAAACATGCAAGTTAAAACAAGACAAAGAAGGAAGTTATTGTTATGGCTGAACTGAAACTGCTAAATGTTTTCCATGACCACTTTCTGAAGTGCTGAGAATTACATCCCTGTTTCAATTATTTTTTGGCCCTCCCTCTAAACGTGCTTGCTTACTCATTTAAATTGGCCTCACTTTTGGTAACATTATCACATAGCTAAATCGGATTGGCTAAGCAGTATCATGGTATCATCCTTGCAGTACTTGATTCCTAATTGGGTGGGATCCCCCAATGTGACCAATACAGGAAATTGCAAGGGGCAACCCCGGGGGGTGGGGTGGGGGGTCGCTGCATGACACATAAAATAAAAAAGTGAGGCTCTTTTTTTCTAGAATCAACAGTGGAATAAAAGGCTCACTGCTGGCTATGTGATTTGAACTTTGATACAGCCATCTGTTAAAATGTAATCAAAGGACCACATGTAACTGTATTCTCTGAAATCGAGGGTGGTCCCTTTTTCCTTATAGGACGTTACCTAAAAGCTCCAATTCCATGAAAAGAAATCAAGATGGGCCATTTCAGAAGGGCTTATCAAATTCTTGCTTTGGAGTCTCAAGATTGCTGCCCCTGTAATTAGTGGGTGCATTTTTACAGATATTTGTAAGTGAAAGCAGATGTCCAGGAGGTTCTCCTGATCTAGTTCATCAAGGCATTCGCAATATCCCAAGTTTGGAATGAAAGGGTTAGCTAGGGAGAAAAGAGGAATTGCAGCCCCTTCCTCTAAAAACAAAATAAGCAAGGTGATCATTGCCACTATTTTAAACCACTTTGGCTTGTAGATGTGCATACAAATATTCAGTTATGCAAGACGTGACAGCTTTTGCCCCACTGGCAGCAGATCAATGCAAGAAGGATTTAAACAATTTCTGCGCATTGAATTCAAATCTGTTACATCCCACGTGGATAAACATTACATAAGGGGGTCTGAAACCCGATATCCCATAAACCTTGTTTCTGGCAGAAAATTACAGATGCAATATTATTGTGCGACTGCTGTCAAGCTAGGTCTCAGCTAAAAAAGGTTGTGAAACGTTCATCAGACAACAAAAGCAACCCCATTTATCACTGGCTTTTCAAGGTGGCAAAAACCTTTGCCTAGCTCCAAAGGCCATAAAGAAGAACGAGGGGGCTGCTTCTGCAGAGAATCTCTTCCCTGCTCATCATTTTATAAGGGATTCCCCATCTTAAAAGAGGCAAATCCTTCTCCTCTCTTGGCAAACTGCCTCCAAATGGCAGGGGGTGGGTGGTGGGCAAGAATTGTGCTGCTTCGTTTAAATTGGCAAAAAAACCCACCCTTGCAAATACACCATTTAAACAAGGCAACTGGCACAGGAACAAGGGAAATGGCTATAATCCCAATAAAGGTAAAGGTAAAGGGACCCCTGACCATTACGTCCAGTCGTGACCAACTCTGGGTTTGTGGCGCTCATCTCGCTTTATTGGCCGAGGGAGCCGGTGTACAGCTTCCAGGCCATGGGGCCAGCATGACTAAGCTGCTTCTGGCGAAACCAGAGCAGCGCACAGAAACACTGTTTTACCTTCCCGCCGGAGCGGTACCTATTTATCTACTTGCACTAGGTTGGCAGGAGCAGGGACCAAGTAACGGGAGCTCACCCCGTCGTGAGGATTTGAACCGCCAACCTTCTGATCGGCAAGTCCTAGGCTCTGTGGTTTAACCCACAGTGCCACCCGCGTCCCTTAAAAAGGTAAAGGTAAAGGTACCCCTGCCCGTACGGGCCAGTCTTGACAGACTCTGGGGTTGGTGCGCCCATCTCACTCTATAGGCCGGGGGCCAGCGCTGTCCGGAGACACTTCCGGGTCACGTGGCCAGCGTGACATCGCTGCTCTGGCGAGCCAGAGCCGCACACGGAAACGCCGTTTACCTTCCCGCTAGAAAGCGGTCCCTATTTATCTACTTGCACCCGGGGGTGCTTTCGAACTGCTAGGTTGGCAGGCGCTGGGACCGAGCAACGGGAGCGCACCCCGCCGCGGGGATTCGAACCGCCGACCTTTCGATCGGCAAGCCCTAGGAGCTGAGGCTTTTACCCACAGCACCACCCGCGTCCCACCCGCGTCCCTTACCCTTATACTAAGCTAGACTATATCTCCATCTAGCACAGTATTGTTAGCACAAACTGGCAGCAGCTCTCCTGGGTTTCAGGCAGAGGATTAAACCTAGGACCTTCTGCATAAAAGGAGTTGCTCTACAACTCTTCCCCAAAGACAATCCCTCTCATGCTTTGATAAATGACAAATGACAACAAAGCGAGGCAATCCACTTCTGACTGGTTGGACCCTTGGGATCAGTTCAGAAAGCACAATCCTCATTCTCGCTCAGCAACATTTGTTCTGACTGCACTAATTACATGGTTCCTGATTGACTTGGATCAGAGGCAGATTTAGGGGAGTATGACTGGTTCAGTCGCACTGGGCATAGAGCCTCAGGGAATAGGGAGTGGGTGGCGCTGTGGTCTAAGCCACTGAGCCTCTTGGGCTTGCCAACTGGAAGGTTGTCGGTTCGAATCCCCACAACAGGGTGAGCTCCCGTTGCGCTGTCCCAGCTTCTGCCAGCCTATCATGTCAAAAGCACACCAGTGCAAGTAGATAAATAGGTATTGCTGTGGTGGGAAGGTAAACACATTTGCTTTTGCCCTGGTTTCTGTCACAGTGTTCCACTGTGCGAGAAGCGGTTTAGTCCTGCTGGCCACATGGCCCAGAAAGCTGTCTGTGCACAAACGCCGGCTCCCTTGGTCTGAAAGCAAGCTGAGTGCCGCAACCCCATAGTTGCCTTTGATTGGACTTAACTGTCCAGGAGTTCTTTACCTTTAGTAATCGTGGTCGACTCTGGGGTTGCGGCACTCATCTCGCTTTATTGGCCGAGGGAGCCGTCGTAGAGCTTCCGGGTCATGTGGCCAGCATGACTAAGCCGCTTCTGGTGAACCAGAGCAGCGCACGGAAACGCCGTTTACCTTCCCGCTAGAACGGTACCTATTTATCTACTTGGACTTGATGTGCTTTCGAACTGCTAGGATTGGCAGGAGCAGGGACCGAGCAACGGGAGCTCACCTTGTCACGGGGATTCGAACCGCCAACCTTCTGATCGGCAAGTCCTAGGCTCTGTGGTTTAACCCACAGCGCCACCCGTGCCCCATCTTTACCTTTACCTTTTTTTAAATTAGAGCCTCAGGAGCACCACAACGATGATGTAGAATGCAAGGTGGGGGGGTACAGGGTTTGCACAGGGCACCGCTGAAATTTTAGATCCCAAGGTCCGCCAATGCTTGGATTATCCCAGGAAGGGAATGATAAGGGGGGACGGAAAGATTAGGGTTAAAAATGGTACCAAAGTAGTAGCAGATGGGGCAGACAATGGCGACAAACAACTTAGAAAAAAGGCAAAGCCAAGTAATTTTCAGGAACCATTTCATCCCTCACACAAACACAACAGAACCTCCAGTGTTTTGCAAAACTTGTGAACCCTACAATACCCTTGTTAATTTCAGGATGGCGCTACATGTTACTGATGGCATAGTGATATCATTGAAAACAGTGTTTGCACTCAGACTTGCCTCTTTGTCCCCAGAAATGCATCTCTCCTGGCGATGCAGAAATCCACTTACAGGCTGGCAAGATTGCTTCCTTTTCTTTGGCTTAATAAGAAGTCACAGTCACAAAGGTGGAGCTGTAAATGTGCCAGTATCTCTCTACAACCGGCAACGTAAGATTGCACTGCACTTATAACTTGTCCGGTAGGATCCCCCAAGGCTAACGTACATTTTATAAACACATTTATAAACACAACAATTTCTTTTTTGGGGGGCAGGGAAGGGGGTAGGTTGCAGAGAAATGAGGCCAGCCTTGTAGTGCAACAGCTGGTGCAAGCTGTTTCTGAATTCGCACTGTGAAGGAATCGGCCTTTACTCTCCTCGACGGCTTGTGTATATAATGGGAATGTATGTCAACTTGCAAATTATTCTTTCTGTCTGAAATCTTTCCACTGCCGCTACCACCACATCTTTCATAGAATTGCAAGAGTTGAACGATGCCTGCAAGGTAATCCAATCCAATCCACTGCCAAGTGCAGGAAAGCAAAACCTAGACCAGCCTGGATCCATTGCTGAACTCTTCTAGGAATGTAACTCTATAAACCACTTTGAAACCAAATTCGGTCAAGGAAAGCATATCGATATTTTAACTTATTTTCAATTAATTAATCTATTTTATGTTCACGCTGTTTTCTTACCAACCTCTCAATTTTGGCCTCTTCGGGTGGCGATGCAGCATGGCGAGAATTGGGCGTTGTAGGTGTACTTAATCCAGAATGAGGTAACGTAGAAGAAGAGGAGTTGTTGCTGTAGCCACTGTACCTGAAGTTGACAGAAGTACAGAGAAGCGGAAAAGGTCACTTCATAAACAGGTCAACAACATGCTGTTTTCATTAATGCACTACAAATGGATGCAGTTTTGAAATGTACTATTCCCTGGGTTAATAGTGTGCTAGAGGTCCACAGACAAAAAAATCCTGGCCAGTCAGTACAAATGCATTTGTAATATTCAGCACTGTTTGGTTTTTGTTGCCCAGTCACAAAATTCACAACTGGCAGAATTCCAGTTTAAATCTGCCAAATCTATGCATCCTTGGCTGTCTGGTCAACCACTGCTCATCCTCCAACTCTCGCTTTCCTGCTCACATCATTTCTGCTAATAGTGCACAATCCCTCACATCTCTAGACCCTATTTATGGGTGTTGTCCCCCCCCCCCAGTCCTATCATCTCTGCCCCGCTGCAATTTTGTTTCTCTGCCACCCAGTGTTTTCTCAGGTTCCTGTTTTTCTGACTACACTTTATGTTATGTACTGAAGTTCTCACCCTGGGCCAGCAGGGGGATACTGTAGATAGTTATGCAAATAAGGGATCGAAAGTGACGTTCAGTGATTGAATAGTTTTAGAAAATTGTTACAGTTACATTGTACTGGAGCTCTATATAAGCAGGCTGACTGAACCCTTCAGTTCAGTTCTGTTCTGGCCATCTGAATAAATAAGAGCTGTTTGAAGAATCGCTGTGTCGTCTGATATGTTCACCCACAACTTAACACTTTACTTTGTCCCATTTGCCTTCACCATAGGTGCCTTCTGATCAGCCTTCACAGTACTTTTCTCTCCCTCTCTGCTTGACAGGATTCCCTCCAGATCTTAGGGCACAATGGCCTTTCTTCAAGGCTCCCTCATAGATTAGCATTGACTACTGCAATGTGCTCTACGTGGGGCTACCTTTGAAGGTAACTTGGAAACTAGAACTAATCCAGAATGTGGCAGCTAGAATGGCGACCAGGAGCAGCCACCGAGACCATGTAACACTGGTCCTGAAAGACCTACATTGGCTCCCAGTATGTTTCCAAGCACAATTCAAAGTGTTGGTGCTGACCTTTAAAACGCTAAACGGCCTTGGCCCAGTATACCCGAAGGTATACCCATCAGCCCAGACACTGAGGTCCAGCTCCGAGGGTCTTCTGACGGTTCCCTCACTGCGAGAAGTGAAGGTTCTGCAGAGGACCTGTGGCAATCACACAGGGTCCCCGGATGTTTGACGGTCTATTGACCCTGTGCCACCACTGTGATTGCTTTCTTCGTTGCCACCACCCCGTTTCTCACAGGGACACACGAAGTCCAGACAGTTGTTAACATAAACAAATAATCAAGTTTATTATTAAATGCAGAACAAGCTTGTGGTTTCAGTTATTTTTTCTTGTATGTTTCTTAAACTTAGTTCCTTTGCTGTCTTATACGTTTCTAAGAACTCCAAACTGATTATTTGAACTATCTATCTGACTCCACCCAACAATTCTTCTCACTCTCTCTCACAATACAACTCTACCAACCCACAGACCTAACCTCCCTCTTCCCTCTTCAACTCCCAAACCTCAACTGACTTTCAAAACCTCCGACTCTAACTTTTACTCCTCCCTTGCATTCCCACTGGCCAATCACATCACACTCATTTAACCCTTTCCTTATGACCCACCTAGGAGGCAAAGGCCACAGGACCTTCTCGGCTGTGGCGCCCGCCCTGTGGAATGTCCTCCCATTGGATGTCAAGGAAATAAACAACTATCTGACTTTTAGAAGACATCTGAAAGCAGACCTGTGCTGTAAGCTGCCCAGAGTGGCAGGGGAAACCCAGCCAGATGGGCGGAGTATAAATAATAAAAAAGATGATGATGATGATGATGACTAGCTTCTTCCTGTACCAGTACCGCATCTCCTCTGCCCTTTTCCTCATTACTTCTCCACCTACAAACACATCCCCCCCCCATCCCTACGGCAACCATGTTGTGTGTTACATCACATCACCATGGAAGCCATTTTGTGACTGGTGCCTACAGCAGTTTCTCAAGATTCAAAATGTGCTCCTGGGTTAGAGGATAAAGGAGCCCCCTGTTTTTAATGTAGGAGGAAACAAAAAGTGACACGCAGCATTCTCTTACGCGCAATCACAGAGAAATAAGGAGCAAAACAGAAGAAAGCTTCTCTCTGGGAGCCCATATGTTCGCACAGTCTGGTTCCAGGTAAGCCATAGGGGACTTAGCATCATGGTCGGACCAGGCAATGGTGTGTTGCATGAGAAAACTGAAACACAATCCAAAGCGCGCAGGCGTGCACGCACACACACACACACACACAAACACAACCAGCACCATTACTATAAAACCTACTTATGTATAGCCTTCCCCCCCCCTCACAAGTGGGTAAGATTGTGCACAAGTTATCTGCAGAACAGCACTAGCACCTATTTTCCTGTTCCACGTATATTATATCCATTCAGACCTTATGGTGAAAGGTGGGTAAGAAATCTTATAAATAAATGGATACATGGACTGGGCTCTCTCAAGAACTCACTAAAGCTACAAATGTGCCTAAAATATGCACATACTTTGTCACGTGCAATTTCATGCCATCTTTTGAAGGTCAGGGTGAAAGGCCCAAAAATAAATTAGGGAGCACACACGTAACAAGACGTCTAACAGACAGAATGTCAGCAGGTGAAGCTTTCCACATAATTGCCCTTCCCTATAAGAGACGTGCCCTGCCACACAGCTGTTAAAAAGGCACAAAACCCCGGTGCTGACACACTGTCAACTATAAATCAAACCACACAAAGTTAGAGCAAAACAAACATCAACAAAACATTTGGGCAAGATTTATAAATTAAAAACTATTTAAACTGAAGATCTGGAACTATACAGCAGTCACAGGAAAAAGGTGATGGTGAGACGTGAGTGTTACAAAGATACAAAATTGTGAAAACAAATATTCCCACCGTCTTCCATGCTTTGATTGCTACATTCCTATCCCAGCAATTTACAAAACCACACTAAAACCAGTTTGCCAACACTGATAAAAGAAAATGGCAATGAAAATACTCTGAGCACATCGGCAAAGTCCCCACCGCCAGGACCGTAACTCCAAGGCTTCAACCAATCTTAATCTGGCCTGATTATTGCATGTTTACTTAGATCCATAAGTCTCACACATTCAATTCAAATTACTCCCAGGCAGGGATGGGGGTGAAATTCAATGGGGGTGAAATTCGATTCATTTCACATATAATGTCAAATATACCTAATTCACACTTTCCATCACAATACTCAAACCAAAACACAGCCATAACTTCAAATTTTGCAATGCAGTTTAAATAATAATAATAATAATAATAATAATAATAATAATAATAATAATAAAATAACACACACAAAAATGCATACACTGCAGCAAGGTGTGTATAGAAATGAATATACAGTAAAAAATAACACACAAACATCTGGTGTATGGGGAGAAATTGCTTTATAAAAATGTGTCTATTGGGGAAAACTGCAAACAAAAATGTGTATCTCAATGATGATGAATCTTCACGAAAAACAAATATCCTAAACTGAACTTAAGGGCATAAAAACAAAAGCTGAGAGAAATCAGAATTGTCAGATTCACTGAACTCTACCCCCAGGTGCACTGAGGAACTATATCAGGGGTCAGCAAACTTTTTCAGCAGGGGGCCAGTCCACTGTCCCTCAGACCTTTTGGGGGCCAGACTATATTTTTTTGGGGGAAAGGAATGAATTCCTACGCCTCACAAATAACCCAGAGATGCATTTTAAATAAAAGCACACATTCTACTCATGTAAAAACACCAGGCAGGCCCTACAAATAACCCAGAGATGCATTTTAAATAAAAGGACACATTCTACTCATGTAAAAACCGGGCCATCCACAGGCCGGATTTAGAAGGCGATTGGACCGTATCTGGCCCCCGGGCCTTAGTTTGCCTACTCATGAAGTATACAGTGGTACCTCGGGTTACATACGCTTCAGGTTACAGACTCTGCTAAACCAGGAATATTACCTCGGGTTAAGAACTTTGCTTCAGGATGAGAACAGAAATCGTGCTCCAGCGGCAGCAGGAGGCCCCATTAGCTAAAGTGGTGCTTCAGGTTAAGAACAGTTTCAGGTGAAGAACAGACCTCCAGAACAAATTAAGTACTTAACCTGAGGTACCACTGTGCTAACACCACAATATCATGCATGCATTCTGCCAAAGTGAGATAAAAATACTATCAATCAGATTACATATTTTAAAGGCATACCTCAAATCACAACCAAATGATCTCTAAGCAACTTACATGCTAACAATCCTCTGCATGTTTACTTGGAAGTAAGTCCTTTCTGGGAAGTTTTTGCAGGTGATATAGTGGTATTTTTTTGGGGGGGGGAAATAACTTTTAGGGTTTATCTGATTTCAGATGAACTCACCACACAGAAGATATATCCTGCTTGATAGGAAGGGCAGAGGGTGATGAGGGGAAATAGTAGATCTTTGAACTACAGATATTCCAGTGATTAGAAAAATGAGACTGATTTTAGGAAAGAGAAATGTGGACTTAAGGGCAGGAGAAAATGGCAGGTCTTGGGATCTCAGGGATCCCCTATCGCCTGGTGTCCAGAGAACTCACTTGTCACCTATGGGCAAGTGATCATCTCACAGGCTGGGTCATCTCACAGAAATCACTTAGAGCAGCCTTTCTCAACCTGTGGGTCCCCAGATGTTGTTGAACTACAACTCCCATCACCTCTAGCTAGCAAGGCCAGAGCTCAGGGATGATGGGAGTTGTAGTCCAACAACATCTGGGGACCCCCAAGTTGAGAACTGCTGACTTAGAGGTTTGCTGGCACATTTTGCTTTGCGTCTTCTATTCCATGAGGCCTAGCAACTTGCCTCTTTTAAAGAAAAGAAAGCTCACTGTACAACGCCCCTTCTGGCTATGTGCCAGGTACATCAGTACCTTGCTATTGGTGTCCATTAATTCAATGCTTCAGAAATTGGGGGAATAAATCATGGTGTTAACCATGTGGTCTTATCTGATATTATTTCTTATTGGACCAGCAAGGGTTTCAGAACTACAGTGGTACCTCTGGTTACGAACTTAATTCGTTCTGGAAGTCTGTTCTTAAGCTGAAGCCGTTCTTACCCTGAGGCGTTCTTTCGCTAATGGGGCCTCCTACTGCACACGCGCCTCTGGCGCACGATTTCCGTTCACATCCTGGGGCAAAGTTCACAACCTGGAGCAGTTACTTCCGGGTTAGCGGAGTTCGTAACCTGAAGCGTTCAAAACCAGAGGTACCACTGTTTATGACAGTATTCTGGTATAAGGAATCAAAATGCTGAAGCTCAGGAAAGGAAAGGAAAGGAAGACATTAAATTCAGTAGCATCCCATAACAAGGAAAGAATACTGTATGAAGAAGAATCACCCACCTAAGAGAAGACAAAGAGTGGAAATTAAAAGGATCGAAGGAGTCAGAAAATTTGTTCACAGGCAGGTTTTCAGAAGGACTGCAGGAGAAAGGAGAAACAATTACTACAGATGTGTTTGACAGGGGGAAAAAAGAATACACACTGAGCAGCTATGAAATATGTACGGAAGAAGTACAGTTTGCTCACTTATACTCGGTTGTACCTTGGTTAACATTGCTATGGCATACAGAAAAAAGGAGAACAGAATTCTAATACAATACATAGTTCAGATATCAATCTTATGGTCCGGAGGAGGTTAAGCAGGAATGATGACAAAATAAGGAATACACCATGAACAACTGCACCAAGAAGCTCTCTAGACTCCCAATTGTCACCTCCACTATTTTGGGAGAAACGGTAGGAAAAGAATCTGAGCATGTGAGGAAATGCTTATCTACACAGAGCCAAAGAGCTCTTGGTAAGGGAAGGCTGAGAAAGAAAAGCTTGCGTTGAACCTACACATATAAATATAACATGACCTCAAATCAACTGATCTCCAATCCTTCCTTTTGTGCCACTACCCCTGACGTAGATTAAATTGTGTGCCTATGGGAGAGAACTGAACTTTTATTTTAGTTTTTGGATAGTGCCAAAATATTGAGGTTTATAGTTCTTATTCTTAATAATAATTAATAATTACAGGTGTACAGTAGTTCGAATCCCCATGACAGGGTGAGCTCCCATTGCTTGGTCCCTGCTCCTGCCAACCTAGCAGTTCGAAAGAACGAAGTGCAAGTAGATAAATAGGTACCGCTCTGGCGGGAAGGTAAACGTCGTTTCCATGCACTGCTTTGGTTTGCCAGAAGCGGCTTAGTCATGCTGGACGCATAACCGGAAGCTGTATGCTGGCTCCCTCGGCCAATAAAGCGAGATGAGTGCCGCAACCCCAGAGTCATCCGTGACTGGACCTAATGGTCAGGGGTCCCTTTACCTTTACGTATATATATCATAATACTGAAGCATGTGTTGAGCTGAATGTGTGTGGCGTGCAATACAAACATATGAACTTTGAACAGGGGTAGATATGCTATAGGGGCACACTTGGATGGTTTGATTCCAATCCCCCACTGCGTACAGGATCTGAAATGTCTACTTGGGAAGTTTGGAGGTAAAATGGGCAAAATAATGACAGGAGAAGTCCAAGTAAGAAACCATCCAAAATGATGTCCTGGCATGATAACCATTCATATAGAACATCGATGTCCAACAGGTCGACTGTGATCGACAGGTAGACCCTTGAGTGATCGTGGTCAATCATGGTTGATCGCATGACCCTTACCGATCGCGGGAATAAAAGCAATGTATAAGGAATGTTTCCTCTCCCTGCCCCCCCTTGCTCTGTCCCAACGTTGCATCTAAAGGGTGTTTTTTAATAGTTTGCTTCCAACCTTAGTTGGCTTTATTGTTTTCTGCACTTGTTAGAGCCGTAGTTAATTCTTGGCTCCCCCCCCCCCAAAGAAAAGCTGAACAACTTTTGCCCTCCCCCCCAAAAAAGCCCAACAACTTTTGCCTTTCTCCCCTTCCACGCCCCTCCCCTGCTCATCCCCCCTACAATAACAATGGGTAGATCACTGCCAGGTTTTTTTAATACTGGGAGTAGATAGAGGACATGCCGGATATAGAATATTTCTTGAACATAACATTCCAATTATCTCACAGACTATTTCATGAAACTCTTGAGAAGTGCTACCTGTGTTCCCTAATCCCTTCTGTTTCCTTCTCTTTAACAGCTGCTGGAGGTGCTTCAAGATCATAGGAGAACAGATGAAAGGGGCTGTGTGGGACGTAAGGTAATTTATCGACAGTTGGGGATGCCTTTGGCGTGATGGATGATGAATTCTGGGAAGAGTTGATGGATACAGATGAGGGTGATGAATGGAGAGAACAATGGTGTGAAGCAAATGGATCAGGCACAGGGCAGCATGATGAGTTCTTGGGTGAATTCTCTGCCCTAAAGCCCACGGGAAGCCTCTCATCCTGAGAAAATACACCTGAGGTGGCAGAAGTCTCAGAACTCTGTGAACCATGTCCAACCTCCTGTCCTTCTGGAAGCCTTCTGGGAAAGGAAAGGAGGACAGGTAGAACAGGAGAGGAGAGAAAATGGCATTAATGGAAGCATTTGAATAGATGGGTTAATGGTGAAAACACAAAAGAGAAGTTTAGGTGCCTTGTATGCTTATAAACTTCCCCGAGAGGGTAAGGAAGGTGGAGAGGTCTCTTGGGATCTCTTCCCAAGGTGTCTTCAGATTTCTCTGAAAAGCAGCTGAGAACAGCTTACGATTGCCAAATGGTGCCCTGCAATACCGTTGCAAGGAATTTCTAGGGCACCTCAGTCTCTTCTCTCCAGATTGAAGATCAGATGAAGAGTGAGAATTTCGGGATGAGGGAGCTTGCTATAAGCCTCTCAGAACAGGTATCCAAAAGCTCCAGATGTTTCATGGGGGCGTGCTAAAATGATGCCTCTAATATCATGCTGTAACAATTTTACCCGTTCAGAAGATAATTTACTATAATAGGATTGAAGACTAAGGAATATTAAAAGGTAACTTTTTGTTCAGCCAATCAGGAAACAATGTTTGGTTGATTTTAAGGCATCCGTTTTAAATGTTACCGAATAGCAGAGTGAAATATTTGATCACTTGACAAATTCATCTGACATATTTATGGGTGTGTGTGTGGGGGGGTGTAATATGCCAGTAGCAAACTCTTGGACAATTAAAGGGAAATGTTAGGGGGTGAGGAACCACACAATAAAGCATTCCATGTGAATTTTATAATATAAATATTTTTATTCTATATTAAAAGGTGGAATTAATGTTGTGTTAGATGAATCACGGTAATAGTCAAGGAAAACAGAAGAAAGGAAGGAAGGAAGGAAGGAAGGAAGGAAGGAAGGAAGAAAGAAAGAAAGGAAGGAAGGAAGGAAGGATGAATGTACCAAATAAAAGCTTTAAAGGGGTGTATATTGTTGAAAACAGACCCTGTATTATCTCCAGTTTCAATTAAAATACTTTGTTTCCCTAAACAATTTAATATAAATTATCCATATATTGAACTAGTGTGTGGGGCTATAGCGTTTTATCTAGGCAGCCAGGGCTCCTTCGGATGACAAGATCTTTTTGCACCAGGTCAGTGAGGACCACTTGCTTTTTAAAATTCTCCCATATTACAGAACTCCATGTGCACCTTTTGGACTGTATCTGTAGATTTCCCCCTTTGTGTCAAATAAGTGGGGTCAAATAAGTGTTGTTTACTTGTTATAATACATGGAAGATGGATCTCCCTGGGGAGGTTCTGGGCCTCTCCTTCCTTGGAGGTTTCTAAGCAGAGGTGGGATGGCCATCTGTCATGAATGCTTTAGCTGAGATTCCTGCATTGATAGAGGTTGCACTAAAAAGATGACCCTTTGAGTCCCTTCCAGCTCCAGGATTCTATGTTTTTCTGCTTCAACAATATTTCATTAAGTTCCTATCATTTTATGTAAATGTATATTGTATGAGAAATTGGGGGAGTGGTGCAGGAAAAACAACTTACTCCTTAACTTAAAGAAAACAAAAGAGATTATTGTGGACTTTAGGAAATGTAAATTGAATATTCAGCCACTTATTATTGAGAGAAAGTGTGTGGAACAGGTCTCGGTGTTTCGATTTCTGGGAATGGAGTTGAGAGATGACCTAACCTGGGGAGAAAACAGCAAAGACCTGATGCACAGCAGAGGTTATATTTTCTGAGAATCTTCCGGAAAAACCATCTCTCAAAGGACCTGTTGATGGCATTTTACCATTGTACTGTGGAGAGCGTATTAACCTATGGTCTGTGTGTGTGGTTTGGGAGCTGCACGGTCGGGGGAAAACCAATGCTGTCCAGGGTTGTAAAGACTGCGGAGAGAATAATTGGGTGCACTCTTCCCACCTTGGATCAAATCTACGCTTCCAGGTGCCATAAGAAAGCTGCAGAGATAGCGCAGGATAGTGCGCACCCCGGAAATGATCTCTTTCACCTTCTGCCTTCTGGAAGCAGGAACAGGGTTATAAAGACGAGGACTAGCCACCTGAGAAACAGTTTCTACCCAAATGCGATTTTGGTTTTAAACGCATTGTAAGGAGTCTGTATGGGAGTGTATTGTATTTAAAAATGGGGTATCAGAGTTTTTAGGGGGCTAACCAGGTTGGGATAGCTGGGATAGCAGGCTTGTTGGGTTTTGAATGTCTTATGCAGATTTTTCAATTTTGTTGTTTTGTATGGGGCAATGACAAAGATTATCGTACTGTATAAATGATAAAAAATAGAAAAATATAAATAAAGCACGTTCAATTTACAAACAAAACATTTAAATAGCTACCTTTCTACCAGTAGGGGGGTATGGAGGATTTTTGATAGGGGGCCAGACTTTTGGTTTTTTGGGGGGCAGAACCTCAGATTTGTATTGATTTGTACTTATTGAGGGGGGCAGCTACGCCCATGGGGGGCACAGGAAGGATGCTAAACATAAATATTTAAGAAGAGATAATATGCTTCTGGGTTCAGTCATACATTTAACAAGGACAGAGCAAAAATTCTGAAGGGCTGTTATCAGCTATTAAAGTTAGTGAGATGTTTAGTTCAGGCACTCTTTTAAGGTGTTAGGAAGGGCACCACCCTAGTACCTGGTTTTGACCTGCCTAGAGGACTCTTCCTCCCCCTCCTCCTCTGAATTAGGTTCTGTGACTGGTTGCTCCTCTTCCTCCTCCTCCTCCTCTTCCTCCTCTCTAGGACCAAAGCAATGGAAAGAGGCATGCAGATGGACAGAAACACATAATATAGAAGAGAAAAATGAGATGAGCAGATACCTTCAGCAGAACCAAATAAAACTAGGAGTGAGAGAAGGAAAGGAAAAGGACAGAAATAATTAAAGCACCAATGCATTGACTTACTGCACGGAAATATTTGTTCAATATTGCTGGATGCAGTCCGGATTCCACTGAAGTAAACAGGGGCTACACCTGCCTCTGTGCTGCTAGCTCTATTTTTATATATTACACATTATATATAATATTTATGAGAGCTGATTATTAGGCACTTTCTGTTTTACTTAGTTCCCTATTTTTCAATATTTTAATATCAGATCTGTTTCTCCTTTGCGCTGCACTTGGAAAAACAGTCTTCTTCAACTCCTTGCAGGTGAACAAACATGAAGTGGAAAATGTTCCATCAAAAAGGAAGGTTTTATAAGTCATAAGTAGGTATCATTTTTATTTCCTTCCAAATTCGCCTGCTTCTGCCGTCAATTTAGTACTGAAATTCCACTTGCCCAGTCTAAATGCTGCAGCCCATAGTTTTATTGCCTAAGCTTGAAAAAGCAGGCAATTTGACCACATGCTGATCAAAAGCTTTGAACACAATCTGCCCCCTCCCTTGGGCACGAAGCCTGTGTACATACGTCTCTGCACGCATGGAGGAAATCCCTCACAGCCTCTCTATGAATTCTCAACTACTTATTGGAAGCATGGAATGGAGCAGAAGGCTTCAGGATAGAAGCATGTGAGGTGCTGGAGGACGTCTTCTCCAGCCGCCTTGAAAATATTTGATTGACAGGCAAGTGCTTGAAGAAATAGATAAATTACAAAGGTAGTGGACTCAGTGAACTCAGGGGCAGCAGGACAGAAGAGAGGAGAAGGCTCAACAGAAACTTAGCCAAGAGTACCAGGCCGCTGGAGCCTCAGATCCTAATAATCTTTGAGATTAAGGAGGAAGAACCTGGAAGATTTGCAGGAATAGCTGGTTAGTGGCAGAGTCATTTGCTTCGTAGTTGAGTTGGGATTTGAATGCAAGTCTGACTGGCTCAAGTCCAATATCATAGCGATTAGTCATCACACTGCTCTGGGGTTCATCTATGTACCGTATTTTTCGCTCCATAGGGCGCACCGTACCATAGAGAGCACCTGGTTTTTAGGGGGGGAAATCAAGAAAAAAATCTTATTTCCCCCCCAGCCCCAAAGAGCAGCGTACAGGCTGTGCGCAACCTCTCCCTGCCGGAGGGGTTGCACGCAACTATGGAACATGCCAAGGCAGCCAGCGGGATGGATCGTGCTGGCTGTTTTGGCTTCCTCTTTAGCCCCACGTTGCTATCGCTGAAGCCAAGGAGCCTGCATTCGCTCCATAGGATGCACACACATTTCCCCTCAATTTTCGGAGGGGAAAAAGTGCGTCCTATAGAGTGAAAAATACGGTATACTTCCTAATAATGTAGTATTTAAGGAAGGCTTCCTCAACCTCGGCCCTCCAGATGTTTTGAGACTACAATTCCCATCATCTCCAACCACTGGTCCTGCTACCTAGGGGTCATGGGAGTTGTAGGCCAAAAACATCTGGAGGGCCGGGGTTGAGGAAGCCTGATTTAAGGAGTTCTCATTCACAGTCAGATTCACATACACTAGATTCACATACACTTTGATCCAACCACAGCGAGAGCTGATCTGAATGCTACATTATTGTTTTCTTTGTATGCTATTAAGTGAGCAAAGAGGCACGTGAGTGGTTCCTGTATTGGCTGTCATTAAGACACAATATCTGAATTCGCCTTCAGAAACTATAGCTTCCATCTCACTGAAATGAACAATCAAAGCTAATAGCAGCTGCAGGGCCCATACACCTCCGGGTATAGGGCAGTATATAAATTCAAAAAGTAATACAAACAATAAATAATTTTCACTGGTACTGTAGTGGGGGAGGAAAAGGTTAAAGCCCCCTCTCCTCGGCCACAACAAAAAACACCCCCTCTGCATTTGCTAATAATTGTGAACAACAAAAGCAGCAAGTGTCACATCCAGTTTGGCCCGTAATGATATTACACTAGGCAGAGACGTTATGCTGTCACATTCATTTTAAAGAGAAGCATCTTTACTCCTCCGATTATACTCGGAAACCTGAAAAAAGACTGTTGTCACTATAAGCCCTCTGCAAAGAAAAGAAAAATTAGATGAATACACTGTGTGGATTCAAAAACTCATGCTTGGCAGCTCGGGAGATGTGCAAGACTTTGCAGTTTCTCACACCCTCATTGGCAAAGGTTGTGTATCCACAGCATGAAGAATCACTGCTGAGAGGAGTTTTGAGAGACGAAACACCATGGTGCATCTGCATCAGCACAAGCGGACACCTTCATCTGCCCCAGCTGCAACAAAACATGTCTCTCCCATATCAGTCGCCACAGCAGGCGCTGTAACTCTCCAACAGGATGACTTCACCCGCAAAAGCACATTCCTCCAGTGTCTCCTGAGAGAGACAGATGCCACCAGCAGCAGCAGCAACAACAGCAGCAGCAACAACAACAACAACAACATTGGCAAAGACAGAGATAGTCTGATACGTATAGAAGCAACAATCCTGATACGGCCACAAAGCATAAATGAAGAGATAATGAAGAAAACTATCTAATGTGTGCCAGAGAGTAGCTGTTTCCCTTAAAACCTAAGTGGGTGTCGAGAGACAAAACTCCTAAAATGAACTGACAGCTTTGTTAATAATATGAAAGCTGTTTCTATGTAACACCATTTCCCATCTGCCAAGGAAGGAGACAGACCTAGAAAACAGCTGCAATGCTGGGGGAGGGGCAGGAGGTACCTTTTCTTCCCAGGTGCAATCAGACACCTGAAAAGCATCATTTGAATGTGCACTACAGGCTCCCACATCCCATCTTTACGGGACAAGAATGAAACGCAAAGGTACAAAGCAGGGAGAGACAAGGACCATTTCCCTGCACTCACTTCTCGCTGAGGCTTTCGACGCCCTGCCCATGGCTCCCCCCAAGGCTTGCTTGAGGAGAGGGGCTGGGAGGGGCAGATACCGTCTTCTTCTCGCTCTGGACAGAATGCCTCCGGCTCCTCCTGCGTTCCAGCCCCCTTCGTTCATTGCAGCCAAAGCTGGACCTTCTTCGATCTTTGCGGCCGCTGGGAGGGGGTTCACCACTGTTATCGCCATCCTCGTGCCTCAGGGTCATCTGAAAGAATGAAGAATTAAAAGGAATGCAGCGAGTGGCACAATGGCAAATGCCGTCCCCAGTCCGATACTAATTCACGTGTGCCTCCCTTTCTGGGTCGTGTGGAGCTATCTGACCTCGCAAAGCACTTCTGTGCAATCTGTTCACTTATGTGCAGTTCAGAAGATGTGCCTTCTGCTCCCATCCCTGCTGGAAATATCAGAGACCACAGAAAAAAAGAGACGGATGCTGGAATACTCACAGGTAAAGGGGGAAAAAGCATTTGATCCCTTGCTAAATTTGCTCGTTTGCCCCCTGACGAAGAAATGAACAGTCCATAATTTTAATGGTAGGTTTATTGTAGCTGTGAGAGACAGAATGACAACAGGAAAACCACCCCCAGAAACCGAGAAGACAAAAGTCAGAGATTGATGTGCATTATAATGAGTGCATTATAATTTATTGAGGGTGAAAGGGGAGAGCGCAAAATATGGTCTGAAGCTCAACATCAAAAAAACGAAGATCATGGCCACTGGTCTCATCACCTCCTGGCAAATAGAAGGGGAAGAAATGGAGGCAGTGAGAGATTTTACTTTCTTGGGCTCCATGAACACTGCAGATGGTGACAGCAGCCATGAAATTAAAAGACGCCTGCTTCTTGGGAGAAAAGCAATGACAAACCTAGACAGCATCTTAAAAGGCAGAGACATCACCTTGCCAACAAAGGTCCGTATAGTTAAAGCTATGGTTTTCCCAGTAGTGATGTATGGAAGTGAGAGCTGGACCATAAAGAAGGCTTGATGCTTTTGAATTATGGTGCTGGAGGAGACTCTTGAGAGTCCCATGGACTGCAAGAAGATCAAACCTCTCCATTCTGAAGGAAATCAGCCCTGGGTGCTCACTGGAAGGACAGATCGTGAAGCTGAGGCTCCAATACTTTGGCCACGTCATGAGAAGAGAAGACTCCCTGGAAAAGACCCTGATGTTGGGAAAGATGGAGGGCACAAGGAGAAGGGGACGACAGAGGACAAGATGGTTGGATGGTGTTCTTGAAGCTACCAGCATGAGTTTGACCAAACTGCGGGAGGCAGTGGAGGACAGGAGTGCCTGGCGTGCTCTGGTCTATGGGGTCACAAAGAGTCGGACACGACTAAACGACTAAACAACAACATAATGAGTGAAATAAGAGGATGGGTATTCCAGCATGACAAGGACCCAAAACACACAGCCAAGGCAACAAAGGAGTGGCTCAAGAAGCAGCACATTAAGGTCCTGGAGTGGCCTAGCCAGTCTCCAGACCTTAATCCCATCGAAAATCTGTGGAGGGAACTGAAGGTTTGAGTAGCTACACAGCACCTCGAAATCTGACTGACTTGGAGAGGATCTGCAAAGAGGAGTGGGACAAAAGACCTCCTGAGATGTGTGCAAACCTGGTGGCCACCTACAAGAAACGTCTGACCTCTGTAATTGCCAACAAGGGTTTTGCCACCAAGTACTAAGTCATCTTTTCCAAAAGGGATCAAATACGTATTTCACTCATTATAATGCACATCAATCTCTGACTTTTGTCTTCTGGGTTTCTGGGGGTTTTCCTGTTGTTATTCTGTCTCTCACAGCTACAATAAACCTACCATTAAAATTATGGACTGGTCATTTCTTCGTCAGAGGGCAAACGGGAAAATTTAGCAGGGGATCAAATACTTTCCCCCCTCACTGTACTGGAATGTCCAGCCAGGGTGAAGAGGTTGGTGTTTGTGAACAAGAGGGCTTTATTTTCCCTTACCAACCGAGATATGAGAGGGAGACCCTGCAACTCCCATTTCCCAGCCATCTACCCGAACACAATTATTCAGTATACCAGGGACCTTTTCTTCCTCTGATGACAGTTCAGTCCTAGTCATTCCCCTTTCAGATGCACTAGATTGTGCCTGGCAGGATGGGAGGGTGGCCAAAAAACACCACTTCCCCAGGGGAGTGGAGAAGGCATCTCTGTTGGGTCTTTCAGAATTTTTTTTCTGTTATGAAGGCTTACAAAACCTAAGATCTCCAGCATTTCAATGGCAGAGAATGTAGCTTAATGATTTCCAGAGGAGGATTTATTACTAAATAAAGTAAAGTAATTTCAGATGCATTAACAGAGAGATGTTCTTTCATAGTGCATAGCATTCAGTTTACAAAGTCTGAAAGGGGTTTTTTTCAGTAGCGAGAGGCTCATATTCTGTCTTTCCCATTCATATTCTATCCTTCAAATCAGTACTCTACTATTGATTACCTTACATGAAGATGGAATAGTTTAGGGAAGTTTAGGAAAGTTTTTAATTTTTGATGCTTTATCGTGCTTTTAATATTCTGTTGGGAGCCACTCAGAGTGGTTGGGGAAACCCAGCTGGATGGACGGGGTATAAATAATAAATGATGATGAAGAAGAAGAAGAAGAAGAATGTAGCTTCATCTACACTCAGTTGCTGCACAGGCTCAATAATTAATCCAATCTAAATTCATGAAAGTGGGCTTGAAGGGCCATCAAGATGGAGAATAATCACAGGTGCAGCACTCTTGAGCTGAGCCTTTGTTGAATGCTGGATGCTTTTACATGGGGTGTGAAATTATCAGCATTAAAATAGTTTAATTGCCGACAAGAGCACATTCAAAGGGACCATAAACATATTCATTTCTTCTTCCGTTTCTTAACCATGAATTATTATTATATGAGGTGTGTTTTACTATTAAATACCCTGCACCATCACTGTGTAGCATAACCAGATGTTTGACTTTTCAAATAAAAATAACTAGACTAATATTACCCTGGTCACATCCCCCCTTCCCCTGCCCAGCTCAACTTTGAAGTACACCGAGTTGCAAGATGCAGAGAGCAGGGCATGTTCTGTTACCTCATAAATGTTGAACTGCTCTATTAAGTCCAAGTCTGCTCCTTTCTTATTCAAGTGTCTCTGGGAGATGCCTTCTATCCCCAGTTCTTCCAGACAGTCAACAACGTCATAGAAGGAATCCTGGTCCGGCAAGCCAGACAGTGTCTGAAAGTCAAAAGGCAAAGCTTTTCAGGCTTCTTGCTCCAAAACAAATTACATTTATGTTGACCGTGCTGATCAGAAAGAAAGAAAGATTTAATACTTGGCGACAGAAACATTAACAAATTGTCACAGGCAACAAGGGCATGATCCAGGCACGTTCTTGAATACCACTGATTTCTGGCAGAGAACCATAAGAATATACAATTCTCCAACTGAAAATCAAAAGAGCTTTAAACTCTTTAACTTTGACTGCATTATTCTTCAAATAACAATAATTTTTGACTAGGTTTCAGTCCTACACATAACTAGGTAAGTGGTATTGATTTTCTTATGAGTGGACATGGATAGGTTAGGCTCTAAGACTACTATTCTGAACACACATTGTAAGAGTAAGTTTCACTTAAAGTTGATGGAACTTCCTTTCCTTATGTACCCTTAGGAGTGGCCCTCAGAAGTCTCTGCCTTCTGAAAGAGCTGAGAATGACAGGATATAAGGTGTAGGAAAGTGAGGGGAGGCAAAGAGGTTATTTTATAAATATAAAAACTTCTATGGCTTTAGGGGAAATATTATTGCATTCACCGTTGAATGAGGTTTAGCCAAAGGGGGGAGGGGCTGCCAGGCATCTTCTGTATTCAAGTTGCTAGGCAGATTTTGTTTGTGTCACATGACACTTTTAGAAAGTAGAATTACAAGGCCCCTTTATTTCCCCCACGAGGATGCTTGGTACATTGTACAAAGAGTCCCTATGACCTCTAGGTGGATCTCAGATGACACCATACATGGTGGTGGGGAGGAGGGCCAGAGAGTGTTGCCTCAAGTCACAAAAAGCAGGGAAAGTCCTGGGCTTGAGCAGTCAGCCTTGGGTTCCTGGTAGCAATTCCACAGAGGAAGCTTATTGTGGTGTGTGCCACATTTCATCAAAACTGTAACTGGCACAGCTAGAGTCCAACTGAACTGGGATGGGGAAGGAGCTGGGACTCCTGTGTCAACACTGGAGCCAGATGTGTTCAGAAGGAGAAAAGGTATCCCACCTGTTCCAGTCTCCCCCCATTCCTCCTTGTCTCCCTCCTCCTTGTCTATTCTCCATGGTTTGCCATCCTTTTCCAGCTGCACTGGCTCCCGGTGGAGTACAGGGTCAGATTTAAGGTGCTGGTTTTGACCTTTAAAGCCCTTCATGGCCTAGGACCCTCGTACCTACGGGACCGCCTCTCCCGGTCTGCCCCACGGAGAGCCTCAAAGTCCATAAATAGCAACACCCTAGAGGTCCTGGACCCTAAAAAAGTTATGTTAGCTTCAACCAGAGCCAGGGCCTTCTCAACTCTGGCTCCGGCCTGGTGGAACGCTCTGTCTCATGAGACCAGGGCCCTGCGGGATCTGATTTCTTTCCGCAGGGCATGTAAGACAGAGTTGTTCCGCCTGGCCTTTGGTTTGGAGCCAGTTTGATTCCCTCCCCCTCTTTCTTTTTTCTTTTTCCTTTCTCCTCCTGTGATGAGGCTGCATTTTAATATTTTAATGTTTCAATATTTTAATTGTTGTATTTTAATCTTGTTTTTAAGTTGTATTCATTCAACTTGTTTTTATTATTGCTTGTTAGACGCCCTGAGCCCGGCCTTGGCTGGGGAGGGCGGGGTATAAATAAAAATTATTATTATTATTATTATTATTATTATTATTATTATTATTATTAT
>JAXCMG010000073.1:2554736-2681631 GCA_034642415.1 Podarcis siculus | reverse complement strand
ATAATAATAATAATAATAATAATAATAATAATAATAATAATAATAATTTATTATTTATACCCCGCCCATCTGGCTGGGTTTCCCCAGCCACTCTGGGCGGCTTCCAACTGAATATTAAAAACAATACAGCATTATACAGCAATAAAGCGTAGCTGAGCCTTATGCAGCAGTAGGGATTTTTATTTTGGTGTAAATGGTAAAGCGTATTCTCCTTCATGGAGAGCACGGGTTGTGGTGGGGTTGACCAGACACCCCCTGTTGCTGGGCAAGTTGGTTGGTTGGCCCAAAGTGTGACTGGACTCCTCGGGTTGCTGGGGAGAGTTTGATGTTGCCAAGTTTGATTGACAGCCTGGGTTGAATATATGCACTGCGCGCAGAATTGAGTGTCCTCTTTTTGCTGCGTGCATCGGATCACCCGCCCATCCTCCCTAATTTTAGGGTGTTTGTTGCGTTTGACCTTGCTATGCTTGTCATGGGGTCATCTGCTTTTGGGGCAGGGGCCTGGTAGGAATTTTGTCCATTTGGCAGATTGGCTGGTGCTATTTGGTTTTTGCCTACTGCGTAGCAAATCGTCACAACTTGTAAGGTTGCAGTTATGCATTGGTTTTAGAAAAAAATTGGTTGGTGGAGGGGTAAAGGTAAAGGGACCCCTGACCATTTGGTCCAGTCGTGACCAACTCTGGGGTTGCGGCGCTCATCTCACTTTATTGGCCGAGGGAGCCGGTGTACAGCTTCCGGGTCATGTGGCCAGCATGACTAAGCCGCTTCTGGTGAACCAGAGCAGCGCACGGAAACACTGTTCACCTTCCCGCTGGAGCGGTACCTATTTATTTACTTGCACTTTGACGTGCTTTCAAACTGCTAGGTTGGCAGGAGCAGGGACCGAGCAATGGGAGCTCACCCCGTCACGGGGATTAGAACTGCCGACCTTCTGATCGGCAAGTCCTAGGCTCTGTGGTTTAACCCAGAGCGCCACCCGCGTCCCTCTAGGTGGAGGGGTATGGATTGGCTGTGCCTGCCCCTTCAATGCTGTTGCTGCAAGGGTATTCCGTTAAAGGAATCCAGGGGCTCACCATGCTTTTGTCCGCACCCCTGTCAAAGGGGAGAGGGCCACGCAAGAGCCCCTGGGAGCATTTGGGGAGAGGTGAGGGTCTGGTACCCAGCTCCATCTACTCCCCATATAATGTTTTCCCTTACTGACTTCGCAGGCTTGCGGATGTCAGTTCTGTCCCTCGGCAGGGACAGAGAGTCGCAACCAATGCCTAAGCAACCACTCACCTTGTTTGTATTTTAATAAAGTTGTGGCCAAAAATAGGTCAAAAACCTTAAACAAAAATTATGGTGTGAAGTGTGAATTTATTTAGGGGTGGCTTGGGGACCCTGACACACAATAAAAAGAAACAAGGAAAGAAAAGCCCCTCGCCACTTTCTACTGAAAGGTAAGACCCCACCCTCCCACCAACATTTCTTTGAGCTTGCCCACTGGGACTTAACTCCACAGCTCTCCTAAGACTAAAGTGCAGAATTTGCTTCTGAAACATTCAGAACCTGAGGGAGTTGTAGACAACAACAATATGGCATTCAGGAAAAAACCCCAAACTGCCCAGTGAGTTCAGTTATTATGAGGTGTCAGAGGGCGAGAGAGAAACTGACATGGCAGAAGGAAGGGACAAGGCCCTCCGGGGGGGGGGGAGCCCTCACATGTAATGGAGGAGAACACTGAAACTGATGGGTACACTGGCAAGTGAAAGAAAGTACTCTGGGGGCCTGCTCTAGAGACTAACATCAGGAACGGTTAAGGGAGTTGTGTATGTTCAGCCTTGTAAAGAGGAAGCTGAGAGGAAATATGATTTGTTGTTGTTGTTGTTTAGTCGTTTAGTCGTGTCCGACTCTTCGTGACCCCATGGACCAGAGCACGCCAGGCACTCCTGTCTTCCACTGCCTCCCGTAGTTTGGTCAGGCTCATGTTTGTAGCTTCGAGAACACTGTCCCACCATCTCGTCCTCTGTCGTCCCCTTCTCCTTGTGCCCTCCATCTTTCCCAACATCAGGGTCTTCTGCTTCTGTTAGGTCCTTACCACTTTTGTCCTTTATTATGGTAATCTTTGTACGAAATGTTCCTTTCATATCTCCAATTTTCTTGAACAGATCTCTGGTTCTTCCCATTTTGTTGTTTTCCTCTATTTCTTTGCATTGCTCGTTTAGGAAGGCCTTCTTGTCTCTCCTTGCTATTTTTTGGAAATCTGCATTCAATATGATAGCCATCTTCAAATATCTAAAGGGCTGTCAGGTGGAGGATGGAGCAAGGTTGTTTTCTCCCGCTCTGGAAGGTAGGATCCATACCAATGGATTCAAGTTACAAGAATGGAGATTCTGACTAAACACCAGGAAGAACTTTCTGACAGGAAGAGCTGTTCGACGGTGGAATGGACTTCCTCTGAAGGTGGTGGATTCTCCTTCCTTGTGTGGTTTTAAGCAGAGGGTTGACAGCCATATGTCAAATTTGATCTGGTTGTGATTCCTGCATTGCAGGGGGCTGAACTGGTCTCATCCCACTCTACAATTCTATGATTCTATAGCTCATTAGCATGAAAAACATTTTAGTGCTCAGAAGCTATAAAACAATTACAATAGGTAATTGGGAGAGAAGTGATTTTTCTTATTTGGAAAGGCAGACAGTAGAAAATTTAAGTTTATAATACTGAGGTTCTTGTCCTGCAAGAAGAGCACTCTGTATTGTGGAAAAAAATGCAGAAGAGAGACAATAATGTACATGTTATAGGCTGAACTCTTGCTTGCCTCTTAACACATTCCTCCAAAACTGCAGGGAGCATTTGTAAGCCGGATGTTCCTACAGAGTTTTCAATTCCATTTGGATGTACTGCAGTGTGGAAGCAACACAGCTGCACTAGGAAAACTGGGGCTGAATTATTAGGAGTGGCCCCGCTTTTGCCAATCATGTGCACTGCACATGTTAAAAGATTATAACTCACCAAACAAAATGGCCATTAAAGCACCAGGTGTCCACAAAAGCAGGCCTGCACTTGATCAACTGGTTCTGAGAATGATCAAAGGATTCCCGAGTAAGATAGCTAAAGCCAGCAGGCTTTCAGAGCACCTTTGAATGAATGGAAGCTTTTCTGCAACTCCCATTCATTTCAATGGGGCTCAAGCTAGAAAGATGGAATTATACATGCATAACTACACATGGGTGTTAATTAGAAACTGTGAACACCTCTTTAAGTCTGTTATGCTTCCTTTGGCCACTTCACTGTGCTAATTCTAGAGCTAATTGATGTCAATGAACATCTAGAACTTTCTGAAACCCTCCTTTGGGCTGTGCATAACCATGGTGACCAATGGGGGAATGAGGAATTGGGTTCAATTCTGGAGAGAAAGCCTGAGAAATGGCTGCCATATCCAAGGAAGGCAGTGATGAAATACAACAATCATACAGATCTCTTTCTAGTGATATAAAAATTGGGGTTTGGCTTTTGCTGCCCAACTCCCCATGGGACTGTCTGTCCCCTTAGTCCATGGTCGGTCAGAGAAGAATGGATGGAGGCAGGATCCAGTGGAAAGCAATGAAGATATTTTTTCTTAGCCAAAGACCACCCTATAATCATCATACATACATCATAGGAGGCGGTCTACAGCAGAAATCCTGTCTGCCAGGATACCTGATAATGGTCACTGATTGCATTATCTGGGCAGCCTGGCCATTCTTTGGTGATGGTTAATACTTTGGTTTCTGAATCCAGGTCACAGGCTCACCCTATTCCTACACCAATATGCCCTTAAGACAGGATTTGTAAGCAAAAATACAATGGGAAGGTTTTCCCCTTTTGCCTCCCTTACTGCAGAGGAATATTTGAGGTCATTGGGAGAGTCAAAATGTCTTCAGGATTGCTCTTCCGTACTATTTCAGACACATTTAGAGATGTGTGCATTTATGAACATTTATTCTATATTTGAGACCTTAGAATTCTTATAACACTAGGTCCTGTAAGTGGCATAAGTGCACATTAAATCCTTCATGAGGGTCAATCAGAGGGCAAGCCTGGTGTCAGCAGCCACAATTCCACCTCCAAACTTCTTCATAGGCTAAACACTGGCATGAGGCCAATAGTCAACAAGTACAGTAAGAGGAAATTGAAAAGAACTTTGAAGAGAGAATTCAAGAGGGCATGAAACCATTAAGATGGAAATGCATGGGCATAAAATTCACAGTTGGCATGGCTGGCTGACTCTGACCAATCGATGCCTGCCCTACCCTCATGAAGGAGCTCATTGCCCAGATGGCCTAGTCAGGTGCATCTCGGCTGAGGCAGTACACCATGACTGCCTCAAGATAAACTGCAAAGGCCTTGGTGACAGGTTTTACAACCCTCTGGCCAGTAGCTCTCACTGCATCCCCACTGCTATGGGAAGGTCTATCCTCTCCACACCACTGAAATGTGCATCACACGACACTAACTGCTTCTCTTGTTTGAGGATTGCCTGAAATCTCACCTATAAAATCAGGAAAACACCAAAATGGAGAAAAATGAGAATACCCTACTAATCAAAATCTAAGTACAGGAGAACATGTCCCCCATGGATTAAGTTTTGTTATCATCTTCTGCATCTATAACAATGGGGCTTTTACCTACAAAACACAGGAGGAGTGCGGAACCCATCATCATTCAACTCGGACACTGAGATTAGATTAGATTAGATTAGATTAGATTCTTTATTGTCATTACACAAGTGCAACATTGCACGAGTGCAACGAAATTGGATGCCATCCCTTAAAAACAACAAAAGCAAAACAACAACAACAACCAACAAACCACATTCCAGCCACACCCACACCCACACCCATCAATCTCCCAGGTCACACTATCGAGTTACAGCATTCAAAAAGGCCACAGCTCTTGGGTAGAAACTGTTTTTCAGTCTATTTGTCCTTGACTTGATGTTTCTATATCTCCTGCCAGAAGGCAGTAGTGCAAACAGACTGTATCCGGGGTGAGATGAATCCTGCAGGATGTTGTTTGCTTTCCTAAGACAACGGGAACCGTACAGTTCTTCCAAAGATGGGAGAGGATGACCAATAATCCTTTGTGCTGTGGTTATGACCTTCTGGAGCACCTTCCTCTCTCTAGCTGTACAACTGGAGAACCAAGCACAAATACAGGTCCAGCTCTGAGGGCCTTCTGGCGGTTCCCTCACTGCAAGAAGAAAAGTTACAGGGAACCAGGCAGAGGGCCTTCTCGGCAGTGGCGCCCACCCTGTGGAATGCCCTCCCACCAGATATCAAGGAAATAAACAACCATCTGACTTTTAGAAGACATCTGAAGGCAGCCCTGTTTAGGGAAGTTTTTAATGACTGGTGTTTTTAATGTATTTTTAATCTTTTGTTGGAGGCTACCCAGAGTGGCTGGGGAAACCTAGTCAGATGGGTGGGGTATGTATGTATGTATGAATGAATGAATGTATGAATGAATAAATAAATAAATAAATAAATAAATAAATAAATAAATAATAATTATTAGCCTTTCCCAGACACTATTAGCCATGCATTTTGTAGGCAAATTTCCAATTCATACACATGCATACATGTCTGTGGCATCAGTGGCATAGCATGGGTTGACAGCACCCAGGGCAAGGCAAGTATTGCACCGGCTAACCCATGGTTCCTGTCAGGGCCGGGTGGCAGTGAGGCTGATGGGGAAGGGTCTTCCTAGCACGGAGAGGAAAGCTGACAGCGGAGGCTGTTTATTTTATTATTATTATTAATTTAATGAAATTTTCACATTGCTTGATTGTTTTAAAAAAACACCTAAAAGGGGCTTATTTTTCTTTTGAAATTTTGCAGCTCCCCAAAATTTTGCACCCTGGTTAGCAGCCCCTCTACCCCCACCCCAAACTATGCCACAGTGTGGCCTACTAGCATTTTGTTTTCTATTTGAAATCTGCTCTTGAGAACAAAGTATATAGTGTATGAAAGAGAATATGATTTGCTTTTATAGGGTTGTTTTGTGGTAGCAAAACCACAAACCATTTCATTACAGTGGTACCTTGGGTTACATATGCTTCAGGTTACAGACTCCGCTAACCCAGAAATAGTGCTTCAGGTTAAGAACTTTGCTTCAGGATAAGAACAGAAATCGTGCTCCAGAGGCACAGCGGCAGCAGGAGGCCCCATTAGCTAAAGTGGTGCCTCAGGTTAAGAACAGTTTCAGGTTAAGAACTGACCTCCAGAACGAATTAAGTACTTAACCCGAGGTACCACTGTATTTCCTTTGAAGCGCAACTACAGGCAGGTACTCTAACTCACCTCTCTTGTCATCCACTCTGGACACTGCTTGGATCAGAAGTGGCGCATTGGATTCTGTATACTCCACAAAAACAAGGAGCAACTTCAGTGCTGTCTTCACAACCAGACGAAACTGCAAGAGGAAAGAGAGGAGATCTTGTCACTCATCAGGCTGACATTGGCAGACATGCTGCTTTCTTAATGCAATACAAGCTGACCCTCTGTTAGAGCCAGCGAACAGAACTGATGCTGCTGTCCTTTCAATCTTTGGTCAACCTGACACCAGCTAAAAATGAGAGGCCAGGATTTTAAAACAAGGACCACTATGGCAGGAAGGAATTCTGTGACCATTCTAAGTTGACTTACTGGAGTCAGATCATTGATTAGCCCAACCCAATCCACAGGTTTACATGAGAGGTAACAGGGATTGAATTCAAAACATAATACAAGGTGGGCGCAAGACATTGGGCATAATATCATGTTTGAAGACTGGGAAAGGCTGTGGAATAAAGGGATGAACTTTACTGCATGTAATGCTTTGAAAGAAAATGTAATGAAAATGATATATAGATGGTATATGACCCCAGTCAAACTTGCAAAAATATACCACCTGCCTGACAATAAGTGTTGGAAATGTAAAGAGAGTGAAGGAACATTCTTTCACCTCTGGTGGACATGCCCTAAAGTGAAGGCTTTCTGGGAAATGATTTACAATGAACTGAAGAAAGTATTCAAGTATACCTTCATCAAGAAACCGGAAGCCTTCCTTTTGGGTATTGTCGGCCAAGGGGTGTTAAAGAAGGACCGAACATTTTTTATGTATGCAACAATGGCAGCAAGGATACTTCTTGCGAAGTATTGGAAAACTCAAGATCTACCCACACTGGAAGAATGGCAGATGCAACTGATAGACTATATGGAACTGGCTGAGATGACCGGCAGAATCCGTGACCTGGGAGAAGAGAGGATGGAAGAGGACTGGAAGAAATTCAAGACTTATCTGGGAAAATATTGTAATTTGATTGAACGTTAAGCAGGATGCTAGATCATAAATAACTGAGCACCACTAAATTAGACGATATGGGATGATAAGTGAGATTGGGAGAATATAAATTTTATTAACTATTACACCATAAAAAAAAATTAGATGGGTTATAAGAATGCAAATAATATGATGAATTGCTGGCAATAGTTTATAAATGAGGAAGGTGGGAGCGGGAGACGTGAGGAAGTCCAAGGAAGATATGAAAATATGTTATGACATATGCTATATTGTATATTATATTTTATTTGTATTGTAAACCATAATAAACATTTATAAATAAAAAAAAATGAATTCAAAACATAATACATCCGAAGCATTGTGCTCTGCCATGAAATTAAAAACCCTCCCCAAATAAAGAAATGAATCTTTCTTGTAATGGCCTAATTCAGACAATTTTCCAGTCCTTAAAAAAAAAAAGGTTTGTAATGCCATTGTAAAGGAGGAAGGTAAAGGTAAAGGTACCCCTGCCCATATGGGCCAGTCGTGTCCGACTCTAGGGTTGTGCGCCCATCTCACTTAAGAGGCCGGGGGCCAGCGCTGTCCGGAGACACTTCCGGGTCACGTGGCCAGTGTGACGAAGCTGCTCTGGCGAGCCAGCACCAGCACAGCACACGGAAACGCCGTTTACCTTCCCGCTGGTAAGCGGTCCCTATTTATCTACTTGCACTTAGGGGTGCTTTCGAACTGCTAGGTGGGCAGGAGCTGGGACCGAACGACGGGAGCGCACCCCGCCACGGGAATTTGAACCACCGACCTTGCGATCAGCAAGTCCTAGGCACTGAGGTTTTACCCACAGCGCCACCCGCGTCCCGTGTAAAGGAGGAAGCCAATCAGTAAATCACCCAGTTCAAAGTTGGAGTCAACTTTTTATTAGAGAAACACAATCTTGGCAGCTTAGGCTGTGCTTCAGGCCTAATGAGCACTGCAGCTCATGCCCTGTAGGTCCCACTCAATGAAATTAGTTGCTGAGACTAAAAGTCCCTGCATCCACAAAGCCATTGGTGTCTCCTCTCCAGGGCTTCCTGCAAGCAATTGGAGACTGTGCCTGCGTCCCGCTTGTCTTTGCTCTGCCCATTTCAGCCAACTTCTTCACTCCTCTGTGTCCAACCAGTCCATGATATCCATGAGCATTTACTAGGACCAAATACACCTTTCCCTAGTTCCTTCCCACAGAACACCAGCTTCACACCAAGATCCTGGCCTGCATTACCCCAGAGAGATCCCAGTTACGTCCAAACCAAGGAAATCTGGCTTAGTGTTGATTGAAAAACCAACATTCTGTGAATCGGATATAAAAAGGAAGATCTGCTTCTTTGCACCCAAGATAATTCATGATGAGATGCTGGCTATTCACACTCTTTTTCTCGCCTACCAGTTATTATTATAAAATCTGCCCTTGAGTGAGGACCAATTTAGTAGGCTTCATCTCCTCAGAAGGGGTGACCGTGTCTGCAACTTGCATCCAAGTCTGGCGGAAAATAAGATACCTTCTGTCTGTCTGTCTGTCTGTCTGTCTGTCTGTGTGTCTGTCTCTCTTTAAAATATCAAATTCTAAAGGGGCCCCGAACAAAAAAACCTGCATGTATCTGCCTATAATCTGACAGGCTTTAATCTACTCTAGAGAGTCTGCTGTACCTACAGATTTCACCCACTTCAGTTAAACGAAAGATTCCCTATTATAGCAAATGAGGGGGGCAGGGAACCAGTTTCATTTTCAATAGATCTAAACTGGTCCAAAATATTGAGTCAAATTAGAAAGACACAGAATGGCTCAGAAACAGTTTGGGCAGATTCCAAACGCTACAGCTACAGATGTAGAGAAACCCCCTAGTGTTTATCCTATTTTTCCAACCACACAATAATAACGACAGAAACTTGCTAAAAATATGTAGGCCTTGATATGTTTCATTCTGGGTGAAGTCATCAGAGTTATGCTGCATTAATTTAATACCTACACAAACACAGGAATAAACCTTTTTTTAAAAAAACCTAAACTCCTGTTAAGAGGGCTTTAAAAATAACTCTGCTGCGCTGGATGTTGGTGTGTGGGGCTAGAGAGGCTCTCAACTTGCTCTCAATATTCCAAACACACAGATTGCAATGGTGATAACAAGAAGGATATAATGTAAATTTTAGGGACAGTCTCCAAATATTTAAAGAAGCTTCCTGTCCAGCTTGGAACAGGAAACCTGGGAGATTTAACTGTCACATGGAAGACGGAGCAAGCATCTTTTCTCCTGCTCTGGAGGGTAGGACTCAAATCAATGGATTCAAGAAAGGCGATTCCAACTAAATAACAGGAATAATGTTTCTGATAGTAAGAGCTGTTCGACAGCGGATGTCTCCCTCAAGAGGTGGTCGACTCTCCTTTGTTGAAGGTTTTCAAGCGGAGGTTGGGTGGCCATCTAACATAGAAGCTTTAGCTGAGATTCCTGCATTGTAGGGGGTTGGACTAGATGACCCCCAGGGTCCTTCCCACTCTACAATTCCGAGATTCAATTATCTCCTATTTCTCTGCACCACAGCTTTTCAGTGGCACACTGTGCATAACTAAGAATGTGGTTGTGATTTCTTCCCTGCTACCATACTTGTCTCTACTGACTTTCTTCTGCTAATACGTTAGTTAGGAGTATGTTGACAACAGCAGAGGATAAATCGGGTCCTCCCTTAAAGAGGGCACGTATTGTGGTGAGACCTGGACAACAGACACCCTGTGTTGTGGGTGGGTACGATTGGTAAGCCACAATACCTGACTGGTAGGTCCCTCGAAGCTGGGTACAATCTGGCCAATGGGACGCAGTCCAAAGGTATGAGGGACCTATTTATGCCCATGCACGTGACCCAGAGCTTCCTCTTTCGGCGCGTGCATTCGGAACACCTGCCCACCTCTCCCTACTTTTAGGGCTTTGCGCTTGACCTTGCTATGCCATCGTGTGTCGTCTGTTGTTGGGACTGGGGCACAGTAGGAATTTTCCCCACTTGGCTGATTTGGGTTTCGCCTGCCGCGTAGCAAATCGTCAAAACTTGTAAGGTTGCGGATAGGCTCTGGTTCAGGTGATAGGGATGGGAGCACACTCTCGCCATCCTTATGTGAAGGGTATTCCGTTAAAGGAATCCAGGGACTCGATGGTTTGGTCAACCCCTGAGATGGGGTTGTGCCCGTGCCTGAGTCCAGGGGGACATTTGGGTGGCGGAGTTAGACTGTTCCTGGCTTTCTGCTGATTCAGGTGTTCACCCTTGGCTGACCTATGCTGGAACCCTGGGTCAGCGCTACCTGCAACGGTGCAGGGAGCTAGTCGAACCAGAGCCTATGCAACCAGTCACTTTCTGTAATCAATAAAGTTGTGGCCTAAATTCTGCCACAAACCAAAACCAAAATTTGAGGCAGGTGTGAATTTATTTAGGGGGGAGGTCTCTGGGTCTGAACACACAAATAAGGGAAACCAAAAATTGCTTAATATAAAAGGTTTAATATTATGCATGTGCATAATGCTCAAGACATTTCTTATTGATCAAGAGGACTTACAAGATCTAAAGATTTCCTCCCAAAAATAATACTTAATATATGCATGGAAATTGTATTTCATTATGAAGTCTTAAATAAAGCAATTATAAATGCTGACCAGACCTTTTCAGGGTGAGTGAGTTTAGGTATAAAAACGTGCAGCATCTGTGTTCTATTCATCCCAATATATTTTAGTTGTTCTGCTAGGTGGCGCTATGCGATGGTTTTCTATAGCAAAAGAGGGAAATTAAAAAAATCCCAGGATTTCCCTGTACTAAGAATGCTGCTTTGAATGTTCTCACTGGGAAGTATTACCATTCCTTAGCAAGGGCAAACTCAGTCAGGGTTGCTGTGGCCTGATCTGTCCTTGCCGTGGTTCAGTTATTTTGGCGCATCAGTACTGGCACATACAGAGGCTATAAAGGTGATAAAAATGGCACCTCAGAGAGTTGAGGCCTTACTTCCTTGTGCGGAAATTATTTCCTTGGCAAGTCGCCCTAATAATATATTTGACAGATGGGGGCATAAAGCATTAGAATAAAACAACAAGTATATAATATTAAAGAGTAATCGTTTCCGGCATCTCTGAGATATGTCTCTTCCTTTTATTCACTTTACACCATATGTGTGTGTCTGTGCGCATATGAAATATTCTTAGTAAGGAGAAAGGTCTGCTCTGAGTTAATATTCAAGACTACTGCACTTCTTCCAATTGGCGGCGTATATTAAGAGTGTTTGTGGGGTTTTTTTTTTATTGGAAATTTTATTTACAACATAACATAATCCCCCACCCCCAAAAAACAGAAATCCACCCTTATTAAACGTGAACATAACATACAATGAGCATAACATACAACAATACAAACAGCCAAATAAAAGACTTCCTTTATCCTGTATCTAGCCTCTTTATTTACTTCTTATGAGCTGTTTCCTTTATGAATAATTATTAAGATTTTTCTAATTATAACTTAAATATCCACAAAGTCTCCTGCAGACATTAATCAAAACAAGTCCAGGTATGTATTTTAGGGCACTGTTTTGTGACGTATTCTCTGCATTTTCCCCATGCTTTTTGAAACTCTTGTCTAGTGTGATCTCTGTTAATCTAGACAGTTCAGTATACTCTAACAGTTTGTCTTGCCATTCCTTTTTTGTTGGCACAGTTTCTTTTTTCCAGTTTTTAGCAATTAGGATCATTGCCACTCCTGTGGCATAGAGGAATATTTTCTGATCTTCTCTTGCTATACCTATGTCCGTTATCCCTAGTACAAAAGTTTCTGTATTTTTCATAAAGTTATACTTAAACATTTGTTTAAGCTCGTCATATACTATGTTCCAGAAGCTTTTGATTTTTTCACAGGCCCACCAAATGTGTATAAGTGTCCTCTCCGTTTTACCACACCTCCAGCACAGATCTGTTTTTGTCTTATACATTTTAGCTATTTTGGTAGGTATTATGTACCATCTATAAAACATCTTGATTTTCCCTCAATACTTCACAGGCTGTATGTGGGTGGCTTTTTTTAACGCCTCCTTAACTACAGCAAGACCCATCCTTTTCTTCACCAAAGGGATTTGTATGTTTGGCACTGAGGCAGCGCGTGTAGTTTATTTATTTATTCCGCCATACCTCCCAACAAAGCCGAAAATGGGAACCCCTTCCCCCCACCCACCTAAAATCCATACATTCTAAAAACCCTTTAAAACATTCTCTCAAGCAGTGATTTTAAGGTTGCCAAGAACAGTGCTTTTAAGGTATGAACAGCCTGGGCAAACAGGAATGTTTTTAGATTCCCTCCAAAAGCCAATAATGAGAGAGATAGGAGGGCATTTCACAAACAGGGAGCTGCCACTAAGAAGGCCCCATCATGGGCCAATGCCAAGCAGGCAGTCAGTCCCCAAGGGTGGCACCACCACCAGGGTCTCACCTGCCAATCATAGGGACTGAGATGGCTGGTACTGAGGAAGGCACTCTTATAGGTACTTGGGTCTCATTCACAGCTTCATATACTAGTACTAACATTTCCCCCGGGAACGTCAGCAGTAGCCAAGGCAGCACTTTCAAGACCAACAACACATAGTCCCATTGGGCTGCCATTCTGTAGTAGGAAGCTAACTCCACATACATTGCCCTATGGATTATTTTCACTAGCTGAAAAAAGAGAGGAACGTGCCACTATAAATGGAAGTAGTAATGCCTTTGCACATGTACTCCTCTGCTTGTGGCAAGTATCAAACTAGGGGAATTTTTCAGTCTCTCTCTCTCTCTCTGTGTGTGTGTGTGTGTATCACAGCTGTCTACAGACACACACGGAAAAATCTTTAAAACTCTTCAATAAATGGGACTCTTCTTACCTTTGACCCAATGAGAGTGTACAGCCACTGGATTGTTTCATTATGATTGATTACTCCATTCATCCCATCTACGTATAGCATAATTTGTCCCAGTGCTAAGGAAATAAAGAAGATAAGGAAAGTTAGCAAAATTCAGTTGAGAAAAGGCACAAAACAGCTTTCTGCCTCCAAATTACAGTAGGTTGCCATTCTGGATAACCTCAACTAACTCTTCCAGAGGGCACATGGATGCAAATGCAATTGAAATGCAACCTCAGCTGATGTGCTGAATGGATGCATGTGAAGGCGGGGGTGTATATGTGGTCTAAACCACTGAACCTTTTGGGTATGCCGATTGGAAGGTCGGTGGTTCAAATCCGTGCGATGGAGTGAGCTCCCATTGCTCTGTCCCAGCTCCTGACAACCCAGCAGTTCGAAAGCACACCAGTGCAAATAGATAAATAGGTACCGCTGCAGCGGAAAGGTACATGGTGTTTCAATGTGCCCTGGCACTCATCACAGTGTCCCGTTGTACCAGAAGTGGTTTAGTCATGCTGGCCACATGACTCAGAAAGCTGTCTGTGGTCAAACGCCGGCTCCCTAGGCCTGAAGGTGAGATGAGCACCACAACCCATAGTCAAGTTTGGACTTAACCGTCCATGGGTCTTTTACCTTTTTGTATATGTGAGACTCTTGAGAGTCCCAAGGACTGCAAGAAGATCAAACCCATCCATTCTTAAGGAAATCAGCCCTGAGTGCTCACTGGAAGGACAGATCCTGAAGCTGAGACTCCAATACTTTCGCCACCTCATGAGAAGAGAAGACTCCCTGGAAAAGACCCTGATGTTGGGAAAGATGGAGGGCACAAGGCGTGCCTGGCGTGCTCTGGTCCATGGGGTCATGAAGAGTCGGACACGACTAAACTTAGAATCATAGAATCCTAGAGTTGGAAGAGACCACAAGGGCCATCGAGTCCAACCCCCTGCCAAGCAGGAAACACCATCAGAGCACTCCTGACATATGGTTGTCAAGCCTCTGCTTAAAGACCTCCAAAGAAGGAGACTCCACCACACTCCTTGGCAGCAAATTCCACTGCCGAACAGCTCTTACTGTCAGGAAGTTCTTCCTAATGTTTAGGTGGAATCTTCTTTCTTGTAGTTTGGATCCATTGCTCCGTGTCCGCTTCTCTGGAGCAGCAAACTTCAACAACAATATGTGAGTGTGTGTGAGAGAGAGAGACAGAGAGTGAGAGTGATGAAGAAAGACATCGCAGCCCTCTGTGGGCCCATGCTTTCCTGGGGGAGGGAGACCAGGCCACAGTAGAGTGTACTCCTACCATGTACCCTTTTGCGCCACCGCTAGATGAAAGACTAAATATTTGCCAGGCTGTCGTTTATCAGCCTCCAAAATTTTCCTGGGGTCTCACCGAAACCTCCTCAGGAAGTTGATGTCAAAAGCGTTTGTTGTGAGAGAGGTAATCCTATCCCCTTTCTCCACAGCATGCATAATTTTATAAACCTTGATTATGTCACCTCAGGCTTACTTTTTCTCTCAACTACTCCTGTCCCCCAAAAATGTTGTAACTTTTCATCATAGGGGAGTTCTCCATCCCCTTGATCATTATGACTGCCTTTTTCTGAGCATTTTCCACTGCCACAATGTCTTTCTTGAGGGAAGGAGGCCAGAGTTGTACACAGTACTCCAAGCACACTTGCACCACAGAGCGGGATATTGGCAGTTTTATCTCTTTCCTAATTAGCCGTAGCATGGATGTGGTCTTTTTCACAGGTTATGCACACTGGTTCAGCATCTTCAAATTATCTGCCATGACTCCAAGGTCTCATTCCTGAACCACCAGGTCAGACCCCACGAGATGTGAATTTTAGATTTTCTTTGGTTTGGTCCCAGTGTGCATAACTTTATGCTCAATGACACTGAATTGCATTTGCCATTTCATTTCCCTTTCACCTAGTTGGAGCTCAATTAAGCCGTTTTTATTGTAACATGGATGGAGGTAAAATTGGTGATAACAAAGCAATATGGCCATTGAGAAACGGCAGTTGCTTTTACAGCTGTTCCCATGCATGGCCACTTTATCACAAACTAGAACGCCATTGTCATGTTCCTTGGTGTGTGTGGGTGTGTTCAGGCCTCTTTTGAGAGCCCATGTAGACCATCCTCACACAATCAACAGCAACATGCAACCAGTCATTGCCTTGTTTGTCACTTTCCAGCCAATAGCTGTAACTCTCTCTTAACAGGTTACATCCCAATTCAGGGTGAGATCTACACACAAAGGCAGATCTGCAGATCTGTTTTAAGGATCAAAAGCCCCTCGCATTACAGAATGCTGTGTTTCTGGACCCATCGGCTGGCTGCCCTTCCAGAAAGTGGAATGTGTACAGTGGTACCTCGGGTTAAGTACTTAATTCGATCCGGAGGTCTGTTTTTAAGCTGAAACTGTTCTTAACCTGAAGCACCACTTTAGCTAATGGGGCCTCCTGCTGCCGCTGCACCACTGAAGCACGATTTCTGTTCTCATCCTGAAGCAAAGTTCTTAACCTGAAGCACTATTTCTGGGTTAGCGGAGTCTGTAACCTGAAGCATATGTAACCCGAGGTACCACTGTATATGCAGCCTAACTGGGATCACTCATGGATTCTCCAATAATGCTACAGTGTGTGTTGGGGGGAAGTATTTGATCCCCTGCTAAATTTGCCTGTTTGCCCTCTGACGAAGAAATGACCAGTCCATAATTTTAATGGTAGGTTTATTGTAGCTGTGAGAGACAGAATAACAACAGGAAAACCCCCAGAAACCCAGAAGACAAAAGTCAGAGATTGATGTGTATTATAATCAGTGAAATAAGTATTTGATCCCCTATCAACCGGCCAGATGTCAGGCTACCTGGTATCTTCCTGTTGTTATTCTGTCTCTCGCAGCTACAATAAACCTACCATTAAAATTATGGGCTGGTCATTTCTTCGTCAGAGGGCAAACGGGCAAATTTAGCAGGGGATCAAATACTTTCCCCCCTCACTGTACATATAGCTTTGATGTGCATCTGACGCAGGTAATCCCTATCAGGTAATCCCTATCAGCACTGGACAGTGTGGATGGGGGTAAGATAACCTTCCCCTCTGTCAGTCTGGTGAGTATGGGGATGACCATTCTCATTCGCTCATGGAAGCCAGTGTGTGGTTTGCTCATGGCTGACTCCTGATTGTGACCTAAATGTCAGTGAACAATAAAGAGACTTTAATGCACATCGCCATCCACTGACTATTAACATTACATCAAAGGGATCCAGAGTTTTATTATTATTATTACTAGGTAATTCAGAACAACTGCTATCCATCTGCAATTAGAGAATGGCTTAATGAATATTATTTTTGTTTCTCTTCAGTACAAAGAAAATTGCCCTTTGATCAGAATCAGATAAGGTCACCAAGCTGCTTCTTTGTAGTGAAACTTCTTGGATCAGAAGGAAAGGATTTCATTTGCATCTTAAGAAAATGTGAAACAAATTTTATGCCCCACACATATTTTTCAGATTAATAAGGAACATAAATCAAGGACTTCTAAAAGTCAGCCTTTAAAGCATCACATGGACATTACAACAACAAAGACTGGCTAAGTATCTAGGTAAATTCTGGACTGCATTACTCCCCAGCTTTCAGGTTGTCGCTCAGTATAGTCATAAAAAAGCCAAGCCTTTAATAAGCCCCATGCAAAGAAACCACAACAATGTTCAAAAGAAATTCCTGGCTATTTTCATCTGCTACTGAAGAATCTTATCAGAAGCTTCTTCCAAGACTATGGAATTCGATCGTATCTGCTATAGCTTCAGGTTAGCATTGCGGATTTTGATGGGGAATTGTGAACACGCGAAGAAAAAAGTCTGTTGCTGTTTAAACAACTGGCAAAAGAACCATGTTTTACAGAATAATAATTTTAAAAATCTACAGGATGTCATCAATCTGTTTTTTCAGGCACACTGACCTACGGCATGTTTGTCAGGCGCATCCAGGAGCTTTATCAAATGTAAACATCATCAGTTGCTGACGGTCCTTGGAATACAAGCATCAAGATTTATTTGTTAAGAAGCAACTTATTTCCTGGCTGCTCTGAGGCCTCAAATACGACAAAGGCACAGCTAGCTGGAGGTGAGGAATATTTAGAGAAGGCTAAGGAACCTGTGGCTCTCCAGGTGTTGACTCCCATCAACTCTAGGTATCAGGGCCAAGTGTCAGAGGCAATGGGAGTTGTAGAAGAACAACGTGGAATCATAGAACTGCAGAGTTGGAAGGGACCCTGAGGGTCATGTAGACCAACCCCCTGCAATGCAAAATAAATAAAATAAAATAAAATAAAATAGCCACTGATTCCCCACCCCTGCTCTAGCGCGAGCATCTCTGGAGAACTGTATTTCACATGTAGCTGATTCTTCAAAATTATAATCATGGTAGACAGGTATCCCCAAACATTTAAATTTCAAGAGATTTAAACCAGCTCTACTGAACTGGCATTATGGTCTAAGACGAAGTTGCGGAAATCCTGATGTTATGGAATTTCAAAGACTCAAGCTAAGATTATTTCCCATTTTCCTCCAATAGTTTTGCCAAACTGCATTTCTGCCACGTACTGGGGTGGGTGGGAATTGCCTGTCTCTTTTTGACACTTCCAACATATTGCAGCGTAGTTTATTTATTATTAACTTTATGTCTCCTGGCTGGTATAATGCGCTTGTGAGCTAGCTGTTTTCTCTTAATTGCCATATTTAGGGGGAAACTTGTGCAATGTTTTCTGAAGACGTTTCCACATATACACTGAGTTGCTTTCCCTTACACTATTGAGCCTATTTAACCATGCAGACTCTTACTTGCTCAGGCTCCAAAATGAACTTTTGCTAATGTCTGTTTTTTATTTCTTCATTCTTTACATTTCAAATTAGGTTCACTCCTATTTGTTCATATGATCTAAAATGTCATTGCAAACAAGATTGGATTTGAAAATAATGAAACTGTGGGGGATTGCTGTCTTGTAGTCTCCTCTTAATTTCTGAGTAAGAAATCATGAACCCCTTGATATACCAGATCTTGTATCCTAAAAAGTTTGTTGCTTTCCATATTTGAAATCTTATAGATGTCTCTCCTCTTTTATTTTATCCAAGATAAATTCCAGAAGTGAAGGACTGGTTTAAATGATTTTTTTTTCAGAATCTAAACTGTGAAAATAAGTTATATTTAACTGACTGCTGCAACCCCCCATAGTATCTCATATAAAGGTGTTCTCAATATATTTTGTTCAACCTTTGCTATAAGATATGCAGTCTATAACCCAGTTAAAACAGTTTGCTATACAAAACAGGGCTAAGTACAGGACTTGGAGATCTCCTATCTTCATATAAATTCTGGTTTTTAGCCTTGTTTATTTGTTATTCCAGATGCACTTCAGTGTACATTGTTGTAACTATTGGATCAGTATTTTGATTAGCAGATATCAAAATAAAGATTTGTTTTTGGTGGCATTATCATTTTAACTGCGGAAATTCCTCCAGAAAAAGATACAATACAATGGGCAGTATTCAATGAAGAAAGTCTGCTAGTGGGAGGACTTTTGGCTGTGCAATGCAAACTCCTTCCTTTCCCCACATGGTCCCACCACACCCCTAAAATCTGTTCTGAGCATTTCCACACACACAAGCAGATATGGGGTTTGGAAGCATGTCATAAAATAATCACTGATTTTCCCTCATGGATTCTTTTCATTAAAAAAAAAAGTTTCTAAAATACATCAAGCGCCAATAGGATGTAACACTTTCTGATAAAAGCAGTCGTTTTCTCTCTTGTATTTTGCAGTGATAAACATGCTTCCCTTTCTCATTTCCTATGAACCAGAAAAACCTGGGTCTCAATCATAGCTGTCAACTTTTCCCTTTTTAAAAGGGAAATTCCCTTATTCCAAATAGGATTCCTCGCAAGAAAAGGGAAAAGTTGACAGCTATGGTCTCAATCCAAAACCAGCCTTGAGCGTCACTGGGTGGTCAGTCACCCAACCTCAAAAAGAACTTTTCTCCATGTCTCTCCCTGATCAATTAACCATTGGATCATATGGCTACGACATTACTAGTCTCTGACAGAAATGTCAACAGCAACTTGATATCGCAGAATAGAGTATTTTCTGTGCATGGAGAAGCTTATATTTAAGTTTTGCTGTTTCATACAGGACTAAAGTCAATGGTGGACTTGGGTACAGTGGTGCCCCGCAAGACGAATGCCTCGCAAGACGGAAAACCCGCTAGACGAAAGGGTTTTCCGTTTTGGAGGCGCTTCGCAAAACGAATTTCCCTATGGGGTTGCTTTGCAAGACGAAAAAATCTTGCGCCCCCCCCCCGGGTTTTTTTTTTGCTTTTTTTGCCCTTTTCCTAAGCCGCTAAGCCACTTATCAGCTGTTCCACTGATAAGCCGCTTAACAGCTGACTGCTGAAAGCTGCTTGACAGCTGTAGCGCTAATCCGCTAAGCTGTCAATGGGCTTGCTTCGCAAGACGAAAAAACCGCTAGATGAAGAGAATCACGGAACGGATTCTTTTCGTCTAGCGAGGCACCACTGTACTATGTCCTTTGTGGCACATACGGTCAATTCAGTTTTGTTACTATTACGTGTTAATTTTTCAACGATACTGAGATGGTGGACTCTCCTTCATTTGAGGTTTTTAAGCAGAGGTTGCATGGCCCTCTGTCATGGATGCTTTAGCTGAGATGCCTGCATTGCAAAGGATTGGACCAGATGACCCTCAGGGTGTGCTGGGCCTGGGGGTTAACCCAAGCAACGCGGACCAGGTCCGGTCCTGAATCCAAGGATTCCGCGAGGAGTCAGTCTGACAGGGCCCAGGCAGGAAGCCAGGCTAGGTCGGGCGCAGGGTCTCAGGCAGATTCTAGCAAACAGCAATATTGCTCGAGCAACCTGGGGCAGGGTCTGACAGCCTTTTATCTTTGTTGGGGTAACGGCTGGTCCTGATCCCCCGGTGACTCACCTCCCTGTCTCGCCCGAAGGCGAGCACTCCTCCTGTGAGTACTCAGGTCTCTCCTTCTCTCAGACCTTAGTCTCTGCAGCTCAGGAGATGTTGGTGGGTTACTAGACCCAGAGGCCGCCTCAGCCTCTCCTGACCCAACTGGTAGTGGAGCAGCTGTAAGTGATTTCCCGGCTGAAGGCAACGAGGTAATCCCCGCATCTGGAGCCATGGCAGGCTCAGGCCCCTGACTCGGCCCAGCTGGTGTTTGTTGCAAGGGAACCTGTGCAGACTGGGACTCTTCAGGATCAGGCCCCAGACTTGGTTCAGATGTTGCCTGAGGCAAAGGATCTGGTGTGGACTGAGGCTCCTCTCGTTCCGAGTCTGAGCCCGAGTTCCAGGCCATCACACCAGGTAAAGGGACCCCTGACCATTAAGTCCAGTCGTGACCGACTCTGGGGTTGCAGCGCTCATCTCACTTTATTGGCCGAGGGAGCCGGCGTACAGCTTCTGCGTCATGTGGCCAGCATGACTAAGCCGCTTCTGGCGAAACCAGAGCAGCGCACGGAAACGCCGTATACCTTCCCGCCGGAGTGGTACCTATTTATCTACTTGCACTTTGATGTTCTTTCGAACTGCTAGGTTGGCAGGAGCAGGGACCGAGCAACGGGAGCTCACCCCGTCGCAGGGATTCGAACCGCCGACCTTCTGATCAGCAAGTCCTAGGCTCTGTGGTTTAACCCGGGTCCCTTCCAACAATTCTGCTCATGTTTCCCTGAGCAATTTGGTGATCATCATTCAGCTCCAGGAAGCAGGACTGCTTGGGTGAGGCTGGGAACACAGCCTAGTGTCATAAATCTCCAGAGATGCAATTCAAGGATTTAACCTCCAAATGAACATTATAGTGCTAAGCCGCCTCTTAAGATAAGCAAAGCATAATCCTGATTTGGAGGGAATGGAGAGAAGGGACATGATGTGCCAAATCTTGAAACAGGAAGAAAATTATTTTCTTCACCGTGCACGTTGAAGCTGCTTTTGAGCTCATTTGGACTTTGCAAAGAAAGGAGCTGCAGGTGTGAGTTTTCTTTTATCAGTCACTACTAATTATGTACAGAACATCAGCTTGGAATGCCAGTATCTGTTCAAAGCAACTAGGCTTAAGTCTTCCCCCTCCCCTAACTTTTAAGGTGGTACTCAACTCGAAAAACACAGGGAAGGGAAAATGCAAAATGTGTTTAGAAAGTGTGCTGCCCAAAATACTGTTAGCAGCGCAAGCAATTGTGATGCAACCATACTTGGAACGCTGTGTACATTTCGGCCACCACACTTCAAAATAGATGTTGCAGAGCTGGAAACGGTGCAGAAAGGGGATGCCATAATTGCCAGTGACCACCAGCAACTCCCCTGGGAGGAAAGGTGAAACTGATGGAGACCTTTTTTTACAGTTAGTTTCGAAAAAGAAAGTGGGGACATGATAGGTTTCTAAAGTACCATACAATCCCATGGCGTGGATCAAGTAAAAAGAGTTTCTCTCACTTTCGTTAAACTGGAACCCAGATTCATTTAATGAAACTAAATAGCTATTAGCTTAGATGGCTATAAAGGGGGGTTAGACAAATTTATAGAGATTAAGGCTGTCAATGGCTATAAGTCATGATGATTAAATGATTAAATGGTACCTCTGGGATCCAGAGGGAGCATGGCAGAGAACAACAGCAGCAGAAGAAGAAGAGTTTGGATTTGATATCCCGCTTTATCACTACCCTAAGGAGTCTCAAAGCGGCTAACAATCTCCTTTCCCTTCCTCCCCCACAACAAACACTCTGTGAGGTGAGTGGGGCTGAGAGACTTCAGAGAAGTGTGACTGGCCCAAGGTCACCCAGCAGCTGCATGTGGAGGAGCAGGGAATCGAACCCTGTTCACCAGATTACAAGTCTATCACTCTTAACCACTACACCACACTGGCTCCCAATAGCAGGAGATGGCTATTGTTTTTGTGTCCTGCCAATGGGCTACCCAAAGGCATCTCCGGCTGGCCATGGTGGAAAAATGGATGATGGATTAGATGACTAGATAAGGGGTAGCTAATATTGTAGAATATAATAATAATAATAATAATAATAATAATAATAATAATAATTTATTATTTATACCCCGACCATCTGGCTGGGTCTCCCCAGCCACTCTGGGTGGCTTCCAACAAAGTATTAAAATACAGTGGTCTGTTAAACATTAAAAGCTTCCCTAAACAGGGCTGCCTTCAGACGTCTTCTAAAAGTCTGGTAGTAGTTGTTCTCTTTGACATCTGGTGGGAGGGCGTTCCACAGGGCGGGCGCCACTACCGAGAAGGCCCTCTGCCTGGTTCCCTGTAACTTGGCTTCTCACAGCGAGGGAACTGCCAGAAGGTCATCGGAGCTGGACCTCAGTGTCCGGGCAGAACGATGGGGGTGGAGACGCTCCTTCAGATATACTGGACTGAGGCCGTTTAGGGCTTTAAAGGTCACCAGCAACACTTTGAATTGTGCTCGGAAAAAGGACTGAATGTGGTATTGACAACCAAACAGATTTCACTGGGTATGAATGTAAAGTTCTGCATTTAGGCAGGAAAAATCAGATGCACACCAGATTCGTGGCACATGGCTTGACAGGATCACATGTGGAAAAGGTAACAGAATCATAGATTGTGGAGTTGGAATGCAGGCACCACAACTAGATCGTATACGACAGGTGGCTATCCAACCCCGGCTTAAAAGTCTCCAAAGATGGTGAGTCCACCACCTTCCAAGGAAGTCCATTCCACCGTTGAACAGCTCTTACTGGCAGAAACTTGTTCCTAATGTTAGTGGGAATCTCTTGTAACTTGAAACGATTGTTTTCGGTCCTATCTGGGGGCTTTGGTAGACGACAAGCCACATGCGAGTCTGCTAAAAAGGCTAATGCAACTCTAAAATGTAGATGCCTTAAGGAGACTTGGCCCAAATATTTTACATTTTAAAATGTAATGCCTTCAAAGGCCTGTGAAGTAACACATGGGGGCAGGCAAAATCAGAAACAACTTTGATTGCTTTCTGTGCCTTTAATAGTTGTGTATAGAGACTTACAGTACTTTCTTCCTCTCTTTACTAAAGAGAAGCGTGCATCAGTACTTTCTTCTACACATCTAATCAACTGGACTAAGTGAACAATTTCCCCCTTCACCTCTGGTCATCTTTGTTGTCATTACTGAATTTCACATTATTTTCATTTTTTTAAAAAATGATTCACACCCACTACACATCACCAGTCCCCATTTAAGAAAAGGCCCTTTAAAGAATGTGCATCAAAGAATACCGAATGCAATAGTGCAGAACCAAATGGTTGATTCTAGGCTGAGTGACACATTCCATTTTAATCGAACAAAAGCTAAGGAAAAGTGAAACTGTCATCGAGGATCCAGGGAGCGCTCATTAAAAAGAAAGGACAATTTATGTGCTTTGTTGTTTGCAGTAGTTACCTTTATCGCAGAAACGGATGGAATGAAAGTATGTTTGAAAGTGACATGCCTGATATTCAGACCTTCTGTTTTAGTTGTTCGACAACATGCCTTTGTTCCTCTCTGGCAATGACAATGGCTCCGCCCTGCTCAGCAGTGTCATCCAGGAACACACGTTCTTTCAAAGCCAGGTTTAGGTTGGCTGATTAATATTCTATTCACCAGCTCATTCTGGTATGCAGGCTGAGACCCTACCTGCCCGCAGACTGTCTCGCCAGAGTGGTGCATGCTCTAGTTATCTCTCACTTGGACTATTGCAATGCGCTCTATGTGGGGCTAACCTTTGAAGGTGACCTGGAAACTACAACTAATCCAGAATGTGGCAGCTAGACTGGTGACTGGGAGCGGCCGCAGAGACCACATAACACCGGTCTTGAAAGACCTACATTGGCTCCCAGTATGTTTCCGAGCACATTTCAAAGTGTTGGTGCTGACCTTTGAAGCCCTAAACGGCCTCGACCCAGTATACCTGAAAGAGCATCTCCTCTCCCATTGTTCAGCCCGGACACTGAGGTCCAGTGCCGAGGGCCTTCTGGTGGTTCCCTCACTGCGAGAAGTGAGGTTACAGGGAACCAGGCAGAGGGCCTTCTTGGTAGTGGCGCCTGCCCTGTGGAACGCCCTCTCATCAGATGTCAAAGGAAAAAACAACTACCAGATTTTTAGAAGACATCTGAAGGCAGCCCTGTTTAATATTTTGTTGGAAGCTGTCCAGAGTGGGCGGGGTATAAATAAATTATTATTATTATTATTATTATTATTATTATTATTATTATTATTAAATGTGTTTGTGGGAGGGGGAGTTATTTGCTGGTTCTCTTCTTGCTTTTATTATGTATTTTGTGTTCTTATTTTATATTTTTATGCTGTGAACTTTTGCAAGATCTTTAGATGAAGGGTGGTATGCAAATGTAATAAAGAAAATAAAGTAAGGAAAATAAAGCGAAACATTTCATATTTTCACTTTCAAAGGGTTCCTCATGCCAGCTCTCGAACTTGCATCCTCAGCTGCAGCAGCCTCTAGCAGAACCACCCAATATTGAACTTGCTCACTAAAACAATACAGGTTGCTTAGCTGTAGCTGACTGTCTTCAAATGGCCATAAGAAGGGCCTGTTGGGTCAGCCAGTGGCTGATCTACTTGCACGTCCTCTGGTCACAGTGGCCGACAAGATGCTTGTGGGAAGCACTCCCCCCAGAGTAACAATGATTCAGAGACATATTGTCTCCAGCAGTACAGGTGGAACAAAGCCATCACAGCTAGTAGCCCTTGGTAGCCTTATCCTGCCTAATCTTCTTTTAAGTGTACATCACTCCCTCTTGTGGGAACAAATTCCATAGTTTAACTACAGTATGTGATCTCTGTGAAGCCACATATATGAGATCTGTGAGTCTGTGCAGAACAGCATTTTGGAAAGTACTAGAGATTATAAGAGCCAGGAAACCACATGCTCTGGCTAGTCTCAAGAGTGGGGCCAAAGCTCTCTCTTCACTTCCCTGTAAAGGTAAGGACCCCTGACCATTAGGTCCAGTCGTGACCGACTCTGGAGTTGCGGCGCTCATCTCGCTTTATTGGCCAAGGGAGCCAGCGTACAGCTTCCGGGTCATGTGGCCAGCATGACTAAGCCGCTTCTAGCAAAACCAGAGCAGCGCACGGAAACGCCGTTTACCTTCCCACCAGAGTGGTACCTATTGATCTACTTGCACTTTGATGTGCTTTCGAACTGCTAGGTTGGCAGGAGCAGGGACTGAGCAACGGAAGCTCACCCCGTTGCGGGGATTCGAACCGCCAACCTTCTGATCGGCAAGTCCTAGGCTCTGTGGTTTAACCCACAGCACCACCCGCATCCCTCACTCCCTTGTAGACTGCAGCAAATAAAAGATAAGCATTTGCATTGTGGTGAAGAAGACTGGCGTGGCTTGTGACCAGAGGACCAGTGAAAGAACGTCAGTTAGATGCAAATATCCTGTGTTTCTTCTTCATGGTCTTTGTTCAGAGCTCAAAACTTGCCCTCTTCTGCAAGTTTCCAGTGCAGGTAGAAAGGTAAAGGACCCCTGGATGTTTAAGTCCAGTCAAAGGCAACTATGGGGTGGGGTGCTCATCTCACCTTCAGGCCTAGGGAGCCGGCGTTTGTCCACAGACAGCTTTCCGGGTCATGTGGCCAGCATGACTAGACCGCTTCTGGCACAACGGGCCACCGTGAAGGAAACCAGAGCCCATGGAAACGCCGTTTACCTTCCCGCTGCAGCAGTACCTATTTATCTACTTGCACTGGTGTGCTTTTGAACTGCTAGGTTGGCAGGACCTGGGACAGAGCAACAAGAGCTCACCCCGTTGCGGGGATTCGAACCGCCAATCTTCTGATCAGCAACTCCAAGAGGCTCAGTGGTTTAGACCACAGTGCCACCCACCTCCCTTAAGTTTCCAGTATGTGTATGGGCTGCCTCCATCCTGCAAGTGGTAAGGTGGTTGGAGACTGAGGTTGATGGGAAGGTGTGCATCTGAAGTGCTCTCAACTGGCTTCCACCCCGCAGATAAACTCTGGTTAAGGGCAGCAAGGAAAGGTCTAGGGGAAATTGCTCTCAAGAAAAGAGAGGACAGGGTATGGGAATGTGATAATCCTGCAATCCACTCGCAATCCCTTAATCAGGCTGACTTCAAGTCTGAGTGAAACATTGTTCAGATGACAAAGCTAATTATCAAATGGCTGCTGGCAGCAAGTCAACAGAGGTGGCGTATCAGATGACTTGTGAGCACCAAGGCAAGTGAAACCCAAACCTAAACGTTATAACTATGTTTTTTCTGTATAATAAATTTTAAATAGAATATTTTAAGGCAAATAATAAAAATCATTTGCAGGAATGCATTTGCTAATGCCTGAACAACATCTTTACGCAATCTCCCAGAGAAGTATAGAATATGCTTTTGCTCAGTGATATATTGCCGTAGTCAACGTCACAGAAAATTTAAGAATGCTCTGGCTATTAAGGCTTCTTATCCTTGATTAAAATGGAGCGGAAACTAAGAGTATGTTTAATATAAAAGGCAGTTTGTGCGATTATTATTGTCAGGGAAAAGTTGTGATTTATTATTAAAAACAACAACAAAGCCTAGAATCAACATGCTTCCTCGGAAAAATTTCAGAGGTAAATCTCACTCCATCTTTGCATGCCAAGCTGCATTACAACAGCTTTACAGGATCAGATCAAAGTTGGCTTATACCAGAAGCCAGCTAGAAGCCTCTTGAAGCTCGTAAAAACAGCAGGAGAGTTTGACCTCGGTATCTGAAGAATACACTGCTATGGTACATGGATGTCCCATTTTGCTATAACTGAAATATTGTCATTTTTTTTGGAAACTGGCATGGCTCTTTTGACATAATTGCATTTCCTATGTGATCCCTGTAGTGATGTATGGAAGTGGTAAGTGAGAGCTGGACCATAAAGAAGGCTGATTGCCAAAGAATTGATGCTTTTGAATCATGGTGCTGGAGGAGACTCTCGAGAGTCCCATGGACTGCAAGAAGATCAAACCGATCCATTCTGAAGGAAAACAGCCCTGAGTGCTCACTGGAAGGACAGATCCTGAAGCTGAGGCTCCAAGACTTTCGCCACTTCATGAGAAGAGAAGACTCCCTGGAAAAGACCCTGATGTTGGGAAATATGGAGGGCACAAGGAGAAGGGGGCGACGGAGGACGAGATGGTAGGACCATGTTCTCGAAGCTACCAGCATGAGTCTGACCAAACTGCGGGAGGCAGTGGAAGACAGAAGTGCTTGGCGTGCTCTGGTCCATGGGGTCACGAAGAGTCGGACACGACTAAACGACTAAACAACAACATGTGATCCCTGATAAGAGGAAAGCTTGGTGCAGAATTTGGCACTTGGGGAAGCAGGAAGGGAGAAACCATGAGCAGCAAACAGCAGGGGAAAATGTGCTCTTTGGGGTTTTTTTTTGGGGGGGGACTCACCCACAATACCCACCTTTCATTTATGTGGAGTGGGGGAAAATTGCTACTTTTCTATATTGTGATTTCAAAAATGTGAAAATACCTAAGAGGAAAAGAATGTTTTGAAGAACTAGCATACTGAAATACAAAAGTGCGTACAGTATACACAAATTATGTGACCCCATTTGGGGTTTCTGTGCCTGACAATTTTAGGCAAATGGGGACAAAGTCAGCTCTTTGGGAGAGGTTTTATACAGGAAGGTCTCATTTCCTCAAATAGTGCAAAAGTGAAAGTCTGAAGATCAGAATGTTAGCAAGCTGACAATGGTGGAACACGTCCAAGGGCCATGCCCTTCCTTCCATTCCAGGAAGTTTGTTTTCCAGTATATTGGACATCCAAGTAAATGAACAAGCTCAATGGTATTTTAGCTATACATAACTCTGAAGTATAGTAGCAGTGGGGATGTGCTGATATATTATTATTAAATATTAAAAAGTTATAAACAATCATTTATTAACATTTCCTGTGTTTGATTTTGTGGCATGTTTAATAAGCTTAAGTATAGAATTATAGAGTTGGAAGGAACCCTTTTTAATTCAGGAAACCCAGAGCATAGAATCCCTCTGATTTAAACCTGACGTACAGAGAGAAAGACCCCCAAACCCCAGATAAATAATTCTACTGTTAAACTGGTCTTACTGTTAATAGGTCTCTCCTAATGTTCCCTGGAAACCTACACGCCTTCTATGCAAAAGCCCATCAAGCATGTTATGTTCTCCTTTCAATGGTAAAATACAGAGTTCCTTCAACATTTCCTTATAAGAATGAACAGCTTTGCTGCCCTTCTCTGTGTTGGAAAACGCCGTGGGGTGCCCCTGCAGCCCCCAAAATCCAAGCGTCCTCTGGTATGAGCAGCTCTGGAAATGGCATTCCCCTTCTTCTCCAGTGCGCTTCAGTGACATATATCAAATGATATATGCACACTAATCTTCTAGCATAACACAGCAAGAAGCGTGAGACATTGTAGAGCTAACCTACGTATTTATTTACCGGTACACACTATGCACAGACAGAGGAATCACAGCGTCCTCTCTCTCTCCCCAGCTCCGAGAGAAGAACAGGAACAAGTAAAAGCGAAAGTACAGTACAATAGTACATACAGCGGAAGAGATAAGACTGTCTTCAGTTCCCACACTCTTCCCAGACAGGCATGTGATTTAAACCATTCTCATCTGCAGCATAAAGGTAAAGGGACCCCTTACCATTAGGTGCAGTCGTGGCCGACTCCTGGGTTTTGGTGCTCATCTCGCTTTATTAGCCGAGGGAGCCGGCGTACAGCTTCCGGGTCATGTGGCCAGCATGACTAAGCCGCTTCTGGCGAACCAGAGCAGCGCATGGAAACACCATTTACCTTCCCGCCAGAGCAGTACCTATTTATCTACTTGCACTTTGTTTTTTTTTAAAATAATGTTTATTAAAATTTTCAAAAATACAGAAAGTAAAGATTAAAGTACATTCAGAGCCTTATTTTCATACATCCACTTTCTGGGACTCCCCCCCTCCCCCACCCCTACCATATTCCCCTTTCATATTGTTGGCTCCACAAGCTCTCAGTTCTAATTAAAACTTAGTTTGTTTAACCCATTATTCAAATTTAAATTTATACAATCCTCATCAATACCCTTAATAAAAAACAAAAGTTCTCTCCCCAGGGCCCACCCCATTTTCATTCCACAATTTCCCTTTTTTTTAATAATAAAGACACCCCACAAAATAGAAATATAATAGGCTTTGTGGTTTAACCCACAGCGACACCCGCGTCCCTCATCTGCAGCATGGGAGGTGTGAAATACTAACACTCTGAACCCATTTAAGTTTGTCTACATACTTCTTAAAGTGTGGCACCCAGACTTTCCAAACCACAGGTTCATCTTGTTCCACACTAGTCAAGACTTCAGCTTGGACACAATGCTCCAGCTAAAGTCTTGACTGGTGTGGAACAAGGTGAACCTGTGGCTTGGAAAGTACAGTGGAACCTCTACTCGTGGACGTAATCAGTTCGTGACGTCTGTCCGTAAGTCGATCCGGGTCTCTGATAGAAGTGCCTTTGTGTGCAGGCGCATTCGGCGGCAGCATGCTCCTGCACATGTGCAGACAGTGGCAGCAACTTCTGCATGTGTGCAAACAGTAGAAGCCATTCTGCGTGTGCGCAAATTGCGGCAAACCCGGTATTTACTTCCGGGTTTGTCACGGTCGCAACTTGGATCGGGCCCAAGTAGAGAAGGTCATAAGTAGAAGTTCTACAGTGGTACCTATGGTTATGAACTTAATTTGTTCTGGAGGTCCGTTCTTTAGCTGAAACTGTTCTTATCCTGAGGCGCGCTTTCGCTAATGGGGCCTCCTGCTGCACATGTGTCTCCAGCGCGCGATTTCTGTTTGCATCCTGGGGCGAAGTTCGCAACCAGGAGCAGCTACTTCTGGGTTAGCAGAGCTCATAACCTGAAGCGTTCATAACCAGAGGTACCACTGTATAGCGATTTATTGCAGGGCAAGAGAGGAAGCATCATGGGTGCATAGGTAAAGGTAAAGGGACCCCTGACCATTAGGTCCAGTCGTGACCGACTCTGGTGTTGCAGCGCTCATATCGCTTTAATGGCCGAGGGAGCCGGCGTACAACTTCCGGGTCATGTGGCCAGCATGACTAAGCCGCTTCTGGCGAACCAAAGCAGCGCACAGAAATGCTGTTTACCTTCCCACCAGAGTGGTACCTATTTATCTATTTGCACTTTGACATGCTTTCGAACTGCTAGGTTGGCAGGAGCTGGAACTGAGCAATGGGAGCTCCCCTGTGATGGGGATTCGAACCGCCGACCTTCTGATCGGCAAGTCCTAGGCTCTGTGGACTCTGTGGTTTAACCCACAGCACCACCCGCGTCCCTGTTTCAGGTGCATATCTGAATGCAAATGCTGTCTATCTAGATTAGTTAGTTTGAGTACATGCACATCCAATTGTGAACCACCATTTGCATTCTGCCGCAACTAGTCATGCCTAACTATTTACACCTAGATCTGCTTTGGATCTAGGCAGCACTGGCCTGGGGTCGACTCAAAATTGGACACACCCTTTTGGGTTTCACCCAAACTATCAGCACATTAACAACATATAGATCTGATGGCACTCTGCATTCCTTTAAGATAGACATTTGGGAATTTCTTTGCCAAATATCAACAAGAAAAACAAATTGTGGCTATCTTTAATTATAGCCAAAAGAAAAGAAATTACCAGTTAACTACAGTATCCAACATTATCTTACTGTGCTTTTGGTGATAGATTGTTTGGCTTGTTTTTTAAAAAAGAAATCAAGTGAGGGGGGGGTGACTTCAAATCATGCTTATTTCATACATTACATCATTAAGCCTGTCTTTATCGCTGGCATGAAGGAACTCAAAATGTTAAGCAAACTTTAATTATAGCCCCAACAACACTGTGTTAATGTATCATCTGTTTTATATTGTTGGCTTTAGGCTTCAATCCAAAACACGCTTGCTAGGAGCCCCAGTGAATGCAGCAAAAACACACACAGCATTGTGCTCTTAACTGATTATTTGAATTGTATTTTATGTTTACTTTTTTTAAAAAAAACTTAAATGCTAGCCACTCTGGATATCTCAACCAAAGCAGGAGATAGAAATAATACATCATTCTTTCTATGATTTGTTATTATTATCTGTTTATTTATTCTTATTGTGGCTCACAATCATGAAATGTCATGCATGACAAGTTGTGTACAGCTTGACGGGGGCCAACTACAAAATGCAATTTGGCTTTGACTCATTGGCGTACGGGACATTTCTAGGATGGCTCATGATGCTAAAATAGGACTCTCTCATTTCATAACATATCATTTACCTGAGTCTTAGTAAGAATATCTCCAATACGGCCCTGGCTAACAGAGCTGTTTCATGAGGGTGCAAAAGGTGCAGGTAGTAGCCTCTCTTAGGACTAGGACCCTCGTACCTACGGGACCGCCTCTCCTGGTATGTCCCACGGAGGACCTTACGGTCTTCAAACAAAAACATCTTGGAGGTCCCGGACCACAGGAAGGTTAGGCTGGCCTCAACCAGAGCCAGGGCTTTTTTGGCTGTGGCCCCGATCTGGTGGAACACTCTGTCCCAAGAGACCAGGGCCCTGCGGGACTTGACATCTTTCCGCAGGGCCTGCAAGACAGAGCTGTTCCACCAGGCCTTTGGCCAGGGCACAGCCTGACCCCCTCCTTTGACAATCCTCACAGAACTCCAGCCCAATGGTTGCCATTAATTTGATTTGAACTGATTTTATAATGAAATGATTTTAGAATGTCGTGTTATTTTACTGCTGTTAGCCGCTCTGAGCCCGGCTTCAGCTGGGGAGGGCGGGATATAAATAAAATTTTATTATTATTTATTATTATTCTTTAAAAAGTTTCCCTAATAAACTACAGAATACAGTGGTAGCTTGGTACTCGAACAAATCGGTTCCCGAATGCCGCAAACCCGGAAGTGAATGTTCTGGTTTGTGAACGTTTTTCAGAAGCCGAAAGTCTGATGCAGCTTCCGCTTAGTGCAGGAAGCTCCGGCAGTCAATTGGAAGTCGTGCCTTGGTTTTTGAACCATTTTGGGAGTTAAACGGACTCCTGGAACAGATTAAGTTTGGGAACCAAGGTACCACTGTAATGGAAAAGCCAGCAACTGCACAAGCGAAGGCTACTCTATACCAGTGTTCACTTATATCTTCCTTGATGCACGTCTCTTTTTCACAGAATATTGCTAATATATTTTGGCATCCCTATGGCTAATGCATTTTGGCACTCACTGGCAATTGCTTGCTTCTTCTGCTATACAGCTTGATGGTAGAGGACATTGTGTGCATGCCAAATATTCCAAGTTCAACCCTTAACATCTCTAGCTAAAGAAGTCAAGCCTGGGACGTCCCACCTCAGAATACAGGTGTGGGCTTGCCTTTTCAAATGTTTCCTCATGTAAAAATTTGCTGCATTTCTCCCTTTACGGAAAAGCAGGAAGAGTCCTTATCCCTGACGTGGCTCTAACACTCAGATCTTTCTTTGTTTTATTGAGTCCTATATTAAGGTGCATTTGGTAAATGTTCCACTTGTTTAAAGTTCTTTCAGCCTGATTACAAACTCATTTTCCCTTGTAAATCATCTGGAACAAGGCACAGGCTCCCCACCCCTGCGACAGTGTGACCCAACCAAAATTTGTGCGATTGTAATTACCACGTATTCTTCCCTTATTTATCCCTGCCTCAATCTCCCTCCACTTCCTCGGCTTCACTTTACACATTTCCAAATTACAAATCTCTTGGAACCACGGATCTTTGTGCAGTGGCCTGTAGCTAGAAGGCACCATGTATTTAATAAAATAAAAGTTTGTTAAAATATCACACAACTTTAAATTGATGGACAAGATTTCTTATTTCTGAATGAATTAATGGCAATTCCTGGTTGCACTGGGACACGGGTGGCGCTGTGGTCTAAACCACTGAGCCTCTTGGGCTTGCTGATCAGAAGGTCGGCTGTTCGAATCCCCATGACAGGGTGAGCTCCTGTTCTGTCCTGGCTCCTGCCAACCTAGCAGTTCGAAAGCACACCAGTGCAAGTAGATAAATAGGTACCACTGTGGCGGAAAAGTAAACAGTGTTTCTGTGCACTCTGGTTTCCATCACAGTGTTCTGTTGCGCCAGAAGCAGTTTAGCCATGCTGGCCACATGACCTAGAAAGCTGTCTGTGGACAAACGCCAGCTCCCTTGACCTGAAGGCGAGATGAGCGCCGCAACCCCAGAGTTGCCTTTGACTGGACTTAACCATCCAGGGGTCCTTTACCTTTTTTATAGAAACCGTTGCACAGCAATGAGCAATTCACGGTCCCGCTTTGCAAAGCGCTTTGTCATTATTTATCATTTGAGTTGTCCTTGCACCTTACAACTTTGGGCCAACTGCATCCCAGCTCGATTAGCAAAGAAAGAATAAATGAATAGGGAGAAGAGGAATAGTTTGGTTAATTTTCTTCTCCCATTCTAGTTAGCTGTTCTCCCCAGCCCCCATGTTTAACTCAGATGCAAAGGAGGTGGTTGTGCTGTGTGCCTTTTCTTTGTGGAAGCTTGTCAAACTGCAAGTTGAGAGAATGTGCAGCTTCCTCTTCCAAGCCACAAGCAAGCAGTTGACAAGACACATTTTATTGTCTCTTGCCTGGTAGCCTGTATTTCTCAGGAAGCTGGATTTGGCCCCAGAGTCCTCAGGTGCTTATTCAGACTTAGGAGTAAACTGGAAACACCAAGGAATGCATTCTTGTTAATTGCAAGTTGCGCTGGTAATGTTAACTTCTTAGTAGGTCTTAACCCCCAGATACACGACAGCAGCTACATATTACACATCAGCAATCCTCGGTACCAAAGTCAGGTTTCTACTCCAGTGCAATTAACTACAGGTTAAAAGTTGTACAGGGTAAACTTTAAAGCGTTAAAATCAGGATGTGGAAAATATGGAAGCATCGAGGAGAGGCAGGACTGAGATTTGGAGATATGCTTCAGAGGTCCAGACTATGGGCAGCCCCCAAAAATCAACAATTATAATTTGGATTATAATTTGGTCTTTTTATTTTAGTTTTTTATTTTAATTGGATTATGATTGGATAATTGGTTGTTTTTTATTGGAAAATTAACTTGTTTAAAAAGTTGTACAGGGTAGTTCCCACATGTGAACACCATTTGCTTTGCTGGACACATTCAGGGTCAGCTCAACATTTGGAGAAGGCTATTTGTGCCTAGCAATATTTACTTACTTGGCGTTATTCTGGATGCTGTTTCATTTTTAGCAAGGACTGGGAAGGTCCAGAATGCAAGGAGGAAGCACAGAAGCCTGGAAACTTCTATGTCCCTGTCCCTAATCACTAGCTACTGAAGACTCAGACTGCTGTCTCTGGGGTGCCCAAGATTCTCTTTTGCTTTTAAAAATACGCAAGATGGAAATCTCTGTACACACAATTATGTGCTTGCAGAGTTACAAAATAACACATTTGCACTAGACCCATGTATAACATGGATGGGAGCCACCTGGCAACATGTGTTCCACCTCCCTCTCCGAGGAAGATCGTCCACAGAAGGAAAGAGACCCAAAGCTTCAATTTGGTTTTGTCTCGTCTTGTTCCTTCTGCCAGAGTAACTGTTGGAGGGAACAAGTTTGTGTTCTTCTCTTTGCAAGGCAACCAGTTGCATGAAAATTCTAGGCCTTTAAAGCCATTTCGAATCCACATGAAAATGTGCATACTCTCTGCAGCAGATGTGAAACAAATCTGCACAGTGGAGTTTGGGTCTGGGGCATTAAACTTCAAATGCCTTACATAGCCACTGATCATAGTTTGCTTAAACCATGGATCTACAAGCAAACCTCTTTCTATCAGGAATAAGGCTTTGTCACCATATAATTCAAATATTAATTAAAAAGAAAGACTTATACCCCCCCTCTGCACGCACGCCCCCACTGCATCAGTGGGTTATTTTTATAAACTGATAACTGAATTTCCAGCAGTTAAAACTCACAAGGTCCAGAGTGTTTTTAAAGACACCAACAGACTGTTGTTCAAAACGATGTACTGTAGTAGTTTTTGCCCTTCAGTTAAGAACGTACATTTTGAAAATATGGTTCACTTCCTCATTTTTGGTATAGTTTACATAGCCCTGGGTGTCACATTTCATGGGAATTTCATTAGTATAAACAGAGAGATTCATTTTCATGTAGACAGAAAGCAATATGAAGCCACCCTGAGCCCCTCAGATTTCAAAACAAGGGAAACCCATAATTGCATGGCATTATTATTCCTAAATTCTGCAGAGAAACCTTAGAGGTCTACAGCAACAGTAACATGCATAACATGAATGGGAAAGGATGAGTTTTTGAATCATACAAAGAAGAAGGGGGAGCTCTGTTTATTTTTAGCTTTGTATCCTTATGGGCACAGCAGTGGTTTCATGACCAGTCGCAGGCTGTGAGGAACGGTTATGTTCTCATGATGGATCTCTGTACATGTATGCAAGTAGGGTACACCTGGAATTACACCCACAAATAACTGTGATGGTGGGGATTAATTACTTTGCACCTTAAGTCAGACTATCATTCTGGAATACTTTCCGGGCACAATGCTATAAAGCTGTTCAAACAAAATATGGCTCCAGAACACTCCAGTTGGATAAATGTGGTTTACCAGACTATTTTTTAACAGTTTGAGTGATGAGCAACATAAAGAGTTACAGTGGAACCTCGACTTACATACGGCTCTACTTACATATGATTCCAGTTACAACCTTCAGTAGGTGCTTCGACTTATGAACTTTCCTCTAGATATGAACAGAGACCTTGCCGGCAGCCCGCAGCTCGCCCGGCTGGCTGCGGGGCAGCGCTGAGGCCTCCACTGCGGGGTAGAGGGCCCCCATCCCACCCCTGAAGCTGTGGAAGAGCCTGCAAGAGGCACAGCAGGGCGCACTGCAGCCCCAAACCCCACCAAGGAACTAACCTGAGGAAGTCCAGAGAAGAACCTGGCCTAGCAAGAAAAAAAAGTGACCCTGGCCAAAGTGAATCAGCTCTTTACTGACCCTTGTCCCACCCCCAGCTTGTAGCCAGGTAAGCCCACCCACCCTCAGCGCACGTAAGAAAAAATAAATGTTAAATTTTTTCATCTACAATACTGTCATATTTATTTTATAGCACAGTACATTGATTATTGCCTTCATTTATGGATCTATGGTCTCGTTAGACAGTAAAATCTATGTTAAATTGCTGTTTTAGGGGGTGTTTTTCATCATCTTGAATGGATCAATTCACTTTTCCATTACTTTCTATGGGAAAGTGTGTCTCTACTTATGTACATTTCTGGTTATGACTGGACCTCCAGAACGGGTTATGGTTGTAAGTAGAGGTTCCACTGTAGACAGCACTGCAGAATTTCTGTCACATGGCAGATGCCAGGGATCACAGGACCACCAAAAAGCAAGTCCTTCCTGTGAGACCTTTCTCAGGCTGAAGGACCGCTGCAGATTCTGAGGATTTTTAGGGCAAGGTGAAACGCCATTGCTTCTGTGTGTCACCTGAAAAAGTCCTGCACTGGGACTATTCAGCTATTGAGAATATTGAGTAGCATTGGCAACACACAAGACTAATAATAGTAATAATAATAATAATAATAATAATAACACCTTTATTGTCATTATGTGACCTGTGTACAATGAAATTAACCAAGCCTCCCCCCCCAAAACACTCAGTCTCATTGCACTCTGTGTGCTTGTCGCACAACACACCAACCCCAAAAGTCAGTTGCACTATATTATTTTCCGTTCAGCAGCCTAACAGCCCACAGATAGAAACTGTTTTATAGCCTGTTGGTACGACTGATTATATTTCTATATCTCCTGCCTGAGGGTAGAAGATTAAAGAGGTGCTGGCTGGAGTGTGAATCGTCCCTGAGGACTTTTCTCGCTCTCCTAAGGCATCGATCCCTTGCGATGTCATCTAGCGGGCTCAGGGGACAGCCCGTGATATCATGTGCTGTGTTCACCACCCTCTGTAAAGACTTTCTGTCTGTGGCTGTCAAGCCAACATACCACACTGTGATACAATATGAGAGGACACTTTCTATTGTGGACTGGTAGAAGGAGGTCATCAATTGTTGTTTAACATTATTCTTTCGCAAGACCCTGAGGAAATGGAGTCTCTGTTGGGCCTTCCTAACCACCTGAGTTATATTGTTTTTCCAAGTGAGGTTTTCACTAAGGTAAACTCCCAGGAATTTGAAGGAAGAGACTCTCTCCACACAACCCTCCCTATATACAACAGGGCTAGTTCCTCTCTCTTCCTCTGAAAGTCCAACACCATCTCCTTTGTCTTGCTAATATTTAGGTGCAAGTTATTCTCTAGGCATCATGTAGATACTTTTTGAACCTCCCCCTGTTTGCTGACTCATCTCCACCTGTAATTAGACCCATTATGGTAGTATCATCTGCAAACTTAATAATTACAGTGGATGGATCAGATGGAATACAGTCATATGTATACAACGAGTACAAGTAGGGATTCAGCACACATATCTGTGGGGTGCCAGTGCTGAGCTTCAGGGAGGTAGATGTAACAGGCCCAATCCTCACTGTTTGTGTCCGATCCCTCAGAAAGTCTTTAATCCAGTCACAGATGGTAGAAGAAAGGTCTAGTTCCACCAGCTTTTTGATAAGAATGTCTGGAAGGATGGTATTAAAAGCCGAGCTATAATCAATAAATAACATTCTAACATAATTCCCCGGTCTCTCCAGATGACTTGCTGCAAGGTGAAAGGCTGTAGCTATGGCATCATCTGTTGACCTATTTCTCCTACAGGTGAACTGATGTTTATCAAAATCCTACGGGTTTAAGAAACCAGCAGCTCCTTCCTATAGCAAATTGTTGTGGTAGCACAGGTAGCAAGGAGCTGCAGTGCATCACGGAGGCATCTTGATTCAATATCAGTGGTTCAGGAGTGGCTTTACTTCAATTGTGCATGATCTACTGGTTTTGGGGTGAGGACCCCTGTGGTTAACCATTATACATATAATTTACAAAACCCAAATTAGTTAAATGTTAATTGCTATGAGATCATGTGTTTAGGGCCATAGGAGGCGTTTTGCTGTATCATCATTTACATGCTCCAGCATTCTTTGAATGAACCAGCCAGTGATCCAGTGGTGAATCTCAGATCAGATCACAGCAAAAACTGATTGTATTCTAATGTTATTGTATTTTGTGCTTTTATTCCCTGCCCCGCCCCGTACTCTGCCCAGAGAATGAGAGATATTAAAGTCATGTTAATGAAATGCATAATATGTACCGTGTGCCTTACATAAACGAAGTTGAGATAGGAAAGTTCTTGGAAACTCACCTTGGGTGAATTAGGAGATTACCCTAGGTATCCTTATATGTAAATGGGGGTATCAGAAAAATTCAGGTAATTTTTCAAAGTCAATTCAAGGGTTCAGGAAAAAAATAACCACAACCTGTTACAGCCTGCCCCCCCCCCAATTCCTTCTAGAAAAGGGGGAGAGAAAAGTGGCTACAGGGCAAATAGGAGGGTGGGCAAATTATCCCCTGGCTTGGATCAAAACCTGAGGTAGAGGAGTGTGGCAGAAATTATTAAAGTTCATCTCAGTTTTAAGGTTGATTTTAATGAGCCACTGAAATTTGTTCCTGAGGAATTTCACTGACATCACTAAAGCAAGTATTTTAAGCAGGATTTATTCAAAGCAAAATTCCTTCTGTCGCTTGTTGTGGTCACCTCAGCCCTTGCTTTTGGTCTCTTCTAACTAACCAAAGAACCTTTCTGTAACTCTGCACACACAATGACAAACATAAACCAGATGGCATTCTACTTGAACATCCATAACCTTGAATTGTTTCAGGAATCTGATTTCCCAGAATGAACAAGCACAAATGTTTGTTCTAAAACTAGTGCTCAGGTGACATCACAGGCCTTTTGTTTTATAAATAGCTGTAGCAGTCAATGCACACATGGGGAACTTGCAATCGAGCTGTTTTGCTACTGAAATCAGCAGATGGCAGAGGATGCATATGCAATTCTGCCAGTCATTTGTAGATCCTTTCTGAAAGCAGGGCGTATTTTTAAAAGAGATGGCAGGCTAAACTCATTACGATTTGAGAAATATATTTAACAACAGTCAAAGGTAACTTGGGCCATATTTCAGCAGTCACAATCTAGAGTCTTGTGTTTCCAGGGACGGGTTTCAAAAGTAACATAACATGGTCTGTGGTTGCTGGTGGTCTGCTGAAGAAAGGAACAATAAGAAGTTCCACTGGATGTTACTCAAGTAAAGGTAAAGGGACCCCTGACCATTAGGTCCAGTCGTGACCGACTCTGGGGTTGCGGCACTCATCTCGCTTTATTGGCCGAGGGAGCTTCCGGGTCATGGTAGAAGCATGACTAAGCCACTTCTGGCGAACCAGAGCAGCGCACGGAAATACCGTTTACCTTCCTGCCGGAGTGGTACCTATTTATCTACTTGCACTTTGACGTGCTTTCAAATTGCTAGGTTGGCAGGAGCAGGGACCGAGCAATGGGAGCTCACCCCGTTGCGGCGATTCGAACCGCCAACCTTCTGATCGGCAAGTCCTAGGCTCTGTGGTTTAACCCACAGGCCACCCTAACCCGCGTTACTCAAGTAGCGCTCTGCATTATGTTATCTATCTATCTATCTATCTATCTATCTATCTATCTATCTATCATCTATCTATCTATAGCATCCCCATACATCATGGAAGCCTGCAGTGAACTTTTGGCTAGTATGTTCCTTAAATTTCATTGCAATGAACAGAGTTCCAAATGTTACAGGAACTGTAGCCTCTCCCAGACAGGGGCAGTCTAGCCATGGTGTTCCTTGCTCTGGTAACATCCCATTTAGGACTACTCTAATGCACTGCACTTGGCATTGTCCTTGAAGACATTTCGGAACCTCTGATTGTCCAAAATACAACAGCCAGGATTTTTGCTGGGAGCGTAGCCTGCAGGTTTCGATAGACTGGACTGGTTACCACTTCACTTCCAAGCTCAATTCAAGATGCTGGCTTCAAACTTTAACGCCCTTCACTGCTTGATACCTTAAGAACAGTCTGCTTCACTATCAACCTGCCTGAGAGAGGAATATATCCAACACCAATACAGGTAAGATAGCATGTTATAGCAGGAGAAAGCCAGAAAAGGACAACATGAAAAAGAGAAGTACAAAGGCAAAAATGGATACAATCGCCTTCCAATGATTTGTAAAGGATTGTGGTTTTTGCCAATTTTGTGAAACTGTTTTAAGAAGAGCATATAACCCAAGCAGAGCAAGTGCCTTATGGGGTTATCTTCCACCCAACACCAGTTATGATTCAAGATGCACCATGTCAAGAAGTGGAATGGTAGAAGTGACAACAACAAGTTGAGATGAACATATCAAAGAAGTCTTTGAACTTGAGACATTTAAGATATTAAAATATTATTCAGAAGAATGAAATGAAAACAAAATAAAAGGTCTGTGGTCAGGGCAATGGCCCCTTTTAGCTCCGAAAGAGTCTCTAAGGTGCTTAATAAATATTTTAATCATTAAAAATCAATTGTTATTTATAGTCAATAACAAAGATGTACTGTTGCCAGGGATGTAGGTGGTGCTGTCGGTTAAACCACAGAGCCCAGGACTTGCCGATCAGAAGGTCGGCGGTTCGAATCCCCGTGACGGGGTAAGCTCCCGTTGCTCGGTCCCTGCTCCTGCCAACCTAGCAGTTCGAAAGCACGTCAAAGTGCAAGTAGATAAATAGGTACCACTCTGGTGGGAAGGTAAATGGCGTTTCCGTGCGCTGCTCTGGTTTCGCCAGAAGCGGCTTAGTCATGCTGGCCACATGACCCGGAAGCTGTACGCCGGCTCCCTCGGCCAGTAAAACAAGATGAGCGCCGCAACCCCAGAGTCGGTCATGACTGGATCTAATGGTCAGGGGTCCCTTTACCTTTACCTTACTGTTGCTTAGGGCTATCTTCTTGCTTCCACTACCATCTCGTCCCTGCAGACATTTATTACCGCAAAATCATGCTTAAATTATTCTGCAATGCTCCTTTGTAAATTTCTAACAAAGAGGTACAATGCTCTCACACTGTAGCACTGTAACATTTCCGCAAACAATGGCCTTGGTTTATGGGTCTTTTACGTAAAAGCCAACTTTTATCTCCTTTTCTTTTTGCTAATTAAAGAAAACGAGGCACAGTCACTCCTGGCAGTAAGCTCTGCCTATAAAATCAGAGTTTACATCAGGAGCCTTCAAGCAAAACATGATAAAGTTACACTGAACAACTAAAAGAATGTATCTAGATGAAACTGTTTTGAGTTCCCATAACAGAGCGAACGTTAAAGGGCTTGACTGTATTAGCGACTGCCGAAAATGGATCATTTTGAGAACTGATCTTTGACTCAGATGGCATTATTCAATTCTAGTAGAAATCTCTTTTGAAAACAACATCAAAACAACACGAGGTGTATTCAGCTTTTGATCAGATACATCCATATAAAATGACTCACCAATGAAAAATGAACCAATGCTAGAAATTACATGATAAGGACAGCTCAAACGGGCCAACTATTTAGCTGCCTTGTTTCCAAGGAAGCACACTGCCCCCCTGTACCAGAAATAAGTCAAGGAAGTTTACAGGAAGGCCATGAAGGCAAGAGCTCTCCCTCTCAATGTATGATCCCAGCATCTGGTACTATGAGGTACAAGCAGGACCCCATAACAAAATGTTGCAGTGCACCCCTCCCTGAAAGCTATGTGCTCTGGCCTTAAATCTTGTTAACTTTAGGCCTGTATCACCTGAGAAGGTCAGACACTGCACAGCCCCCCTTTGGATCCCAAGCCATGAACTCTTCATTCTCTCCATCCCTCTCCTTTTATACAGTGGTACCTTGGTTCTCAAACTTAATCCGTTCCGGAAGTCCGTTCCAAAACCAAAGCATTCCAAAACCAAGGCATGCTTTCCCATAGAAAGTAATGCAAAAGGAATTAATCCGTTCCAGACTTTTAAAAACAACCCCTAAAACAGCAATTTAACATGAATTTTACTATCTAACGAGACCGTTGATCCATAAAATGAAAGCAATAATCAATGTACTGCAGTCACACAATCAATCAATCAGTAGCTAAACTGGGTTCTACATGATCACAAAAACAAAACAAAAGAGCCGCAAAAACAAAGACGCAAAATAAAAATCAGACAGACCTCAGCGTAGCGCTCAAAACGGAAGTGTGGCACTGAAAACGGAAGCGTAACACTCAAAACAGAGCACGTTCAACTTCCGGAAAAAGTTCGCAAATCGGAACACTTCCTTCCAGATTTGCAGTGTTTGGGTTCCAAGTTGCTTGAGTACCAAGGCGTTTGAGAACCAAGGTACCACTGCATAAGGGGAGCAGTTAACTTTTTCACACTCTTCATTTATTGTTCTGTTTTTGTTTCTTTTTACTTCTTCAAACCTCAGATTCCCTCATTGAGTCGCAACTTCTTTTTATGTGTAGCTTGTGCTGTTTTTGCTCTGCAAGCATCTGCATGCAGAGCCTTCAGCTGGAAAAACTGGTCTGGAAACCAAGCCTAATGAGAAATGGTTGAGGAAGTTGGGTATGTTTAGCCTGGAGAAGAGTAGACTGAGAGGAGATAGGATAGCCATCTTCAACTATCTGAAGGCAGTGGTGTCCAAACTTTTTTCAAAGAGGGCCAGATTTGATGAAGTAAAGGGCCGTGAGGGCCAGCCAAAGTTGTTGACCCAGAAAATAAACTGCCACAGGTGCTGGATTATACCAACTGGTGGGCCAAATTAGGCCCCCAAAATGGACTTTAGACATGCCTGATCTTAAGGGCTGTAACATGGAAGATGAATCAGGTTTGTGAAGGACTAGAGCCAATGGATTCAAGTTATAGGAGGAGATTCAGGAGATTCAGACCAAACAGAAAAAACTTGTGAAAACCCAAGAAGCAACCTTGAACTGACCTTGGGCCTGAGAAGCTTCTTCTTCCACTAGCAGACCACCTTCATGGAATACAAAATATTGACCCATGTTTCTCATTCATTAGGACATATATGTAGTTTGTAATTTTTGCCAGCATCTCCACCCAACTTCGCTTTGGACACTTAAAAAACATTTTCCTCTGCCTGAATATAGATGAAAGATAAATATAAATAGAAGAAGAAGAAGAAGAAGAAGAAGAAGAAGAAGAAGAAGAAGAATAAGAATAATAAGAAGAAGAATTTTATTTATACCCCGCCCATCTGGCTGGGTTTCCATGATTTGAATCTGAATGACGGAGAACACAACCTTTCGGAGAACACAACCTTTTGTTGAGTGGACAATCGCATAAAAATAACAGTAGAACAGAGTTGCATTGTACTTCCCTAGTACACTCAGTGAAAAGCTAACTTTTCCACATTCATAGACCAGTTATTCTGTATTCAGGCCTGACGCAAAGGCCACAGATAATAAAAAGACACATTCAGCACTTGTGCTTCTGACTCATCACCCTTCTACATGTTCTGTTTTACTGTAAAATACACTCTACACGCATATACCTGGCATCTAGACTGCACAACCTAGTATACATAAGATTGCACATTATGCAGGTATATTTTATTTAATTTACTGAAACAATTTATAACCACAACAATGGATGCATGAAGGCAGACCCTATGGCCTTGAGCAGGGGTCAGCAAACTTTTTCAGCAGGGGGGCAGTCCACTGACCAGCAGACCTTGTGGGGGGCTGGTCTATATGGGGGGGGGGGGGAATGAACCAATTCCTATGCCTCAGAAATAACCCAAAGATACATTTTAAATAAAAGCGAACATTCTACTCATGTAAAAACATGCTGATTCCCGGACCGTCCACAGGCCTGATTTAGAAGGCAATTGGGTCAGATCCGGCCCCCAGGCCTTAATTTGCCTACCCATGGTCTTGAGCATGCCGTGCACTCAATTTACAGAGCTTCTTGAACATGTGCAAAGGCTCTTAAAATGATTAATGCATTAGCAGCCATTCCACCTGGTCTCAGTAGAGGGAGATATGAGACAACACAACCATCCCATTGGCTTGGCTGAAATCAACCGCCATCTTGCCCCTTTGCTCCCAGAATTGTCTCTTATTAGCAGCCATTTCACCCAGCAACTTTGGGGGTGTGGGGTGGGGACAGCGGCAGAAAGAGAAAGGTGAGGCAGGGCAACAAGACACCCTGAAGCAGCTGGAATTAACTTCCACCTGGATCCTTGGCTCACTATACTGTCTCTTTGATGCCACTTATTATGTAGTTAAAAGTTTTGCTACCTGAATTTGGTTCCCCCACCTTCCTTCCCCCATAGCTTTTTCCCTTTGTGTCTTTTACAGTATAAGTTTGAGGGCAGGGCCTGTGTCATTTTTTAAATCGCTTTATAGCGCCTAGAAAATAGCAGGCACTTTAAATAAATAACAGAATGAGTCAGTGAGCTATGCAAGTTGTTGTTGGTATGCTTTATTTATGACAAGTCTAAAATTGATAGGTGCCCTCAATAATTAAGAATAACACAGACCTGGCTAGAGACTTGCAGTCCAAAAGTAAAGAAGTGAGATGTTAGGAGAAGAAAAAGAAAAGTGAGATGGGAAAAAAGTCATTGGGGGCGCAGAGAGTAGGAAGTGGTCTGAAAAAATGTCTGCTAGCCTACTGGTGACTGGGAAGAGGAAGGAAGAAGAGTCCCATTCCTCTTGCAGTAAAGGTAAAGGGACCCCTGACCATTAGGTCCAGTTGTGGCCAACTCTGGGGTTGCGGCGCTCATCTCGCTTTATTGGCCGAGGGAGCCGGCGTACAGCTTCCGGGTCATGTGGCTAGACATGACTAAGCCGCTCCTGGCGAACCAGAGCAGCGCACGGAAACACCATTGACCTTTCCACCGGAGTGGTACCTATTTATCTACTTGCACTTTGACGTGCTTTTGAACTTCTAGGTTGGCAGGAGCAGGGACCGAGCAACGGGAGCTCACCCCGTCGCAGGGATTCGAACTGCCGACCTTCTGATCGGCAAGTCCTAGGCTCAGTGGTTTAACCCACAGCGCCACCCACGTCCCTTGCAGTAGCACATTGAATTTCTATGCTGGATGTAGATCTCATGGCTTTCCTCCTCTGGAATCACACTTGGTTTCCATGCTGGTTACAGAGGGGAGCCAGAATGGTGCTGCCATTTCTCCACTAGACATGCCAATTACTTGCAAGCAACACTTGGTGGCCAACGGCTACTAGAATGGCGCTTAAATACAAGGCTGTTTGAAAGTAATAGTAAATAAGGCAGCTGGATGCCAGGTGAAGTCAAATCCGGTCGGCTGCAAGGCGAAAGGACATGGAGTAAGGGTTGGGTTTCTTCAAACAAATAATGTATTTTACTAAGAAACAGGAAAACTGTGAAACCTGTAGTTTGTAACTAAGCAGCACTATTAAAACAGAATGGGCTGGAGAAGAAAACGCTGCGCTGAAGCAAAAACAGCTTGTGAAATAAACTTCCGTACCTCTCAAGATGTAATTCTGGTAATTCTGGTCCGCCTCAGCGCCCACTTTTATTAAACAGGTCAGACCCTCTGCCACAACAAATTCATGAACCAAATCCTTGTCATCCTATCAAGGAAAAAGGCAAAAATGAAAAATGAGTTGCTATTGTAATATTTCTAACAAACAAACAAACAAACAAACAAACAAACAAACAAACAGTAATCACGGCTCACAAACTTATGGTGATTTTTCTAGTGATATGAGAGATGATTATTATGTAGCAGATATACATGTCAATGGTCCACGTCTCATTTGAGAGTAGAGTTCAATTGCCAAAGCTTCAAAATAGGCCGATGGAGAGACATCGGCACTCGCTCAGATGAGGGGGTTGGACGCTCCCCCCCCCCGATGAGCAGTTAAGGCTCTGATGCCGCTCCAGCTCAGGCTCACCCTCCCCTAAGGTAGGGAGGAAGAAACAGTTGAGATACATTCAAGACACCGTGATATATCAGCGTATTGAGGTATTTAGCTGCTGATATATCACAATGTTGAAAACCAGATATCGCCCAGGTCTAGCAGGGACCCGAGTCATGTTGCCGGGGTGAGCTGTGACAAACCTGCACGATTCAAGAACCTGCCATACCCCAAAATTGTGAAATTCCCTCCCTGGAGAATTCTGTTCAGCCTCATTCTTTTATTTTTCAAAACCTGTATGCCACCTTTCTGCAAGCACTTTAAGAGTAATGCATCCTAAAAATTCAAAAACTGTAAGATGCAAACAATATAACCAAAATTAGCATTTCCGTACTCAAAATGACATTTCAGTGATGTATAAGATACATGGCAGGTTTGAATTTAACGAAATATTCAAATGAGTTAATGGAGAACAACAGCAATACTTCAGAATCTGATCTGAATTTAAAACACATATTTCATAAAAGACACTTTAACTGGACTGATTTTAACAATACTGAATAAACAATCTAAGCTTTAAACTTCAAAAGGCTTTAATGTATCTTTTTTTAAAGGAAGGAAAAGGCATGGAAGTGTTAAGAAAGAGAACATAAACATCATGCCATAGACATTTGCACTCTACACATGACCTTTTTTTATCATGCATCTATAATGTGATGGGGTTGTGAGAAGGTCCAAACATCTGGACTGTGCAAAGACAGATGAAAAGAATCCAAACGAGTTTCCCTTGCATTAAAAGGCCTGTGTTTACATAACTTCTGAAATAAAGTAGTCAGTCTTTCTAATCCCATTAACTTACTGATTTTCTAACATGAGTGACCAAAAATTTAAAAGGCTATTCTACCAGCACGAGTCTCTGGGTTGGGTTGAAAACTGAAAATAGGAGCCAAGGTACAAATTATGATCAAAATGTTGACACATTTCAGAATATGTGTGGTAACAGCTAAAGGATGGAAGGAGAGAAGGATGTTGTCCTTGGGTAGAAAACTGGAGCAGTCCTGTAATATTGCTAAGATTTATGGTCTGCCTCCTTCATCGGCCAGCATTAAAGCACTGATGAGAAAAGCAGCCAAACATGGAAATCTCCTGGAGTTCTCCTTTCTGGATTATTCAGCTACAAATGGTAATAAGCAGGGCACAACGAGCGATCACTCAATAACAGACTTAGTTCTTGAGTGATCAAAAGGATTACCATCTAAACATAGTACATGGGCAAGCTTTGCTCAGTAAGGTAAAGGTAAAGGGACCCCTGACCATTAGGTCCAGTCATGGACGACTCAGGGTTGCGGTGCTCATTTTGCTTTATTGGCTGAGGGAGCCGGCGTACAGCTTCCGGGTCACGTGACCAGCATGACTAAGCCACTTCTGGCAAACCAGAGCAGCGCACGGAAACGGCGTTTACCTTCCCGCCGGAGCGGTACCTATTTATCTACTTGCACGTTGACGTGCTTTCGAACTGCTAGGTTGGCAGGAGCAGGGACCGAGCAACGGGAGCTCATCCCGTTGCGGGGATTCGAACCGCCAACCTTCTGTTCGGCAAGTCCTAGGCTCTGTGGTTTAACCCACAGCGCCACCCATGTCCCTTGCTCAGTAAAGTGGCATATAAATATTATAAAATGAAATAAAAACATTATATAACTAGCTCCCTTCCCCGCACAGCTAACCTCACCCCCCAACCCCTTTCCAAGGAGGAAGGAGGTGATTCACAGAGCAGCTTGCTAAAACACTGTGTGAAGCAACTCACTCCCCCATTGAATCTTGCTGTGGCCATGTTTAAAGGTGGGGAAGAGAAGAAAAAGAAGAGTTTGGATTTGATATCCCGCTTTATCACTACCCAAAGGAGTCTCAAAGCAGCTAACATTCTCCTTTCCCTTCCTCCACCACAACAAACACTCTGTGAGGTGAGTGGGGCTGAGAGACTTCAGAGAAGTGTGACTGGCCCAAGGTCACCCAGCAGCTGCATGTGGAGGAGCGGGGAAGCGAACCCGGTTCACCAGATTACAAGTCCACTGCTCTTAACCACTACACCACACTGGCAGCTTCATACAGCTGCCTGCAGATCTGCTCTGAGAAGCGCCTCCCCCCCCCCCACCGCAGTCACGTTTTAAAGGTGAAAAGAGCAGCTTGCTAAATCACACTGTGAAGCGCCTCTCCCTCTTCCATTAAATGCCTGCCAGCAACGCTGCTTTCTCGCCCCACTGCATACTATGTGCCATGCTGGGATTGTCATGGCTTCCTATTGGCAGTCACACAAACTGCAGAGCATGACGACAGTCTTAGATTTCCATGTCTATAGGAGGAAGGAATATTATTTGAACTGGATGAACTATATAACTGTCCATTGTATTTTAGCATCGAGGGAAGAGGGCTTACTGTAACAAAAATGCATTTCTGAAACAGAAGATTCATGAATTTTCCATGCCAGAAACTTGCTAATTGGAAAATCATTTTTCCAACTTACTGTACATATACCACTATTTCAACTGAGTATCAAAGTGACTATATAGGACCCAGAAAATACAGCTAAGTGGATAGGTTCTGCTTCACATTTAGGGCCAGTTCACACATGCAAGTACATTCTTACTTCTCCTGGATAACTTACAACTGAATATGTCAACTGTCTCCATTAAAAAGCATTGTTTTGGCGCAAAAGTTACTTATGTTTTGTTTGATTTGCGGAGGCTAATTCTGGCCTAATAGTCTATGCCATCTGCACTGTTGTACTAAACTGTTCCTTAAACACTGCGATATAACAGACCTCCATGCTCACTGCATCTATTTGATTATAGTAGATGTACTCAGATGGTTTGAGGTCAAAAACAGGGCGTGGGGAGGAGGAGAATGAAGCCTTAATGTGGTTCCTGAAAGGTTTCGTCAAGAGGCCAACTGCAAGTAGTATTGTGCTTTTTCAGAATGAGGGTGAGATAGCACTACAACTTTGTTTATAAGTGATATACACAGAAACCCATTGTTTCTTTTCCTTTTAAGTAAAACGGAAAGAAAAGATTCTTACTACTTTATCTGGTGTGTCAAATGGGGACTATTTAGACTCATTTCCTACCACTTACCTACATCTGCTTCAGAGAAACAACTGAGAAAATAATTATTCATACTGATTTTTATGAAAATCATCTTCAAAATACTAGGTGTTTTTTATTATTATTAACAGCTACACTTTCTAGTTAGGTGCAACCAGCTACTTAACAAGGCTGAACCACAACTACTCTTTCCTTCTTTCTGCTGTGATGTGACTTTATCTGGAAGACCTGCGAACACAAGCTGACTATGTTTCACTGACTACCAGACAAAAGCTATCTTGCACATCAAACCCAGCGCAGGACAGAAAAATCAAACTGGTTTAAGGAGGATTAGAGTTTGAGGATTATGATTCTTTCTTCCAGGGATATAAATTAGTTTAAGATGACAGCAGAATTGGTGGCAAAAGAGGAAAATGCAGACCAAAAGGCACAGGGAAATTTCGGGACTTTGATGTATACTGCTCATTAGAACAGAAACCCATCCTTTAGAGAAAAATCTGCTGAATAATGGTTTGTTAGCACCTTTAAAAGGAAGAAAAAAATGTATATATATTTTTGAACCAGCACACTTCTGCTAAAGCTACATCTGTCTTCTTCCTTTAGATTTACCAAAATCTACAAGGCAGCTAACAGTTTTTAAAAGGAGAAAATGCAGATTAAAACCAGGAAAGAAAAATTCAACAGCACATTAATAAAAACAGCAGAAGCCTAGCAAAGAAAACCAGTATCAGCAGCACAATCAAGAGGCCCCAAACATCTGCAGGAAAGTGCAGGCATTGCCAGATGCCTGAAACTTAAAAAGAGAAGAAAGAGCAAGACAAACCTCGCCGGGAGGGGGTTGTGTGGCCTCGCTTCATTCCCTGGCCTCTCAGCTAGATAGTCTTGGGTTTAGATTGCCCTTTGAGAACTTCCAGAAGAGGAAGCCACTGGTTTGACTCAGTGTAAGGCAGTTTAATGTGTTCACCTGCTGCACCAGTGGGAAGGGAAGCTTTAGGGCAGGCGTAGGCAAACTCGGCCCTCCAGATGTTTTGGAACTACAGTGGTACCTCTGGATGCAAACAGGATCCGTTCCAGAGCCCCGTTCGCATCCTGAGTAGAATGTAACATGTGACTGCGCATCTGCATGTGCGCAGGTTGCGTTTTGCCGCTTCCGCGCATGTGCGTGATGTCATTTTGAGTGTCTGCGCATGCGCGAGTGGCAAAACCCGGAAGCAATGCGTTCTGTTACTTCCGGGTCACCGCAGAGCATAACTTGAAAACGCTCAACCTGAAGCATATTCAACCTGAGATATGACTGTACAACTCCCATGATCCCTGACCACAGGTCCTGTTAGCTAGGGACGATGGGAGTTGTAGTCCCAAAACATCTGGAGGGCCGAGTTTGCCTATGCCTACTTTAGGGGGTTAATGTGGGTGCAGCGGCAGAGAGTTGGTGGCTGATGAGCGAAGCAAGCAGGTGCACAGGAAGAAGGTGGTCCTTAAGGTAACTTGGGTCTGGGCTGTTTGAGGGCAAATAACTGGGTGCCAGGGACGCGGGTGGCGCTGTGGGTAAAAGCCTCAGCTCCTAGGGCTTGCCGATCGAAAGGTCGGCGGTTCGAATCCCCGTGGCAGGGTGCGCTCCCGTTGCTCGGTCCCAGCGCCTGCCAACCTAGCAGTTCAAAAGCACCCCCGGGTGCAAGTAGATAAATAGGGACCGCTTACTAGCGGGAAGGTAAACGGCGTTTCCGTGTGCGGCTCTGGCTCGCCAGAGCAGCGATGTCACGCTGGCCACATGACCCGGAAGTGTCTCCGGACAGCGCTGGCCCCCGGCCTATAGAGTGAGATGGGCGCACCAACCCCAGAGTCTGTCAAGACTGGCCCGTATGGGCAGGGGTACCTTTACCTTTACCTTTAACTGGGTGCCAATGAAGTTGTTATAAAACTGATGTTATATATTCCTAGTGGTCTGTTCCAGTTGCACTGATGCTTACAGAATCAGTCTTTGCTAAGTTCCTCCTCGGCTATCCAGAGTCTGCTTTCCTAAAAATTAATTTAGGGCTCATCCCCACTTAGCTTTCCTATGCAGTTTCTAGGCAGGGGTCCATGTTTTCCAGATCCATGTCCAAACAGGGATTTTGTTTTGTCCTGGAGCTTTCTCCGGAGAATCCAGTGTTTTACTGCTGAATCAGAACAAACACAGGTTTTCTCACTCTCCCAAGTTCCCATGAAGCTGATCGGGCAGGGAATGTGATTTGACTCCTCAGAGGAAGAAGCTGATTTAAAGCGGCAAAAAAGACAGGAACCATCCAAAACTATGAAGAATCTTCACATTCAAAGAACAGAAACACATTATAGCACTGGGAGTAGTAAGAATAGCCCCAAAATGACAAATGCCTGCCTGAGTTGAGACTGCAGGAAGTTTTTCTGCTTCTAGAGTTCTATTTCCTTTCCTTACATCTTTCCCCGAGCAACAAATGATAACTTTAAGGAGACTGGTTAAATTTTGCAGGATTATGCGTTTTGGGGATGGGGATGCAAATAGGGGTTGTTATATTTGTTTATAGCCTCTGGTTTAGGGGCTGCCAGGATAAATAGCCTAAAGCAGTTTTCAAGTTTTTTATGTCCACAGCTCCCTTGACCAACCACATTCTTTCTGTGGCTCCCCAGTGGAAACCACTTACACTGGGTTCCCTTACAGGACATAAGTGGGGACTTCCCCAGTCCGCCCTTGACCCATTCCATCCCGCCCATTTTCAGCCCCATTTTTGGCACACTTGTAAGTGGGAACCCAAGCAAGGCCACTGCTCTGCAGGGCCACGCTGCCACACTACTGAGCTGAGGTGTTGTTTAGAGGGTTTGGTTGGGGGGTTGTTGTTGCTGTTACTGATATTAATTTTGCATAAATTAACACTTCAATCTCCCAGGACATTCTAGACAAGATCTCAAAGTAGCTGTCTTATTACAAAAGAATTTCAGAAATAGACTGGAAAGAGAAGTTGCTGAATTGCAACTTATTACCAAACTTAAAACCATGGAGAGACCTGGTCTGCATAGAGACATTGGATTCTTATCTCATTATACATGATAAAGCTATTTTTAGCCATCTCACCCCTTGCTTTTTACTGTAAGACCAATTGCAGTCGTTAACAGTTGTCAACAGGTTTACCACACCAATCAGCCAATCACCCATTCCCACCACCCTTCTGAGTAATACCCCTCCCCACCCTCTCACTAAGGGTCTGGTGACTTCTGTTTCAGTGTATCTGAAGAAGTGTGCATGCACACGAAAGCTCATACCAATAACGAACTTAGTTGGTCTCTAAGGTGCTACTGGAAGGAATTTTTTTTTTTATTTTTTTTGTTTCAATTAATTTTGCATCTTTATCTTAGATCTTACTTGATTTATGCGGAAATTGTTCAATTTGGCTGTGTACTTTTTGATGGGCATTTTTTGGGGGGGTGTTTATCACTACTTTTCTAACGTTGTGGATTGTGTGTTTTTTTCCATGTTGTAAGCTGCCCTGAGCATTGTTTTAACTATGGAAAGGTGGCATACAAATAAAATTATTTACGTATGCATGTAATCAACTTCAATTACCAAGCAAATAAGAGAAAACAGCCTCACATGAAAATTGTAAAGTCAATCTGTGGATCACATTCAAGAATATTTGAATAATAAAACTAAACTGGAAACCAAGTATGCAATCCAGCCAGTTAAGCACTTTGAAGTTCCACTAATTTAAATATGGAGAATTAAGTACGTTTAACTTTTTTTTTAGTAAACCTAACTAAGATCCACGGTATGTAACCTGGATTGTGCTCTAAGAGTTCTTAAAATCAAAAGCTCTATTCAGCTGCAACAAATAATACATCTACGTAACAGCACTTAATGGAAGGGAACCGCAACCAGGCAAAACTAGTATTGCTACAGAACAACAATGACATTTAATACTTGGGCATCATAGAAATTCCAGCTGATTTTCTGTTTTAAATTATTGTCAGCGGTCGTTTTAGTTTCACATTCAAAAATAGCTGGTAAGACTGCCAAATGAGGCCACAACCCTAACAATAACTGACTTTTACAAACACCATTGTAAGGAAGGTAAAGGTAGGGTAAAGGACCCCTGGATGGTTAAGTCCAGTCAAAGGCGACTATGGAGTGCGGTGCTCATCTTACTTTTCAGACCAAGGGAGCCAGCGCTTGTCCACAGACAGCTTTCCAGGTTATGTGGCCAGCATGATTAAAATGCTTCTGGCGCAATGGAACACCGTGACGGAAACCAGAGCGCACAGAAACACCGTTTACCTTCCCGCCGCAGCAGTACCTATTTATCTACTTGCACTGGTGTGCTTTTGAACTGCTAGGTTGGCAGCAGCTGGGACAGAGCAACGGACGCTCACCCCTAGGCAAGTCCAAGACCGCAGCTGCACACACGTGGGCACAAACTGTGTAGAGGCCACAGACGCCAGTCCTACTTAGAATGTTCTTGCATGCACCAGCCCCACTCGCCCCACTTCTGACTTGTGCACACAGAGCGTGAACGCCTGAAAGGAGATGTTAAGAATGTTCACCTGAACAGTCACCAATTCCAGAGGCAAGATTACTCCTGTTCATCAATCATGGCCCCTCTCCCAAATTAAAGTGAAAACAGGGCATGTGTACCCCTTTGCGCGGTGGTATCTTTGGGAGAAGTTCTCCCCTTCAGGAGGTGGTGAGTCTAATTATGTGAGGAGGTAAGTTTTGGTAGGTCCACCCTTCTCCTCAAAAGCAAGCCATCAAAGGCTTCTTCTTTCCACACCATGAGAAGTCCAGTGCTGTTCACCAGTGGTTTATCATGTGTGATACAATGTCCCAATGGATAATTTAAATCAATGACCACAATCCTAAACCTATTTTGGCTTGTACAGTCATACCTCATGTTACTGACACTTCAGGTCACGTGTTTTCGGGTTGTGGACTGCGGGAAACCCCGAAGTACCAGAACGGGTTACTTCCGGGTTTCGCCGCTCACCCACGCGCAGAAACGCTAAATCGCGCTTTGCGCATGCGCAGAAGGTCAAATCACGCCTGCGCAGACGTGGCACTTCAGGATGCAAGCGCTGCGGATTGCGGACATGCCTCCATCACAGATTATGTCCACAATCCGAGGTTTCACTGTATATGTGAAAGGAATTTTGTCAACAGAAAATAACAAGGATGAATTTTTTTTTTCAAAGTACTAGTCTGTAACATAGAAGTTGGGGGGAATAAAATGTTTTCTCCTCTTTGTGACAGAATCTAAGCAATTTACTAGAAAATATTGAAGTCATCAAACAGAGGGTATTCTCTTCTTCTCGTAGCTGAATACAGAAAGCTCTGGCAAGCTACAAATGAAGCCCCTAAATCAAATTCATCTACTCCAGTCCCTGAGGAGTCATCCATCATTCTTTTCATGAACCAGGGTGTTCTATGTGCCACACCTCCTTCCTCAGATCAATGAAGCAATTGGGGAATACTCCTTCTCCTCTCCTAAGGATGATTGATGACTCTTTAGGAGTGAAGTGTGTGACATTTTATTTCTCTCGCTGATAAGATTCTATGACTCTGAACACCTTCAAGTTAATCTTTTCAACAGACTGAAAAAGAGATGCTCTAAAAGCTTTGAAAAGCACAATTGTTAGCAATGATTAATGGATTCATGACATAATGCTGTGTGTATATGAGTGTGTGTGTGTGTATGAATGTGTGTGTGTATGTATGCAGAGAGAGAAATTGAGAGAGAGATTTTATACCCAATTTTGCTCACAAACTGTTGCCTAATATTTGCACGACATGATACATAATTGATCAAGGTTTTTGGAAAAAACTCTTACAGAAATGTGTATAAAAAACATAACTTAGATCAGTGTATGGAAGAGCGGTCTCTTCTGCATCACCTATTTATTAACTAAACCCAGCATTGAAAATTTCAGCCCAACGGACAATGCACAGGATTTATTCATTATTTTGCTACCTGCCCAGGACTGCAAAAATGAAAGGGAAGAGGGGTGTCAAGCCACAATAAATGGCTGGTGACCCCCCACTCTGCTTGCTGTTTTGTACCCTCCCCCTTTCAACCCCTGACATTGCAGGGGGGGACACACAGAACAAAGGATACTGCTGCCACCACTAGTATTACAGGAAGCAAGAAAGAAACCTTCCTTTTAAGAGAGGGAGAGTATTTATAGTGCCATTGGGATTCTCTTTTTTCCACCATGGGTGTTGAGTGCTAAAGTGGATGGGGTGCAAAAGGTATTTTGCTCCATCTACCCTTCCAGACAAAATGAAGTCAAGGACCTGAGGAAACACTCAAAATGGGTAAATAATGTGCTTGCCTGCCCATAACTGCTTCCAATATCTTCTAGCTTCCTGTTAAACAAGGCTGTACCTATGTAATCTTATGGAAACCAGCTTGAATGGCAGACAAAAAGAACCTGAACAAAGGCTCACTTACTTGAAATATTTGTTTCAGGGAGAAGAGGGCCCGCCTCAGCTCCCGTCCATTTGAATTGTAGAGTTTTTCTAAAGAAAAGACAAAAGAAAAGAAAAAAGTTTAGTGGAAGTTTGGTGTAAAATTCAGTTCTCATGACTGCAGGGAGCTGCATGGAATTATTTGTGAGGTATTTTAATCAATATTCCTCAGTGACGCAACGTACATCAAACATATGAGCAAGGCACAATAGAGCAGCACTAAAAACATACAAATACTACAAAGAACTGTACAGGATCAATTAAAATAGAAATAAATGCATTTTTGGTGAGTAAGTAAAGGTAAAGGTACCCCTGCCCGTATGGGCCAGTCTTGACAGACTCTGGGGTTGGTGCGCCCATCTCACTCAAGAGGCCGGGGGCCAGCGCTGTCCGGAGACACTTCCGGGTCACGTGGCCAGCGTGACATCGCTGCTCTGGCGAGCCAGAGCCGCACACGGAAACGCCGTTTACCTTCCCGCTAGAAAGCGGTCCCTATTTATCTACTTGCGCCCGGGGGTGCTTTCGAACTGCTAGGTTTTTGATGAGTACCACCCCCTTTATCAGACTGTGAAATCTTGGTGCAAATAATCATGTTTTCAGTTGGAGTCTGAAACCAAACAGTTCAGGAGATGGATACACCTCAAATAGGAAATCATTCCGGCATTGGGGAAGACACTTCTGCAAGTCTCTTCACTCCGGATGCCGGCAGGGACTGTGAACAGAGCCCTGCTCCCTGCTCAGTCAATCTTAGGAATCAAATTGGCTACTGGCTAGCTGTTCCTGCAAATACAGGGCTTAGTAAACCATCACTATCACCTTGAACCAATCCCAATAGCACACAGGGAACCCAGAAGCAGATCTTTTAGGACGGTCGTTATGTGATCTCATCTCGCTGTGCCTGTTTACATGGCTAGAATGGAAGGAAGGAGCTGGAGCATCTATATACCTTGCTAAGGGTAGATTCTTCAGTAACCCCGATTCCTGGTGTATTTGCTTGCTATCAGTCCCACCATTTAACTGGGAGGGGGTAACTAAACATCAATAAATAAATAAATTAAACATTAATTTATAAAATGGCCGCAATGGAAAGCCAAACTATGGTTTAACGTGGATATTCAAGCATGCTGATGGCCAGAGATAAAACTGTGCCCACTTTGTTCTTTCCTGAGTCCTGCTGCTGCCACACTACCTGCAGCCAAGCCATAGTTTGGCTTAGCATTATGTAGGAGCCCAGCTTCGTGATTTGTCTTCCCCAAGAAACCCCAAGTGTTGAACAGATATTGGTTACAGCTTCTAGTTTATCTAGAGCCAAGGTTGACCAGTCCAAGGTTGCCCAATGAGCTTGATGGTTGATTTTGAACCTAGACCCAATAATATACTCGCAAAAGGCAGGTATGCCAGACGGTTAAACGTTGCAGGGTCATAGTCACCATGAGTGTCCAGAATTCCTTTCCTCACTTTTGAATGGGAGAACTAGACTTCTACATACACAGCTTCCACAAGGATAGCATATGGGTGCATTGGAAAGACTTCTCAGAAAGAAAGAAAATGGGAGGGTCATTGTTCTACTGGGGTCAACAAAATCCAAACAAGTAGAATGGCAACAGAGCTGAATGCAACAGCAAAGGGTGCAATCCAGCAGCAAAGCCTCTTGAATGGGCCCCAGTGGAGCTTATTCACTTCTGTGAGGGGCCATTGGAGGTCTTCCCACTGGTTTGTTCCCCATATGTTCTGCATAAGCAGAAAAGGCATGTTTTGGAAGCAAATGCTTTGGGTTCTCTTCTTTGAAAGAAGCGAAACATAACGGACATTTGCTGGGATCCAAATAGTTTCAGCCAATATGAAAGAGATGCCTCAGCAGTTGTTTGTAAACCTCCAAAGCAATATTCTGTCCTTGGCGCTGGAGAGCGAATGTGTGGCCCATTTACCCCTCTCGCAGTTCTCACAACTTCTTATTCCTTATGGAGCTGACAAACTCCCAGCACAAAACATTGCAAAAAGGAATGTCTCTTGTAATCACGGACCCAAACACACACTTTCATTATCCTAGCCCAAGAATCAATTCACTGGTGTGTACAAGTACATTATGTTTCTTGGCTGGATAAAGTAAAGTCTTGTCAGGAAAGCTGAAAGGATAATAGGGTTTTTTTGCGGGGTGGGACTTGCTGGGTTTTATTTTTAAAATTGTATTGTCTTCACGTGCTAAATAGGAACAAAATTATTCCTTGGAAAGATACCACCATCTGGCCTTTGTTAGAATTAAATTCCCTTCATTCTCATACAATTGCATACAGTTTGTCCAAAGATGGGTCTATCTGCCTGTGTGTTTTTGAAGAGATGCAGAACTAGATTTTAATTTCATCACAAGAGTCAGCATGGTGTACACGGGATTCCCAGGCATTGAATAGACCTGGATCATCAGTGCTGTTGCATTATATACCTTCAGCAGCAAGGTATATATAATGCAGCAAGACTGTTGCATTATATACCTTCACATTAGATTTCACGTTTCTGGGTAGTATGTCTCTGTCGCTACCCTACCATGACTCTTAATACTTATATAAGAATGACCTAAAGCATCATGACCAAAAGCATTTTATTTCTCGGACCCAACAGGTAATCCGTTTACTTCTGAATGAAGAGTGCCATTGAACTTAAGACCCAAACACCATGCTGCAAAACCTCAGGACTCACCCAGTGTCCTCAAATAAGAACTCAGACAGAATTAAACAGGGAATAGGGAGGATCCACACAAGAGAGCTAGCCTCATTAAAGGTAAAGGGACCCCTGACCATTATGTCCAGTCGTGACCGACTCTGGGGTTGCAGCACTCATCTCACTTTATTGGCCAAGGGAGCCGGAGTACAGCTTCCGGGTCATGTGGCCAGCATGACTAAGCTGCTTCTGGCAAAACCAGAGCAGTGCACGGAAACACCGTTTACCTTCCCGCCGGAGTGGTACCTATTTATCTACTTGTACTTTGACGTGCTTTCGAACTGCTAGGTTGGCAGGAGCAGGGACTGAGCAACGGGAGCTCACTCCGTCATGGGGATTCCAACCACCGACCTTCTGATAGGCAAGTCCTAGGCTCTGTGGTTTAGACCCCAGCACCACCCACGTCCCTTTGGCTAGTAGTGCTACTTTTTTTAAAATCCAAAGGTGGCATCAGTTAAAGTTCACTAACATTTTCTCCTTTTGTTCAAGCAAAAGTGAACATTCTACGATTCTATAATTCAGATAAATTATTGAGAGAAATAACACACACTGAATACTCTGTGACTTCTATAGAATCATAGATTTGGAAGGGGCTGTGAGGGTCATTTAGTCCAGTCTCCTGCAATGCAAGTATCTTTTGCCCAGTGTGGTGCTCAAATCCTGAGATTAATAATTTCATGCTCCACCAGCCAAGCTATCTCAGTTAACAATATCATCCTTTTCACAGAACTGTACAGTCATGGATTTAGCAATGCTTTTGTTTTTACCTGGAGCTGCTTTTCTAATGCAGACGTGTGCAAGTTGTGATGCATCAAGCCAAACATAGCCCTGTGTGTCAGCTCGCCAGGAGCACGATAACCCTTTTTCTTTTTGCCATGTGCATGCATGGCAGGCCATAATGCATGTTCACTGTCTGATGCTCAGCTTCATGGGTCGCAATTTGTGCAAGGAGACCTAGAGGTTAGAGGAACCGCAGGTGGCACGCTTGATTTAAATCAGCGGCTGTTTGATTTACACATGTCTCACTTCTGGGTTGTTGTACTGCTTCTGTCATGTCCAAAGAGCAACTTGCGCTGGAAGGACCTGTAAACTAGATGTGCTTCCGTGGCTTATGAACTTTTCTCTACATGTTCTCCTTTGCGCACTGCAACAGCACTGCAACAGCTGGAAGTGCAAAGAACTTGTGCATTTGAGCAGCTGCCGGTTCTACAACATCCCCAGTCACTCCCCGTCTGATTCATCACTGAGTGCATCCTGTACTGTGCATCACTAACGAAAGTCAACTGCTTGGTGCAGAGGGTGAAAACACAGAACAAAGTAAATGTCTGGACGTTTTTCAGGAGGCATATAAAACTAATTATTGCAGCATGCCATTCTTTCATTGAATGTCAGACAAATTTAACTGGTGTCCAGCAAGAGCAAGAAAAAATACCTTGGAGCGGTGCCAAAACAAGGCTTTCGTCTGAGCTTTGTTTTTGTCTACAAAAGCCAATAATAAATCTATTGGCAAGACAATGCACTTTCCTTTTTACTCCCAGACCCAGCAAAATATATCATTTTGTGAGGGGGATCAGCCACAGGCACAGTGTCCATTAGTACATTAATGCTGCTCTTCTGCATGTCTGCTGAGGTTATGCGGCTTCGCCTGTTACAAATTCATAGGGTTTGATCTAATCTCACACTCACACACACACACACACACACACACACACACTATTTGAAGCCTTCACGCTTTCTCCCTGACTACTCCAGGGGAGACACAATTTATACTCAGCAGAGAAAAAATAGTTCCTGACTTTAAATTGTGGTCTGATTAAAAGCAAAATAACACGGCCTATATGCAATCGGATGAATAAAGTTGTCAAGTGTTCTCTCCCTTTCTCTGACAGGTAGATAAATGCACAGAGATGACTAGAACATAAAAGAGATGATGAAGATAATCATTTTGAAAGGATGCAGTCAACACGCAACTTCACAACAGATTTTCATTCCTATGACCAAGTGGTGCAAGTTCCACCACAAAGTGCCTTTGTACATCCTAGCGCAGCCATAGGTAAACTCGGCCCTCCAGATGTTTGGGGACTCCAATTCCCATCATCCCTGACCACTGGTCTGGTTAGCTAGGGATCATGGGAGTTGTAGTCCCAAAACATCTGGAGGGCCGAGTTTGCCTATGCCTGTACTAGGGCCTCTTTGCTCCTAGGCCCTTGGGACACTATTGCAAAAAGCATTCAAGGTGCCAGGGAGGGAGATCTCTGGAGTGAGACCTCTCTGCTTCGCCCTGTGTGCTTCCAGCACAGTCTAGCAAAACCAGCATTGTACCTACACTACAAAACCTCACACAAACCATTTGAATGCAAAACGTATCATCAGCACATAATTATTTCTGTCATTCCTCTCCTAGGTTTCAATAACTTATCGCAAGAAATGAAGTAATTTCTTTTGTTCAGACTGTCTGGGCTCCCAGAGACCTGAAACATGATAATACGAACTGGCTGTGAAGTCAGCCATGAAGCAAGTTCTCAGGATTTGCACACAGGCACTTCTGAAAAAGGGCTCCCTTCCCCCCCACCAAACCAATGAATCAATGCTTTCCTCATTATTTGTTCACAAAGAGTGCTGACCGCATATAATGACCCTTATTGGAAAGCGCTGCAGTAGATCACTTATTCAATTGATCAGTCGTTACCCAACAGGCGAGGGCTAGCTCTCCTCAGATATTTGACAATGTACCATTACGTTGCGCAACGCAAAATGCAGAAACAACCCCGACAACCAGGCAGCTGTCAGTTAACGCTCAGGCCATCCTCAGAGTCTGTCGCTGAAAAATAAGCTATTTCCGTATGCTTATTTTGGTAGGCCAGGCTACAAGGTTCAGGGCCGAGTCCCAGGGTCATAAATAGGACCCCCCCACACACACTGTCCATGCCTCTAATATATATTTAGGATTCAGCCACAGGTCAGGTGGGTGGGTTTAAATTCTTGTTTTGAAAGACAATGGAGTGCAACCTCTGGGGGTGAAGCCAAACCACCAAGGAATCACAGTGCCTGCTGTGGCTGCAGAGACCACACTGCAGCTACAGAGACCAGTAACTCATAACTGCTGTCTCCTGTGTTGTTTTTGTTGTGTTATCAGCACCAAAGTGACTTCTCTAGGGTGCAGGTCTGCGCAGTGTGTCTGGAGATCCTTAGCTGCCCAGATGACAAGACCTCTCTCTCAGCCTCGCTGATGTGATCCAAAGGAATGCAGAACAATACCTGAAGGAGCGTCTCCACCCCCATCGTTCTGCCTGGATGCTGAGGTCCAGCGCCAAGGGCCTTCTGGAGGTTCCCTCACTGTGAGAAGCAAAGCTACAGGGAACCAGGCAGAGGGCCTTCTCGGTAGTGGCGCCCGCTCTGTGGAACGCCCTCCCATCAGATGTCAAAGAGATAAACAACTACCTGACATTTAGAAGACATCTGAAGGCAGCCCTGTTCAGGGAAGTTTTTAATGTGTGACATTTTAATGTATTTTTAATCTTTGTTGGAAGCTGCTCAGAGTGGCTGGGGAAACCCAGCCAGATGGGCAGGGTACAAATAAATTATTATTATTATTATTATTATTATTATTATTATTAGGCACCAGCTTGGCTTCAGGAGTTGCTAGAAAGAGGCATACAAGATGTCATCCAACTTTCTTAGGGACTCTACTCCGGATTTGTGTAGAGTTTACTGCTTAGCAGGGCCGTCTTAAGTATATCTGGCGCTGCGGTGCAAAGATCCCTCCAGTGCTGCCGCCCCCCCCCCCCATTTCCCAGAGTTGCTGACCTTTTTACGGCGCTGCCGGCAGCTTTGCAAGGCTGGAGGGCAGCTCCTCCAGTGGGGAAGAGGCGGAGGCTCCAGGTGCAGTGCTGCTTCAGCGAGGCGGGCGAGGGCAGCGAGCTGATGCTGGGAGGTGCTGCGCCCAGCCTCCGCCTATTCCCTGACGCCCTCCAGAACTTGGCGCCGTGGCGCCCCGCGACACTTGCCTCTATGGGCAAGATGTCCCTGCTGCTTAGCCTTTTCTTCTCCTGAATATGTTCCACAAGGCAGCAGGTATGGGTTTCTCCTCTGGAGATGAAGGCACAGATACCTGGGAACTGGAATCCCATACAGCACAGAACCTAGCTGGATCCTAAAGGACATGGTAGATAGCACAGCAAACTGATAAAAAAACCAACTCTCATGAAGCCAAGCTAAAAACAGCCTGTTCCGTTCCTTCTAGACCCACACCCTGAGATTTTAATCCTTGCCCTACAGACTCTAAGCAGGAATTAAACCTGAGATCAGGTGTTCCAATGAACACTAAGCATGCCCAGTGGCCATGGGATGCTGAATTACTGATGGGAAGGAAAGGAAAACCAGAGGCAGGGGAAGAGAGCATGCCTGCCTGTTTCCTTGAACAGGGGAACTCTGCACCGAAACATTTTGTTGCAGATCCCACTTGTCCGTCCCCCGCCTTTACACTTGAATAATCTACTTACACAGTAACTGAGAAGCAGATATACCACTGGAGCAGAAATAGCAGACTGCCACAACTCTTGCTTTCAGGCTGTCTAATTGCTTTGCGGCATTCTAGTTGAGCAAGTAAGAACAAACACTTTCTTGACATAAGCAAATAATAGGGCAAGGCCATTCTGCTGCTCCTTCTGCAACTTGGTGTGGTGCTTGCCAGGAACAGGCACAAAGCAACTGGTATAAAATGCACAAATTGATGTGACTGAATTTGCAGTATTAGCAGAATCATAGAATACAGTCATACCTTGAGCTGAATGCGCTTCGGGTTGAGCGCGTTCGAGTTGCGCTCCGCAGCAACCTGGAAGTAACGAAGCGTGCTACTTCCGGGTTTCACCGCTCGCGCATGCGCAGACACTCAAAATGACGTTGCGCGCATGCGGAAGCGACGAAATGCCGTCACGTCTTGCGTTCCGTTCGGGATGCTAACGGGGCTCCGGAACGGATCCTGTTCGCATCCCAAGGTACCACTGTAATAGAATAGTAGAGTTGGAAGGAACCTCAAGGGCCACTGAATCCAGCCCCCTGTGATGCAGGAACCTCAGATTTGGGTATCCAAGTTATGCCAAACCTTTATATGGATATGGCTTCAGAAACATCCAACGTTAAGTTCTATGTTTTTCCATTAGATACCTAAGTGTCTTCAGTTCAACCAGATGAATCCCATTTGTTTAAACAATTGAAGGAATTCAGCATATATTGGCTAAGTTCAGGGTTTATTGGTAATGAGATTATTTCTTCTACTCTACAAGATGTAGTATACATACAATTATTTAAGGCCTTGTTTAGCTATGTAACTGTTTTCCATAAAGGGAACTGTTTGCATCCAGAAAGAAAGAAAGAAAGAAAGAAAGAAAGAAAGAAAGAAAGAAAGAAAGAAAGAAAACAGATTTTATGTGTAAATATGCAATGAAACAGTTGATAATGCAACAGTGTTTCACTAATATCATAGCATTTAAAAATGAAAAAACAAAATGGAATTGTAATGATATTGCTGCCTAAAGAATTCTGGTAACTTTAGCTTGGTGGGGTTCTGAATTCTCCCATACAGGGGTATTGCCTCTTAAAAGAGGCATCCCTCCACATAGAACAACAATTCCCAGAATTCCCGGGGAAGAGGGATGACTGTCAAACCAGAGTCAGCAACACTTTTGAGTGCAACATTCTCTTTTCTGTGCCTTTTCCCAGCAACAATATTTTAACAGTTGCTGGATGGCAGGATGCCCAGAAAACATTTGCCAATCAATCAGATGCATTAGACTGTATGCCATTTGCACCAAACAATAGTTCAATGGGGAAAGCACTTGGAAATTAATACAATAAAAATGCAGCTAAAGACATTCGAGTGTTTTAATGCATATTTGTAAGTCGTTTGAGGACTGCAAAGATGGTAGGGGGAAATTAATCTCTAACATCCACTACCACTTCTCACACCTCACTTTTGCTCATGATACAGTTCAAGCAAGATAAACCTCTTAGAGTTTAGTGAAAAATAAGACTTAGATGGCAATGGTGACAACACTTCTAATCCCCATTTGAATACAGTGGTACCTTGGGTTACATACGCTTCAGGTTACAGACACGTCAGGTTACAGACTCCACTAACCCAGAAATAGTACCTCGGGTTAAGAACTTTGCTTCAGGATGAGAACAGAAATCGTGTGGCGGCAGCGCAGCGGCAGCAGGAGGCCCCATTAGCTAAAGTGGTGCTTCAGGTTAAGAACAGTTTCAGGTTAAGAACGGACCTCCGGAACGAATTAAGTACTTAACCCGAGTTGCCACTGTACCATAAACCATTTGAGAGAGCTGGAAAAATTCCTCTCCCCTCCAAAATCAGAAGGTTCTTTTAAAAGGACTCTCAGTTTGAGGTCAGAGGGTAAACTAATGCACTCAATCTGATGAAAGGATGCATTGCATTTTTTAACAGCATGCATTTGTTTACTTATATATCAAAAAAATATTTTATGCCGCTTATTTCATAAAATGGATCAAGGTGGTTTGCAACAGAAGCACATTAAACTGCACCGTAAAAACCACATTAAAAAGATCAAAATCCGATATCAATTGACCACTGTGGAAGGACGTATTCTTAATTCCCTGCACAGGCCTGGCAGAATATAACATATTTTCATCAGGCCTTTCACAGATGGCACAGAAGGCTCCTGCTGAATCTCTAGTGGCAGAGTTTTTCACTGGACTGAAGGCTCTATTTATTGTTGTTCTCAAATGAGCCTGGCCGGCCTGGGTAACAACCACAAGACAGCTTTTGCCTAGGCTTGCTGTTTTCAAAATATAACAAGAAACCTAGAATCAGTAGATGAACTGACTGCAAAACTATGAATATCTAAACTAAGTCCTCAACTACTTTACTCGGGCCTTGTTGCACCAGCATTGTTGTTGTTTAGTCGTGTCCGACTCTTCGTGACCCCCTGGACCAGAGCACGCCAGGCACTCCTGTCTTCCACTGCCTCCCACAGTTTGGTCAGACTCATGTTTGTTGCTTCAAGAACAATGTCCAACCATCTCATCCTCTGTCGTCCCCTTCTCCTTGTGCCCTCCATCTTTCCCAACATCAGGGTCTTTTCCAGGGAGTCTTCTCTTCTCATGAGGTGGCCAAAGTATTGGAGCCTCAGCTTCAGGATCTGTCCTTCCAGTGAGCACTCAGGGCTGATTTCCTTCAGAATGGATACGTTTGATCTTCTTGCAGTCCATGGGACTCTCAAGAGTCTCCTCCAGCATTACCCTAGTATTTATGGTTTGTGCCCCCATAAGTCTCACTTTTCTTCTTCAACTTCTCAGCCCATAGTCTGCCCTACCACAAATTCTTAGCTTCCTTCCCACAGTTCATCGGACCTCAAAGCCAGGTATACCCAACATGGTGTCCTACAGCTGGCGATTGGAGTCCAATGACATCTGCAGGGCACAACACAGACTACCTCTGCCCTAGGCCCATTTGTGTATTTACCCACTTCCACAACTGGTGGGGGGAAACATTGCGCTCCTTCTGGGGCAGTTTGCACCCCACCCTGCACTAAACTCCCACAAGAGGCTGCTAGAAGCTTCTGTCAGCATGTGACAGAAGCCATCCCCTTGGAACGGCTTCGATTAACCAGCTAAACCTGGTGAGGGTAGCCTTCAATGTGTTAGGGACTTCACAAGCATTGCACCCCCCCCCAGTGGACTGGGCAGCTGGGGTGGAGGCATGCACCAGGGTGTGTGTGTGGAGCCCACACAGAGGGTGAATGGAGCCCACCTTCAACAAGCTCCTTGCCCACTGCCTCCACATCCACCTGCCCGCTAGACCAGCGCTTGTCAACCTATGGGTCCCCAGATGTTGTTGGACTACAACTCCCATCATCCCTGAGCTCTGGCCTTGCTAGCTAGGGGTGATGGGGGTTGTAGTACAACAACATCTGGGGACCCACAGGTTGAGAAAGGCTGTGCTAGACCAACCCACCTGCTGCTGCACCTCAGCTGCCAGGGAGCCTGGAGCCATGGCTCCCCTGCGCCCCCCCCCCCCACTACAGCTCTATCAAGAGTGGGTCCAATGGTCAAGAAGGCTTTTCTGTATGAGCCGTAGAGGGAAGTGAGGGGCAGATGGGGATCATCAACCTGGGAAGGTAGCCCACCTAGGGGAAGGAAAACTGATCCTAAACCTCCTCTGCCTTGTATGATATCTTTGGGAGAAGAAAACGCTGAGACACTGAGATCCAGCGCCGAGGGCCTTCTGGCGGTTCCCTCATTGCGAGAAGTGAGGTTACAGGGAACCAGAAAGAGGGCCTTCTCGGTAGTGGCGCCCGCCCTGTGGAACACCCTCCCTTCAGATGTGAAGGAAATAAGCAGCTATCTTATTTTTAAAAGACATCTGAAGGCAGCCCTGTTTAGGGAAGTTTTTAATATTTAATGCTGTGTTGTTTTTAACACTCGGTTGGGAGCCGTCCAGAGTGGCTGGGGAAACTCAGCCAGATAGGCGGGGTATAAATAACAAAATATTTTATTTATTTATAAAAGGCTAAGGAGTAAACCCTACACAAATCTGGAATGGAGTCCCTAAGGTAGTTGGATGGCACTTGGTATGTCTCCTTCCAGCAACTCCTGCAGCCAAGCTGATGCCAAACATATTGCTCTGCTTTCCTTTGGACCACATCAGCAAGGCCAAGGTCATCTGGGCAGCCCAGGACCTCCATACACACTGCCCAGTTGCTGCAAACGCAGCTGTTTGACGTCACCTACAGAGCATAGCTGTCAACTTACAGATTTGAAAATAAGGGACCAGCAGCTGCGAAAATAAGGGATTTTCCCAGCACAGATATGTTCAGCTTCTGAGCCCCTCCAAGCCAAAGGCAGAAAGCCCAGCCAGCAGCCAAACGAAGCCTCGGGCGGTGGTTCCCACAGCGCAGCAACCTGGCAAAGGGGATGCAGCAAGGAAAACCACCGTCACCTCTCCGCTGGGAAGCGCTGAGCAAAGGCGAGCCCCAAGCAACGTGGCCGATTTGATCGGCACAAGGCATGCAAGCTCCACCCCCCAGTCGTTCTTAGACTCCTTATTGGGTGAGCAACGCAGCCAAGCAACACAGTTGGAGCCTCTCTCCTCCCTGGCCGGCAGGGAGGGAGGGAGAGGAGCTGCTTCCTTTGAAATCTGGGAAATTTAAGGGACATCATCAATAAGGGACAGCAGCAGGGCACGGCGCTGGGATAAGGGACTTTCCCACCAAATAAGGACGGTTGACAGCTATGCTACAGAGGCGAACTCCATTGTCTCTTGAGAAAGATGCCAACCATATTACCTCTAATAATAGGGGCAGAATGCCTCTGAATGTGTTTCTGGGGAACACGAGTGAGAAAGTGTTACTGTGCTTCCACAGGCATTCTGCTGGCCACTCAGAGAATAGAAAGTTCAACTAAAGGGGCCTTTGGCCCTATCAGGTTTCTTTTCCTGAGGCACAATAACTCTGTGGTAAAGCTGGAAGGATAGGTTTTGCCACAACTCACCCCTGTATAAGAACATGATCAGCCAACCCATCTGGTGAGCAGATTTGTAAGCTCAGGGCCTAGTGCACAACCAGAATGCCTGCCTGACATCCCTCCAGTCGCTGGCAGGGTTCAAGGCTGGACATACAAGAGTTGCGTTTTTAATTACGATCTCCCTCGTAATTACAAAGGGATGGAAATGAAGTCCCCATCCCTCAGAGCACCTAACGAGTACGTAGCAATGACCCAACTTGGATACATCTCACACATCGTCCTATTATATTTTATTTTAAAGCACCTAACTGCCATTGGGGGAAGGCACTAGGGGAAAGCAAAGCCACAGAGTACAAATCAGCTTTTTAAACTCGGCTTTAGGCCGACGCATCCCTTTATTTCAGAGTCTGGAGTGTCCTCCTATATTCAAAAGGGTGTTTTATCAAACTTTCCATATCCTCCGCGGTCTGGAAGTCATTGCTTCAAGATCAGCTGCATCCCACATTTGTTTTAAATGTCACACACACATACTTATGCAGCTCTGAGCTTGTCGGAGATGCCAGATTGCCTAGGGCCGGGATTCAGCTCTCTTCCCGTTTTGCTCCACAGAAATCCCACCGAGGTTTTTCTCCTCTGCTCTTCTCTTCCAAAGAAAGATTTCAGAATACTCCAGACAAAACTTACATGCATTACATCAACTTATTTGCAAAACGGGCCGTTGCTCTGTCCCGCTAACCGTAAGCAAACAAATCCTGCACAGGTGGGTGCAGGTGAAGCATAGCAGTACTCTGGCTTCTGTCCCTGGCCAGGGGGCCAAAGGTCACTGCAAGGCTGCACCCCTAACCTCTGAAGAAGAACATCGCGGCAAAGGGTAGACCATGAGTAGGCAAATTAAGGCCCGGGAGCCAGATGCGGCCCAATTGTCTTCTAAATCCGGCCCACGGATGGTCCAGGAATCAGTGTGTTTTTACATGAGTAGAGTCATTTTATTTAAAATGCATCTCTGGGTTATTTGTGGGGCCTGCCTGGTGTTTTTACATGAGTAGAATGTGTGCTTTTACAGTGGTACCTCGGGTTACATACGCTTCAGGTTACAGACTCCATTAACCCAGAAATATTGCTTCAGGTTAAGAACTTTGCTTCAGGTTAAGAACAGAAATTGTGCAGTGGCGGCGCTGTGGCAGCGGGAGGCCCCATTAGCTAAAGTGGTGCTTTAGGTTAAGAACAGTTTCAGGTTAAGTACGGACCTCTGGAACAAATTAAGTACTTAACCCGAGGTACCACTGTATTTAAAATGCATCTCTGGGTTATTTGTGGGGCATAGGAATTTGTTCATCCCCCCCCCCAAAAAATAGTCCGGCCCCCCACAAGGTCTGAGGGACAATGGACCGGCCCCCTACTGATAAAGTTTGCTGACCCCTGGGGTAGATCAACAGAGCCCCTTTGATGGCCAAAGAAGTAGCACCTGCAACTTAAATGCCAGTTGCGCTGGCACTGCAGGAGAAAGGTCACTGCAACTGCCAAGTCAGGCAAGAAAACCAGCACAGGAAGATTAGCCCGACCTTAACTGGATATAAATGTTTGCAACTCACCACATTATTTTGGCCTTGAAGAGTGTTCTAACTGCTTCACGTGTATTACCTCCTTGTAACAGTGTTCGAAACTCCCATTGTTCTAGGCACATTTTGTGACGGGGGGGCAGCTTCTCAGCTCTGGGCGCAGTGCTGTGCCTAAGATTTCAGATTAAAACTGCAGAGTGGAAGGAAAGGAGGACCTTTTTCTGCCTCCCCGCTTCCAGCTACTCCCTGAAGACTGGAGAAGGGGCCCTCTTCAGAATATTAGGGGGGTGGGTAAGGGAGGGACTCCAGGGGTGTCCAAACTTTTTCAAAGAGGGCCAGATTTGATGAAGTAAATGTGTGTGAAGGCCGACCTATGTTATTGAGCTTTTTTAAGGATTTTACCCCAGGACATATACTGCCACGGGCCAGATTAAATCAACCGACGGGCCGGATTAGACCCCAAAAACGGACTTTGGACATGCCTGGACTAGACCATGTGAAAAATGAACATAATATTTTAGCTGCAGTTCTTTCATTTTCAGCTTTGTATTCTTGTTATTAAAAAAGTGTGCCGATACATTCCATTGTTGTGCCGATTATCTAGGTTTAAGGTGCCATTTAGCTCCTAGCTTTCATATTTCAGTTTCTAACACAGCCTTGGAATTCCTACACCATCTCCGTAGGAATTTTGACTTTTATCTTTCAGTGGAGTTTCTCAGTTACAGAAGAGGCAAAAGGAACCAGCAACAGTATTCCTCAGACAAATTCTGCACGTCCCTGAACCCAACAACAGGAGAAGAGAATGACTTGCTGTTCCTCATCCCTTAGACAACATAAAGAGATCTACAAGGATTGTTTGAACTGACTGTAAGGGTTAACTACCTTGACAGCTCATAAACTGGGTTCAGCCTTTATGTACATTTTTTTAAAACCCCATCATCCAACCTGTCTTTATTCAGTGTTTGACTGGTACTCAGCAATACTGGGGTACCGTATTTTTTGCTCCGTAACACTCACTTTTTTCCTCCTAGAAAGTAAGGGGAAATGTCTGTGCGTGTTATGGAGTGAATGCCTACGGATGGCGGGGGGATCTGCTGCAGTCGTGAGCAGAGGATCCATGGTTCCCCTTCCTTCCCTCCTCCGTGGCTCGCTTTGAAACAGCAAAGCGGGAGAAGAGCCGCTGAGTGAGGAGGAGAGAGAGACAGAGAGCCTGCTTGCTTTAAAGGAGCAAAGCGGGAGAGGAGAGGAGCCTTCTCCTCTTATACCCCTCTTCTGCATTATTAACAGCATCCTTCTCCACCCACCCCACGCGTGTTCCTTGTCCCTTGAGTGCTTTTCCTTCCCTCCCCACTTAAAACATGGTTACAAAGCACGGATCCACATGGATCCTCAGGATTTTTGCACTGGGTCACCCCAAATTCACCATCAGATCACATAGCATGTCCATGGCTACAGCTTGCACCAAAAAAATCACGCACCCACTGTGGCCTGGGGCCACAGTGGTGCAAAAACATGGTTACAAAGCATGGATCCACATGGATCCTCAGGATTTTTGCATTGGGCTACCCCAAACTCACCGTCAGATCACATGTCTGTGGCCACAGCATGAACCACAAAAATCATACATCCGCTGTTTCGTTTAGAATATTTTTTTCTTGTTTTCCTCCTCTAAAAACTATGTGCGTGTTATGGTCGGGTGCGTGCTATAGAGCAAAAAATACGGTACTTTGGAACAACTTTCTTCCACCGCAGCACTAAAAAGGCAAGTGTTGGATTATTCCCTACAGGAAATCAGTCTCTCATATTTAGTTCTACCAAACAGCTGCTAACGGAACAAAAATAGCCTTGCACTTCACATAGAGCCTGAAACAGAAGCAGCCTTATCATGTTACATGGTTTTATAAATGCCACCATTTTTTAAAAAAGAAATACTCATTAACAGAAATTGCTGTCCTGTCACCTTTAATCAACTGCCACACAGCTACTTAATTATTGCTCAGAATGCAGTACGTATATCGGATGCCAACTTTAAAAGCTGCCTTCAATTAGTGAAAGGAAATCAAATATCACCTGAAGGTACAACGTGAAAGATTTGTTGTTGTTGTTGTTGTTGTTGTTGTTGTTGTTGTTGTTGTTAATAATACCCTGCCCATTTCGTGACTGGGGTGTCCCAGTAACTGTGAGCGGCTTCCAACAGAATATACAAAAATGTACACAGCAGAACATCACACTTTAAAAGCTTCCCAATGCAGGGCTGCCTTCAGATGTCTACAGAAGGTCGTATCGTTATTTATCTCTTTGACATCTGACAAGAGGGTGTTCCACAGGGTGGGTGCCACTACCGAGAAGGCCCGGTAAACGAAAAGCACTTGACTTTGGAGCTCTAACCTGAGGCTTGAGCCCAACCGTTGCAGCTCCTCACCTTCTGGCATTCCACTTTTCCTTTCTGAAGCCCACAGATTCCGACGCACCCCCCCATCAAACTTTGCTAGACCTACAGTTTCTCTGTGAACACACACTTAAAACCTTTCCTGACCTTAAACCTCCACAACCATCCTTTCTTTCAATGCCGCCTTCCTAAACAAAACAGAGGTAATAAACAGTGGGAAATTGAGTAGACATTGACGTGGGAGATTCAGTTCCAATCCCCATTCAGTCTTGAGGAGCACTGGTTGCACTGGTGGAGGAAGGGGGGTTCGGTGGGTGTGGTTCGCCCCAGGTGTCATCCCTGGGGGGTGTCATCGCTGCCCTGCCCCCTGGGACACTCGATGAGGGCAGTGCCCCCCTGGGGCACTTGCTGCGGGCAACACCCCCCTGGGACGCTCGCCATGCCCCTGCGGGTGACTAACTCCTCCCCATGGGTGACTAGCCCTGCCCCCTGGGCGAATAGCCCCACCCCACGGGTGACTAGCCCCGCCCCCAGGTGCTGGAGCAGCTAGCTCCGCCTCTGACTGGTTGACTTTGGCAGCTGACCATTTCTCAGTCTAACCTACTTCACAGGTTCGTTGAGAGACAGCAAAGAAAAGGGGGACAAATATCGCAACTGGAGAGAGACCTGTTGGAATGTAATGTAAAAGTGCTGTCTAAAATGTATAAGATATTTTTTGAATCGGAGACAACGGATGAGCAAGTAAAATCCTCAATGATACACTGGGCAATAGATATCGGTCAAAATGGAAGCATGGGAATGATTGTGGAATAGAAAATTTACAGCATGTTATGGTCTAAGATAAAATTATATGAAAATGATATATTGATGGGACCTAACACCGAGTAAATTGGCAAAAATGTATAAATCCAAATCAAGTAAGTGTTGGAAATATAAAGAGAAAAAGATTTTTTTATCATAAGTGGTGGTCTTGTAGTAAGGTTAAGGCTTATTGGGAAATGATATATAATGAATTGAAAAAGATGTTTAAAATAATGTTTGTAAAAAAACACAAACACCCAGAAGCTTTCCTTTTGGGAATCATAGGGACAGAACTACCCAAAGGGTATAGAAATTTATTCATGTATGCAACTATAGCGGCAAGAATGTTACTTGCCCAAAAATGGAAAGAAGCAGAAGTCCCAGTAAAGGAAGAATGGATACAAAGACTTATGGAATGTGCAGAACTGGCAAAACTTACCAGAAAAAGAAGAAATCAAGATAACATAACAAACTTTTTATTTAAAAAATGGGAATGTTTTATTGAATATGTACAAACTGTAAACAGATAAAAACATTGGCAGGATTATTGTAACAACCTGCAGTTTTATGAGAGTATATATTTAAAGTAGATACGTAAATGTGCAAGTTAAGTTGGATATGCAGAAAATATTAAAAACAAATTTAAGGAACCATAGAAAGAGGGGGAAGGAAGTCATGTTTTAAAATGCTAAAATGATTGTAAAATTACTGAAATGTATAAAATTGAACATCTCTTTTTAAAAAAGGGAACCAACAACCTTGAGCACCCTGGCAGGACAAATGTGTTAGAAATAACATTGCCCTCCTACCATAAGACCTCCTTTCTCCTTTGCCTAGCTTTTTCCTAGGCTCTTGGTTCAAAGTCCATGCCCTACTCTCCTCTTGTCCTTCAGCACACTCAATTCCAAGCTCCTCCATCATGGTCCATCTGTGACATCATCACCGGTCAACCTCTGTGATGTCAAGATTGTGCAGACAGCTGGCTGCAGATGTTTGGCCATTGTTACAAAATCCCATAGCATACCCAACCTGAGCGGATTTTAGGTTTATATTACTCTCCAATCTGGTTATCTCAAGATACACATGAAGTATGGACTTGTTTTATTATCATTTCTACAGCCCACCATCACATTTTAACTATGACCCTCCCCACTCAAAAAAGAAGTCGTCTGTTGCATGCTAGCATGTTTAGAGAGGGAGGAGTTCGTTGTGTGACCCCATGAAAATCCTGCAGGGTTTGTGTTATGTACTGAAGTTCTCACCCTGGGCCAGCAGGGGGATACTGTAGATAGTTATGCAAATAAAGGATCAAAAGTGACGTTCAGTGATTGGATAGTTTGTATGCAAATGAAGGATCGAAAATGATGTTCAGTGATTGGATAGTTTTAGAAAGTTGCTACAGTTACGCTGTTCTGGAGCTCTATATAAGCAGGCTGACTGAGCTCTTCAGTTCAGTTCTGTTCCAGCTTACAAATAAAGAGCTGCTTTGGAAGAATCGCTGTGTCGTCTGATATGTTCACCCACAACTTAACAGTTTACATGCAAGGTTTTCATCAAAAACGGGAGATTATAAATCAGAAGGGTACAGGGTTCTATTCTGGGCAGACTTGTGTATAGGTTTGCATTGCTAATTTCTATGAACAAGACTTAGAACTTCTTGATTCTGGGTGGCTCACAACCCGTGTTTTGAAACATGCTTCAAGTTTGGGAACTGAAACAAGAAGTAAAACTGTTCAGCAGTGTTTGATATGCAGACTTTGTCCAACTGCAAATATTAAGAGAGCAATTACATACAAATTAGAGTTACAACAGCAATTTCAGGGTTTTTTATGCATGTAAGAGGAGGGGTTTTTTTTGAAAATTTGGCATATTTTATACAGCTAATCAGGGTGCTAATTTCTGAAGCTTCTTCTTTTCCTTTTTGACAAATCATCTCCATGTTTCAAAAAATTCTGCAATCTGTTCTCGGGCACTTTTGAAGAGGGAATGCAAAGGGATGATTGATAGCTAACAAACTGCAAGTGCTTTTGGAAATCGCCCAGCCCATAAACGTTAGTGGAGGGAAACCAATCCCAGTCTGAACGTCTGATCTGTTTCTCTAGTTCTCGATTACATGCTATTTTTGTCCTCTCCGCAGTTCACAGAACAAAGCATCACACACTCGCTCAGCCACATTCCATAAAAGGAAGGCTGGGAAACACTCCGTGTTGTGATCGCTCTGCTCCTCAGCTTCTTGTTTTAGCAGCAAATGATTAAGTCTGCAAGGCTGGGAAGCAAACCTCACTGGACTCACTGGGATGTACACCAGCATAGCCAAGGGGGCAGCTGCCCCCCTCCGATCAATAAAAACAATAGAATTACTTAACTAACGGACCAATCATGTCGGTTCTGCCCACCCCCAACGAAAGTCCTGCCCCTCTTAACCAAGTCCTGCCTCCCCGCTAACAAAAACCTGTCTGTCTTACAAGTAAACAATTGCACATCAAGGGTGCAAAACGTGCACAATACAATATCTATTGGTAAAACAGCAAACTATTCCAATAATTGAAAATCTGTAGCGTTAGACAAGCACTTCTAATAGACTGTTCTGTTAAAGCCAGTCCACAGAAATGGGCAATAGAAATATGAGTTCACAAAACTAACAGTACAAACGCTATCAGTATTCCTCGATTTATCCAAGAAAGAACATAGGAAGCTGCCTTGCACTGTGACAAGACTATGGGTCCATCTACTTCAGTCAGGGCTGGCATTCCCATTGGGCTTAGTGGCGCGTTGCGCCAGGGCAACAGCCTCTCAGGGGCGCCCCAGCGAGTGGTGGAGCTTTGCGGCTTTGCCAGCGGCCTCCCCTTTCCCTGCACGCCCGCCAGTTGCGCCCAGTCAACCATATGGCGTGCGGGCGTACAGCTTGCCTCTCAAGCCTCCGCAGGAGGAGAGCGATCCCCGCAGGGGCTTGGGAAAAGGTCGACAACTCTGAGAAATTGGGGGGGGGCACCAGAGGGATCTTTGCACCACGGCGCTGGATATGCTTAAGATGGCCCAGACTTCAGTTTAAACCACAGGAACTAGTTAGCATTTTAGAACGGTATGTGGACATGCTAGAGTTTGCAACTGGGATCTGTTGCAACCAATTTTTTTTGTAAGACTGTTTGCATTTCTAATTAAAAGCTGAAGGTTGCATTTCAGCTGGAGGAAGAAGAACCTTCATTAAAGTGCAATACAGTGGTACCTCAGGTTACATACGCTTCAGGTTACATACGCTTCAGGTTACAGACTCCGCTAACCCAGAAATCGCTTCAAGTTAAGAACTTTGCTTCAGGATGAGAACAGAAATCGTGCTCCGGCGGCGCGGCAGCAGCAGGAGGCCCCATTAGCTAAAGCGGTGCTTCAGGTTAAGAACAGTTTCAGGTTAAGTACGGACCTCCGGAACGAATTAAGTACTTAACCCAAGGTACCACTGTAGTAGTAGTAAGTCCAATGCTCCCATAAATCTATCCATGAACTAAGAGGAAAAGGTCACCAGCAACAGACGCCGTTCTTCAGCTGCTCAACCACAGCACTTCCCTGAACACATCAGTAGTTGGTAGAACATGAGACTCTTAATGTCAGGGCTGTGGGTTCGAGTCAGGACAAAAGCAGGGGGTTGGACTAGATGACCCTCATGATCTCTTCCAACTCTACAATTCTATGATCCGATGTAGATTTTAAAATACAGCAACAGAATACTGTTATTTCTTTTGCCTATTGACGTTATGCACAAAGGACACATATTTAGAATGGTGGAGAAGAACGTGTTTGTGTTTTAACGAGGCTTCTGCTGAAGTATTCAGGCCACAATTTTCAGTGGATGCTTTTTGTGGAGGAGGTAGAAAATACACACCACCAAGAAAAATAGGTAAAAAATCTTCAGGAGGTTGAGATCTAATTCTTGAGGCTGGGGGGCGGGTAGTTTTATATTATTGACAAGGCAGCAGAGGGTTTTTACTTTTTTGACAAAAGAAAATTTAATTAATTGATAGAATAATAATAATAATAATAATAATAATAATTCTGCTCCCACATCAAGCTTTAGATGAGCTTGATCCCACGAGCTTTAGATAGAAACATCCATCTATGCTAAAAATTATTAAAATTTGCCAACTGAAAATCCCCACTTTATCAGTAGGCAAACAGCACTGTGAAATGGGTGGGGTAGATGATATTTGACCCAGCACTACTTTTAATGTAATAACCAGGAATGTCAAATTTTAAATGGGAAGCACTGATTCAGTTTATTTGTGGTAGGTGTCATGACAGCTGGGAGAAGCACAGAGAGAAGAAAGACCAGGGTGCATTTCACCTGCCCCAGCTGCAATAAAACATCTCTCTCCTGCATCAATCTCTTCAACCACAGAAGGTGCTGTAACTCTTCAACAGTTTTGACTTCAACCCCGAAAGGGCGCACTTCCACTGCTGTTGAGGATGGAGCAGAGAGCCTGCTCAAATTTGAAAGTAGTTCCCTAAGACTTAAAGGCTTAAAGTTCAGGTGGTGTGAGAACAACACACCATCTATGGCAGGCATGGCCAAACTTGGCCCTCCAGCTGTTTTGGGACAATTCCCATCGTCCCTAGCTGACAGGACCAGTGGTTGGGGGTGATGGGAATTGTAGTCCCAAAACAGCTCAAGGGTGAAGTCTGGCCATGCCTGATCTATGGGAAGATAAGTTACAAGACACCTGAAGGCTGTAATAGATGGCAATGTGTCTGGGGTTTGATATCTGGTGGGTACAGTCCATGGAGAATTTTGCCTATGTCTCATCCCTTGTGTAATGAATGGGAGCTGCATATAAGCCAAACCTCGGTTTTCGAACGGCCTCGTTTTCAAACGTTTTGGCTCCCGAACACCGAAAACCCAGAAGTAGACGCTTCAGTTTTCAAATGTTTTTTGGAACCCAAACATCCAACGAGGCTTCCGTTTTGAGTTTCCGTATTGAATTGAGGCTTCCACTTTCAGTTTTCAAACGTTTCGGAAGTTGAACGGTCTTCTGGAATGGATTACGTTCGAAAACCAAGGTTCCACTGTACCCCAAGGAGAATTCATTGGGATCTGCAAGGAGCTGGGGCAAGGAATAAAGGTAAAGTTAAAGGGACCCCTGACCGTTAGGTCCAGTCACGGACGACTCTGCGGTTGTGGGGCTCATCTCGCTTTACTGGCCGAGGGAGCCGGCGTACAGCTTCCGGGTCATGTGGCCAGCATGACTAAGCCACTTCTGGCCAACCAGAGCAGTGCACGGAAACACCATTTACCTTCCTACCGGAGTGGTACCTATTAATCTACTTGGACTTTGACGTGCTTTCGAACTGCTAGGTTGGCAGGAGCAGGGACCGAGCAACGGGAGCTCATCCCGAAGCGGGGATTCGAACCGCCGACCTTCTGATCAGCAAGCCCCCCGCAAGGAATAGGAGTCAGCAAAGCAAGGGGCTGCTACATCTTCTTCAGTGATAAGGTACTTCATTTCTATACTGTTTCCCCTCCTATTTAACTACCAAGTACGCCAATTAAATGTGTGTTTAATTAATGTGTTCATTCATTTTCAACAAGGCATAACAGGATTCTAAATTAACAACATGGGAAACACAGTGTCATCAACAAAGAGGCTTGCTTGGCTTCTAAATGAAGCTCTGTTCTAAGTATCTGACTTTAATACGCCGTGTCTGTGTTTCTAATTATTTCCGTCTGTGGTAATTGAGTTGATATGTGTCTCCTGTGATGTTTACATTTTTATAGGAAATTAGATCATTAATTTTAAATAGTAAACTACTTGAGCCAAGACACAAAATAGATTTGTGTTGCAGCTGTTGAGAGGCAAACGCTGATCTCAGGGAAGGTGAGATCTGATGAAGGAAATCTTCTACTGCAGCCGGAGTCAGAAACCTTTGTCCACCCGATGGCTGCATTTCCTTCTGGGCAGCCTTCCAGAGGCAAAAGTGAGATCAGCCTTCCAGGGGCAACAAATGTTAAATTTTACTTTTGTACAGTAGTCAAATTTCTGCACAAACTCATTTACCTATCTTCTATCCAGGCAAACAAAAGTTATTAGCAGAGGTCAAGGGCACATTTCAGCTGGGGAAAAAGCATCCAATGAAAGTATGAAGCAGGGCTGGGAGGAGGTGTGGGTAGAGTCCTGGGGGCCAGAAGAGGCTTCAGGGGCCACGTTTGGCCTCTGGGACAGGTTCCCCATGTGCTACAGCATCCAAGAGATGACCAGCCCCCTGCTTCTTTAAATGCCCCCTATACCACTTCTTGCATCAACCTGTTCCACTGTCAAACATCTTGCCCCATGAGGAACTTTCTCATAAAAAAGTGAATTATGCTCAATAGGACCTACTCTCAAAAAAGTGCATACTGGATTTTAGATATTGCATTTTAGGAGTAATTAAATCAGTTATGATTTGTTGTTAATATGGAAAGATTGACATATTAAATTTAGGGACAATAGACCACATAATGATTTTTTGCTAAGTTTCTAGGTCAGGCTTTCTCAAACTCGGCCCTCCAGATGTTTTTAGCCTACAACTCCCATGATCCCTAGCTAGCAGGACCAGTGGTCAGGGATTATGGGAATTGTAGTCTCAAAACATTTGGAGGGCCAAGGTTGAGGAATCCTGGACTATGTAGTGCACCATGGTTTATAGGAATTGTAGAGATATATTTATTATGATTTGCTGGGTTTGAAACAGATGCATTGTGTATGTGTATGCTTTAAACCTACTTTAGTTTGCATCTGTGAATAAATTTGAAATAAACATTTAATGTGCTCATGTAGGCAATCATCACCGATGCAAATGAAATCGTTGTGGGTAGATGGCATTCACTGAGAAGGTCATGAGTACTCAAGAGAACATTAAAACTACAAGGACGTTTTTATAAGGCGGTCTTTTGTGTTTAATCTTTTATTTTAAATGACATTTCTGTTGAAGAACACAATGGTCCAGCATTCAGCATCCACTTGAAAAGCTCTTCAGTTATTATCTAATACATCCCCTTGCATCTCGTCCTAATGAATTGTCAATTCACTGGAGCAAATGAAGTTTTTTCCTGTTTGCTTGTCGATTAAGTTTGGCAGTCTTTTCAGTCTGTAATTCTATTTTGTCCAGTTCTGGCATTAATAGTGACTAAACCCTAATTTTGATTTCTAAGTGAATGTCAGCCAAACTGTAAAATCCTCCCTTTTTAAAAAAAGAAAAGAGAACAATTTCATTACTCCTGGATAAAAAAAAGAGACAAGGAAACAAATAAGCCATTATTTCCGTTTATTTTTTAAAAAAAACCTCATAATTGCTATGCCAATTCACATTTCTCTAAGAAGTATTTTAGGATTCCACATTAATTTATTTAAACTTTTGTATCCCACACATTTTGAAGGCGGGAACACACCGCTCAGGACAACTTAAAATATACGGGAAACCTGTAACTTACACAGGGATAAGGTCACAGGATTGTGCCTAAAGCAAAAATCATGTACAGTGAAAACACATTGGGTGAATGGGCAGGTGGGATTGCCAAAGTCTTTCCCCCCAGACTCCTGCCCCATTTCCACCCATTTATTTATTAAGCCAAGTATGTAAAGCTGAATGCTCACAAGTTCAATGTGCTTAAGTTTCAGGCTTACTGTATAACATTACCATTTAATAAAACTAATGTAAAGCAATAACAAAAAGGAGACAGGGTCAGATGATGAGATGTAAAAGCACTGCCTGTTTTCCTTTGGACCAAAAAAAAAGTGTGAGTATGTATGTACAGTAGCACCTCGGCTTATGTTACCCTCGGGTAATGTAAACTTTGGGTTGAGGAAACGGCCAACCCGGAAGTGTTTCGCAGCACGCACATGCGCAGAAGCGCTCTATAGTCTGCCGCTGAACACGCATGCACAGAAGAGGTCCCTCCAGTTGAGGAAACCTCAGGATCTGACCGGAGCTCCAGAACGGATCCTGTCCGCAACTGGAGGTATCACCGTATATCTGAAAATGAGGGAAAATTACATTTCTAAAATTTTCATTTTAGCAAAAGCAAAAATATTGCAACTTCGTATGAAATTGTATTGAAATCTAGCATACTGAAATCCAGTTTTGAATGAACAAAAACCCCACAAGGATCCTTGCAAAACGCAGACCTTCCTGCCTCACATTTCCCACTCATCACAATGATAGGAATATCACTGGAAGTTGCAGAAGCAGCAGTCTCCCTGGCTAGGTTGTGTCAAGTAAAAATGCTTCCTCGGGAAAGATTTCGCCCTTCCCTCAACCTGAGGTTGATGGAGTTGACTGGTGCTTTTAGGGATATGTCTTCCCTTTCCATGCTGGGGGGTGTGGGGGTGCTCTGGGGTCACGGTTGCCCTTGGCAGTGTTGATTCCCAACCAGTTTGGTCAAGAAGATGCACTGCCTGTCACAAGTCATGTCCTAGTTTGGGCTAAGCATGTTGAACACAGAAAATGAGCGCTCACACTTTACATTGTGGGTGCCCTTTGTGGGATTGCGTGTGGTGCTACAGTTCCCAGGGAGCTTAATGGCAAACAGGGGCTGGCTTGCCTCTCAGTGTTAATTTTGGGAGGCTCACGCCCAGCCTCAGTGATCAAGTTTCTTATTTATATGGAGCCAGCCCCATTTATAAATAGGGGGTGGAGCTGACAATAGCCAGGCAGTCTGCTCTGGAGATTAACCCTCCCTACCCTCCATTTGTTTAATGATTCTTGTTTGCAGATTAACTTTTTCTTCCTGTTTAGCGGCAACAAAATATCTGGCAACAAGTTAGTATTTGGGGAGCAGCTACAGGCAAATCTAACAGGAAATGTTGCATTTGCAAAAGCTATAGTGTACATTAAAGGAGAGATAAGAATTTTTAAAGCTTAGGCTGCAATCCTATTGCCATATGTTCGGGTTAGTCTCATTGTACTCTATGAGACCTCCTTTCTGACCAAGACTTGCTCAGGTAGGATTGAGGTGTTAATGTGAAATTTTCCAGATCTAGAAATAATATTCTCTTAAACTTAGCTATTCTTTAAAAAGCAGCTGCCTAAGCTCAAAGGAAGGGACATGGGTGGCGATGTGGGTTAAACCACAGAGCCTAGGACTTGCTGATCAGAAGGTCGGAGGTTCGAATCCCCGCAACGGGGTGAGCTCCCGTTGCTCAGTCCCTGCTCCTGCTAACCTAGCAGTTCAAAAGCACGTAAAAGTGCAAGTAGATAAATAGGTACCGCTCCGGCGCGAACGTAAACGGCATTTCCGTGTGCTGCTCTGGTTTGCCAGAAGTGGCTTAGTCATGCTGGCCACATGACCTGGAAGCTGTATGCCGGCTCCCTTGGGCAGTAAAGAGAGATGAGCGCCGCTGCCCCAGAGTCGGTCATGACTGGACCTAATGATCAGGGGTCCCTTTACCTTTACCTTAAGCTCAAAGGGGCAAATTTTGAGCCTGCCACTCCCTAGACCATGGGTAGGCAACCAAGGCCCGTGGGCTGGATGTGGTCCAATCATCTTCTAAATCTGGCCTGCGGACGGTCCAGGAATCAGCGTGTTTTTACATGAGTAGAATGTGTCCTTTTATTTAAAATGCATCTCTGGGTTATTTGTGGGGCCTGCCTGGTGTTTTTACATGAGTAGAATGTGTGCTTTTATTTAAAATGCATCTCTGGGTTATTTGTGGGACATAGGAATTTGTTCATATTTTTTTCCTATAATATAGTCTGGCCCCCCCACAAGGTCTGAGCGACAGTGGACCGGCCCCCTGCTGAAAAGTCCAAGACTTTCCAACGTTACATGGAGAGACATGGAAGTCTTCATTTAGAACTGCGAGGGCTGAGATACTGATTTGGAATCCTCCTGTATGAGGAGCACCATTTCCCCAAGGAATTTACTTGGGATATTTCGCCGCAAAGAACTGGCAACCCCTCTGTCCTCCCTGCTCTAAATGGAGGCATGTGCTAGACGCCCCCATCACATAACAGAGCCCCCCGGGACATGTCTCCATTTAGCACTGAAGGATTGAGGAACTGCCAGCTCAGAAGTGGCACATGTATCTGACTTTATCATATGCCACTTCTGAACTGTCAGCATTTCAATCCTCAAACAGGTGCTCAGGCACCAAAAAGAAACCAGCTGGTGGGCTCTTTTCTGCCCACAGACCACCACTTGACCACCCTCAATATACTGTACATACTATGACTCCTTAACTACAGCTGCAGAGAAACACACACAAAAATTATATCTCTGGCTTGCCCTACTGTGCTTGGAAAAACTGTTTTGATGCATGTTTAAAGCCTAGTTCTCACTAGTAGTGAAGTGTGCCTGGGCTGTGCCATCACAGCTGGGTATCCGCATGACTCAATATCCTTCCATATTAAGAGAAAGAAAAGAAATAAATCCTTTAACACAGAAAATGAGCTGTCAGAAAGAAGATTTCTAAGCCCAACACTCATGCTAGCTTTCTCCATTAAGGAGAAGATTTCCACCATGTGAGATGTCACCTGCAATCTGAAGTTCCGCAACCCAGAAAGAGATTTACCATCTTTATGAGAATTTGCCATATTTATACGAGTCTAACGTGCCATCAGATCTAGTATGCACCTCAATTTCCAGAACCTTGAAACCTGAAAAAGTATTTGCTGGCAAATGTAAATGTGCCATCGAATCGAATGCACACCTTAATTTTCGCAACGTAATTCATCTTTCTTTAGGGCAACCACTGTAAAGATGTTTGATTTTGTGCAGCTGTGTCAGAACTTTGAGCACTTTTCTACTGAACACAATCCTAAAGGTAAGAGGCTTCCTGAATCCAGGCCTGCAGGGATTGCAACCAGAAGGATGTATAAAGCCCTTCAGGCATGAAGCATTTGTTCCAAATGCTAATTAAAGGGGCAACGATTAGGTCACACTGATCTTGGCACGTCATTCAGCGCCATGGAACTGAGGAACGAAATGTTCAGTATTGACATGTTTGGCCCTTCGGTGGTTTTCCATTTGCCGAAATAACCTGGATCAATCCTTTACCCGAGGCTACAGCACTGTAAAAAGCAGAGACATCACCTTGCTGACAAATGTCCAGCTATGGTTTTCCCAGTAGTGATGTATGGAAGTGAGAGCTGGACCGTAAAGAAGGCTGATCGCTGAAGAATTGATGCTTTTGAATTATGGTGCTGGAGGAGACTCTGGAGAGTCCCATGGACTGCAAGAAGATCAAACCTCTCCATTCTTAAGGAAATCAGCCCTGAGTGATCTGCAGGGCTCCATATTCTTCACCCCTGCCCTAACCTATATCTGCATCCATCTTCAGAACATACAGTGCACACATTTATTGGCTGAGGTTTCATTTGGCTGATCAGCACAACCCTGGGCATTTCATGTGCTACTCACAGATGCCTTCACTGGTGGTTTTCTTGTGCCTTATTTCTCGGCACACTGGATTCCCTATACTGCACTGGTTCATTATATTTAGGACTCCCAAAAGACCCTACGTTGCAGTATTAAGGTACATGGTTCTGCAGGGCCATGGTATGGCATTGACTGGAAGTGTCCTGCTAAAAGGTGCAGCCACAACTTAAGCCAGGTCTTGGTCTTCTCACTGAGAACTGGCCACATGGCATTCCAGGCAGATGACCAAGAAGCCAAAGGAGGAATGTCTCTTCCCTTCTATGTTTCTTTTCTCTTTTTTTCTTAATGAATTTTATTAGTATTTTCCACACAACAACAACACGAAAGATATCAAAAGATAACAATACACAACACACAAAAATCAACATTTGAAAACTAAAAAAGACAACAACAACGAAACAAAAAAACAAACAAATCCATATCTTACAAGTTAATATTATAAACACTAAAACAGCAACAACAAGACATTGACTTCCACCAATCCCACAGCGCCTCCTTTATCTCTCATTGTGTCTTCCTGTTTTCCTGTTTTCTTTATCCTCTCTATCCTAACATCTAGATAGATATAAATCCTTCTTTCATATCCTTTCACTTCACAAGGTTATTCCAGACTCAGCCAGATTTCTGCCCTCGAACCTTGACTTTTGAGGTCCAAAAAGTGAAGTAAAAAAGAATGGGAGTGCCTAAATGAATACCTCAAAAGCTCCCTTCTATGTTTCTATATAAGCTGTAAGCCACCCAGAGTGGCTGGGGAAATAACAACAACAACAATAACTATTATTATTATTATTATTATTATTATTATTATTATTATTATTATTCCAAGCACAGAAATGCAATGGGCTGATGCTCTCTGTCCTTCTGACGGGCTTGGTGGGTGTTTTTTCTTTGGATAGGAGGAGTTAGTAACTTTTGTGAGCTTATGTGAACAAAATCATTTCAGAAAATTACTAAAATTATCCAATTACAAAAACCCCCAAGTACTTTAATAGAAATATGCACTTAGTGAATCATTGTAATAATACTTAGCATGTGTGTGTTGTTTAAAGCACTTAACATATTTATCTAAGTACTCCATTTGCCACTCCAAAAAAGACTGGGTACTATTATTATCTCCACATGGCTGAGTTTGAGCGAATAAGGTGTCTAATGAATTATAAGCTAAGGAAAGATACGAACTGGGGACATTGTGGCTCACAGCTTTTACCGTTAGCCATATCAGCAGCTTCTGTTTGGGTTTCAGATTACATTGCAGCCAGTGAGATTTTGGGTGGTATGAACTGGAAGAAAAAATTAACTGCATACTCTAAACAGAAAGAAATTGCAGGTTATATCAGTTTTCAAAGGTTATAATATGCTGTCCATTACCAGACAGTGACATCTGTTATGGGACTCTTGTACCAAATCTGCTTTTCAAAAGCTTAATCTAGCATGAAACTTTCAGGTATGGAAAGTCCAAAAATCAATAATGAAGAGTCCATAATGTCTTGGATCTCCTGCTAAATATTTTCAATCAATCAATAAGTGATGTTCTGGATATGCTCAACATCCACTCCCCACCTAAAAGAATCTTCTTTTTGTCATAGATTCCCCCCTGCAAGTTTATAATCCTTTGTCTAGGAAAAAACCAAACAAACTCAAAAACTTTGGCTCTCCCCAAAAAAGCTGAACAACTTTGGTTGGTAATAGATCACAGTCTCTTGGAAATTGGACAGCCCTGATCTAGAATCAAAGTTTACTGAATCTAGATGGATGGTTTCTGTGCCGCCGCCCCCCCTCGCTCTCACACACAGTGTACTCCACTTAAATTTTTGTATACATCCACTTTTAACATTTCCCCAATGATTCAAATAAGCAACCTGTTAGAACTAGCTTGGTAATTTGTCATTGTTTAGCTTATCTGTATATGCAGGATATAGGGACGTGGGTGGCACGGTGGGTTAAACCACAGAGCCTAGGACTTGCCGATCAGAAGGTCGGTGGTTCAAATCCCCGTGACGGGGTGAGCTCCTGTTGCTCAGTCCCTGCTCCTGCCAACCTAGCAGTTCAAAAGCACGTCAAAGTGCAAGTAGATAAATAGGTACCGCTCTGGCGGGAAGGTAAACGCCGTTTCCGTGCGCTGCTCTGGTTTGCCAGAAGTGGCTTAGTCATGCTGGCCACATGACCCGGAAGCTGTACGCCGGCTCCCTCGGCCAGTAAAGTGAGATGAGCGCCGCAACCCCAGAGTTGGCCATGACTGGACCTAAGGGTCAGGGGTCCCTTTACCTTTATTTTACCTAGCATATCTGTATAGGAATTGCAAAATAAATTGCAATAGGGTTAAACTCACAATGGTTTTAGGGCAAGATGCCATTTTGTCACAAACCGCAAGCTAGTTTGTTCAGGGTTACATACAACACACATTCGCTTACAGCTGCTTTTGATGCTGTTTTGTAGCTTCAAGCCTATATAGCAATGATTCCTACAGGAATCAGGGCACTCTCACTCTTGCTAGAGGTTTACAGATATGCAAAGCAGCATAAATGCATTTAATATTACACTGGAATGAGTCTAGACAAACTATGTATACTATAGGTTGCCTTGGTGCCTTTCTGCCTAGTTCTGCCAACCTTCCTACCCCTGAGCTAGAATCTCTCTCTCTCTCTTGTTCACACTGCCAAACCTTTTATAAACAAAATGTACCCTGCTTGCTTACATGTTTTTAACCAGACATTTTTCATTTTAGCAGCGACAACAGACAGCCTGTCAGCTATGTCTACATCATAATTCATTCATTTCCAAGGGAAAGGAAGTAATTCAGCTTTATCACATTAGTCAGTACAGATTCGTACATTGCTTTCTCTGCCTGGGTGGCAGGAGATATAGCTAGAATTATGAAAGTTTGTGCATAAATGTACAGACATACATGGCCAGCAGCACACAGACCTATGGGTTGGGTCCAATGAATTGGCTTTGCTCCTTCAGTTTTTGTACCTCCCTGGCAACTCGAGGTGTGAAACTATTTGTCTGGACGCAAGGACCTAAGCTACCACTCCAAAATAAAGTATATGACTCATCAAAAATGTTACATGTCTTGGGGGAACCTTGGCCTTCAAAGATTATCAAAATCCCAGTAATTAGGTGACTAATTAAAAGACTCTATGTATGTACCATGTCTGATAGGCTGTAAAAACAAAAACAAAAAAACAACTCACCAAAGACTTAAGAATTTGGGATACCCACTAGAGCATGGGTAGGCAAACTAAGGCCCGTAGGCTGGATCAGGCCCAATTGCCTTCTGGATCCGGCCTGCAGATGGTCTGGGAATCGCTGTGTGGATTTCCAGCACAAACATTTTTCCCCCCTCTCTCCCTCCCTCTCCCTCACATAGTGGCGGCGGCACCTCCTCCCTCCCTCCTCCTGGCTTCTCTTTGCCCTGCCTAGAGGAGGAAGGGGGCTGGACTTTGTTGGTGCCAGCAGCAGCAGCAGCAGCGCTTGAGCAGCCGCCATGTTAAGCAGCCCCTCTCTGGAGCCCTTTCGCAGGGCGCTCATCGTCCCTCCGCCGTCGCCGCCAGCCCCTGCCGCTCGCAAGACACAGGTAAGCAGCCACAGGGGCTCATGGTGCTCTTGCATTATTCCCCCCCAAAATATATAGTCTGGCACCCCACAAGGTCTGAGGGACAGTGGACCAGCCTCCTGCTGAAAAAGTTTGCTGACCCCTGCACTAGAGGCTACCAACATAAAATACTTATTTTCTTACTACTGTCACCATATGGTACTCTAGACAAGTGTTTCCCAGCCGGGGACCATATGGCCCCCTGGGAGGGGGAGCAGGATATTCCAAAGGGGGGGACAGTTGAAAATGGATGGTTGAAGGCACCATCCAACCGTTTTAGGGTTTACTCCATAGCCTTTTCTCTCTCAAAGATATCCCACAAGGCAGCAGAGATGAGCTACCTTCCCAGGTTATCCTGTTATCCTGATGTAACCGCTATTGCCTACACGGAGAAGGCTGGGCTTTTCTGTCACAAACCCTTATCTACTTTTTTAGGTCTTTCATGGGCCATTTCTGTTTCCAGGGAACTCTGCACTGCAGCCTAGAAATGACCCTGCTCTCACTCAACTGGGCTTTTATCCTCGCAACATAGTTGAGTCAAGAACGTTGTTGACTCTCGCCAGTTCACTGGTTGTGTAGACCAGTGGTGGCCAACTATTTTAGCAAGTATGTCGCAAGCCCAAACTATGAGGTCGTGCAGTGCAGGAGCCAGGCCCTGTGGCCAATAGGACTTTGCAGGGCTGGGGCCTTCCTAAGTTTGTTCTGGAAAGGCAAGGCGCAGCCACACAGGTGAGACTGCTTGGTAACTCACTGCACCTGGTGGCAAAGAGCTGGGAAGGGATATAAGGTCAGCATTTCCCTTTGGATCTTTGCCACGGCAACACATTTCCTGCCTTGCTGCGTTTGGCTTCTTGCTTCCTGGTCCTTGAATCTCAGCTTCTTAACTCCCTGCTTCTTGATCTGAACTGGCTTCTTGAGAGCCAGTGTGGTGTAGTGGTTAAGAGCGATAGACTCGTAATCTGGGGAACCGGGTTCGCGTCTCCACTCCTCCACATGCAGCTGCTGGGTGACCTTGGGCTAGTCACACTTCTTTGAAGTCTCTCAGCCCCACTCACCTCACAGAGTGTTTGTTGTGGGGGAGGAAGGGAAAGGAGAATGTTAGCCGCTTTGAGACTCCTTCGGGTAGTGATAAAGCGGGATATCAAATCCAAACTCTTCTTCTTCTTCTTGATCCTCGGACCCCTGACTTCATGACTCCTTGCTTCTTGATCCTTGGACCCCTGACTTTGTGACTCCTTGCTTCTTGATCCTCGGACCCATGACTTCGTGACTCCTTGCTTTCGGACCCTTGACTTCTTCACTTCCAGCTCTCTGACCCTCGGACTCTTGGCTTGCTGACTCATGGCTTCTGGCCCCCCTTCCTGCTCCCACCCGGCCATCTTGCACCCGGTCCTGACGTCCCCTGCCGGGACTTCGATCGCCCATGAACCAGATCATGACAAATACTTATGCAGCCCCACTGAATCTTAGTTTACATCTAGTCCAAGCTTGCCCAACTTCTGACCCACCTGGCCAAATATAGCACACCAGCCATTTACGACTTCCCATACAGGCTTGATAGAAATCCCATCTTTGCTGCCTCTCTGAGATTGTCTTCTGGGAAGATTACAAGCTGGGCAGGCCTGCACTAGTCTAATTAGGTGTGAACCCATGTCTGGTCTTTATCACTTCAGATTGTAGGTGGGGGCTCACAGCATCAAATGCCTTTCGATTACAAAAAGAAAGCTGGTTTGTCAGGAAGAAGTGGTCTAGCGTAGCAACCTTACCGACATGCTGGTTCTCTGTCTAGGAGGATTTTTTATTTTATTTTATTTTTTACAGAGGAACATTCCATCAGGCAGTCTGAAGAAGTCTACCCCAGTCACAAGATTTCCTCTGTGAGAACAACACCTGAGTGAGAGAGCCAGCAGCAGAGAGAGAGTTGACCTAATATTTTGCAAAAGCCAGGACGGTGAGGGATTCTTTTGCCTGCCTAGAAGCGACACACATTTCTGTTGTATATGCCATTCATGCAATGGATAGCCATCTTAACACAATTGCAAGATAATTGCCCCATCTGTTTCAAAACACCCATGAAAATGAAGTTTAATAACAAGGGGAACAACACAAGTGCTTAAAACAGCCAATCAGATAACCGGACTGAAATAACAAACAGTGTCGATAGCACAATCCACAGAAAACTCTGTTGCAGTACCTTAAAATGGTTCTTAATAATAATAAAAAAATGAAATATTAGGGAAGCAATCCTAAACCTATTTACTTGAGAATAGGCTGTATTTTAATATCCTGCTGAAAGCCGCCTAGAGTGGCTGGGGAAACCCAGCCAGATGGGCAGGGTATAAATATTATTATTACTATATTATTATTATTATTATTATTATTATTATTATTATTATTATTTCCAAGTAAATGTGCATAAGACCAAAAGACCCAAAGACCATTACTTTCCGCCTCTTTTGGCTGAAGATCTCATCTAGTCACCTGCAGGCATACACAAAGAAGACAAGTTTTTGTATTTTAAAGAATGGAATCTGTCGCAAGAAAAATAAATTCATCCAAGATCTTAAATTCTTTATGGTATCACTAAGTCAGAAAACGCTTCTCTGAAAGCTATTTCCCTGTTACTGCTGTTATAAAAAGCTTTGAGAAATCAGAAGTTTGTCAGTTCTCTGTTTTCTTCAGCTGACGTGCTGTGATACTTACTTAGGCTGCAATGCTATACCCAGTTACTTGGGAGAACTTACACCCAGTATAAAGCCATTAGGAGAGGAAATTTGAAAACAGCTGCCTGCAGAATCAGGCTATAGCAATGGAAAGCTAGACAGGTAGCCAAAACTAAAATGCACCACTATCTGTAGGGTTCCTTGGTCTGATCAAGCCGGGACCGCAACTTCACAGAAAACACTTGGCTCCCGGAAAGAAACCTTTTCACTTTACAGAAACAAAGTCCTATTAAGGCAGTCATGTATCATCAAAGGTCAAGCTCTGCTAAAAATAATCAATGCATAAAGGATTTATTTTGAGTCCCAGAAGTTCCTTATAACTGCACCAGCAGTAGCCCGAAATGTTATCACCGCTGAAGTGAAAGCATGCATCGTGTCCCACCAGTCTTCCATATCAGGCAACACTAATTCCTTTACTCAGCAGGAGAGGAGGACCAATGCTGTGCTGTGCCAAAAAATTCTTCTCCTCCCCCCCCCAAGCCATTCTCCATCAATTAACAAGTAAAGAAATTGCATGCAAATATTATCAAAGGGGAGAGAAACGTTTGGTAAAATTTGTGTGGGTGCGATGCAGGACTTCTTTCTAAGGTGGCTGGGGTGTTTTGTGAGTGGTCTTCCTTACATTCTACAAATAATTTCTCTGCTAGTCTGCATTCTGCAGCCTTGCAAGGTGTCCACACTGTTGTGTACTGACGTTCTCACCCTGGGCCAGCAGGGGGATACTGTAGATAGTTATGCAAATAAGGGATCGAAAGTGACGTTCAGTGATTGGATAGTTTTAGAAAATTGTTACAGTTACATTGTACTGGAGCTCTATATAAGCAGGCTGACTGAGCTCCTCAGTTCAGTTCTGTCCTGGCCTGTGAATAAACAAGAGCTGTTTGAAGAATCGCTGTGTCATCTGATATGTCCACCCACAACTTAACACACACTTCCTTAAAAAATCTGAAGAATATCTGAAGAAGTGTGCATGCACACGAAAGCTCATACCAAGAACTAACTTAGTTGGTCTTTAAGGTGCTACTGGAAGAAAATTTTTTTCTTTTCCTTAAAAAAGTTACAGATAGGTAGCCGTGTTGGTCTGCCATAGTCAAAACAATTTTTTTTTTCTTCCAGTAGCACCTTAAAGACCAACTAAGTTAGTTCTTGGTATGAGCTTTCGTGTGCATGCACGAATTTTTTTTTTCCTTAAAAAACAACACCCTAATATCCCTAGCTGGGCTTTTCTATATGTGTAAGAAGCTGGAGGAGTCAGGCTGCCTACTTTGCACATGATAGCAGTTCACTGTTACTTTTAAAGTCTTATTTAAAAAATAAAGGGGAAAGGAGGGACTGTATCTACAAATACACTAATCTCAAGTGCTTAGTAGCCAAGTTCCCCACCTTCTATTAGTAGTAGTAGTAGTATACTGCCCTTCAGCAGAAATTCACAGGGGATTCACAACATAAAAATACAAAATGAAAACACAAAATACATAATAAAACAAGAATAAAAACAAAACAACTTTCCTCCTCCCACAAACGTATTTTAAAGGCCATAGAATGCTCAATCAATCAAAGGCCTGGTTATATAGAAATGGTTTCTCCTGGTGTATAAATATATGTAACAAAAGCAATAGGCAAGTCTACCTGGTGAAAGCAATCCGCAAAGTGGGGAGCCACTGCAGAAAAGGCCCTGTCTTGAGTTGCCACCCTCTGGACTTCTCGTGGAGGAGGCACACAAAGAAGGACCTCAGATGATGATAGCAGAGTTCAGGTCGCTTCCAACATTTCAATGAAAGCCCAGGAGAAAATATAATGAGGGAAATCCTTCCATAGGGTGGTGGCAGCTTTTTTCCTCAATCAGGACATGCGTTGCTGCTTCAAGGGGTATTGCGGGTGAGCATTTTTCGGCAATCCCCCCCAAAAAACACTCAACAATCCTGTGCAATCCTCTCCCCCCTCCCATTTTCTTAAATCTGAGTCCCCCAAAATAGGGGGCATCTTATACACGGGAAAATACGGTATATCCTTGTTCTTCCTGTGTGTGGCAATTATTCTGTCCGCGGTGCTTCTTCCTGTCCTTGTAAGACGTCATGTCTTCCTTTCTCCTGGGTGTTGCTGCTATCCGTCATGCCTTGGTCGGAACTGATATCCCACTGTTGTTCCAGAAATTTCTCCATCGCTCCATCCCGTGCTTCATTGTTTTGCAACTCTAACAACAGCTGCAAAAGTCACTTAGTCCCAATAAATAACCTGTTTTCACCATTTCCCCCCTCAGCCTGGGAAGAAGAGCAATCTGTATCAAAACTTCTAATGCATACCTGTACATTGTACAGGTGAAACTCGAAAAATTAGAATATCGTGGAAAAGTTCATTTATTTCAGTAATTCAACTTAAAAGGTGAAACTAATATATGAGATAGAGTCATGATATGCAAGGTGAGATATGTCAAGCCTTTATTTGTTATAATTGTGATGATTATGGTGTACAGCTGATGAAAACCTCAAATTAACAATCTCATAAAATTATAATATTGTGAAAAGGTGCAGTAGCTATTCAATCCATAACACCTGCAATGGGTTCCTGAGCCTTTAAATGGTCTCTCAGTCTGGTTCAGTAGGAAGCACAATCATGGGGAAGGCTGCTGACCTAATCAGATGATATTCAATTTTTTTCAAATTTCACCTGTATATTTTTAAGGCCTATGTGCATAAAGTCCAATGTGCAGAGGCCCAAATGGTGCATTTTTATGTGTTGATAGTGAGGTTGGGAATCCTTTGGGAGGAGGGCAGGATAGGCATTTAAAAAAAGAAACACATGGGGGTTTAAATGCACGAAAGGTCTATGAAAATGTTGCATCCAACACAAGGGCATCTGAAGGGCACAGATGCAGACCAGCTTAGTCTTGTGATAGGAGTGGGCTTGTTGTTTAGTTGTGCTCATTTAAGGAGGCCCTCTTGTCTCTCCTTGCTATTCTTTGGAAATCTGCATTCAATTTCCTGTGTCTTTCACTATCTCCCTCGCATTTTGCTTGCCTTCTCTCCCCCGCTATTTGTAAGGCCTCTTTGGACAGCCACTTTGCTTTCTTGCATTTCCTTTTCATTGGGATGGTTTTTGTTGCTGCCTCCTGTACAATGTTACGAGCCTCCATTCTTCAGGCACTCTGTCCACCAAATCTAAATAGGAGTGGGCAGGCACAATCTATTACTCAATCTCATGTCCTCCTTCCTGAAGTACAGTCAGCTTTCTTTTAAAAAAAATAATCTTTATTTGCTTTTACAAATATAAAGTTAGAGCAATACAATCACAAACATCAACAGTTAAAAGATTTCCTTGAATCTCTGGATTTCCCAACTTCCCCTCTGTGGGTCCTTTTGTGGGTCTACTGCATCTTTTCCAATAAAGCGTGTTCTCCATCATGGAGAGCGCGGGTTGTTAACAAGACACCCCCTGTTGCTGGGCAAGTTGGTTTGGTTGGCCCACTGTGTGATTGGACTCCTGGAGTTGCTGGGGAGAGTGTGATGTTGCCAATATTGATTGACAGCCTTGGTTGATATATATTCCTTTCACTGCGCTCATCGAATCACCCAACCACCCTCCCTAATTTTAGGGTGTTTGTTGCGTTTGACCTTGCTATGCCTGTCATGGGGTCGCTTGCTTTTGGGGCAGGGGCCTGGTAGGAATGTTGTCCATTTGGCTGATTGGCTGGTGCCATTTGGTTTCTGCCTACTGCGTAGGAAAAATTGGTTGGTGGAGGGGTATGGATTGCCTGTGCCTGCCCCTCCAATGCTGTTGCTGCAAGGGAATTCCATTAAAGGAATCCAGGGGCTCGCCATGCTTTTGTCCGCACCCCTGTCAAAGGGGATAGGGCCACGCAAGAGCCCCTGGGAGCATTTGGGGAGAGGTGAAGTTCTGGTACTCAGCTCCATCTACTCCTCATATAATGTTTTCCCCTACAGACTTCACAGGCTTGCGGATGTCAGTTCTGTCCCAGGGCGGGGACAGATAGTCGTAACCAATGCCTAAGCAACCACTCACTTTGTTTGTATTTTAATAAAGTTGTGGCCAAAATTTTGCCAAAAACCTTAAACAAAAATTATGGTGTGAAGTGTGAATTTATTTAGGGGTGGCTTGGGGACCTCGACATGCAATCCACATTTTATATAACTCCAATATCTCCATAGTGCTTGCTACATTACAAGTGTTATTGCAATCCTGCTACTGTTTTCATCTGCTTACAGTGGTCTCCAAGATAAGATGTACAGTCAGCTTTCAATTTATGCTGGGATTATGTTCTGGGGACACCATGTGAAGCCAAAATAACATATGGTGGCGGAAGAAAGGGTTTTTTTTGGGGGGGGGGTCATTTGCTGTTCCACCTCAGGTGATGGAATGTCTTGGGCTGACCCAGTTTATCGTCGTTTTTAAAATGCCTAAAATAATATAAAGAAAATTGCTCTAGCATTTTAGACTGGCCAGACCACATGCAGAATAATGAGCAGAGTAATCAGAATTGATCTGTCATCTCCACTGCGGTTTCAGTAGTCCATTATGTAGGAGAAGAACAATTTCCTCCCCTGTGGTATGTCTGTAGTCCGCAGTATAATTTAGATGCCTCTCAATTGCTTCCTTTCATTCTTATATTCATTTTTATTAGGATAACATAAACAAATGCATGCAATTTACAGGATTATTTCCTGCTACAAAACATTTTAGTGGCTTCCTAACAAATGCTGGTTGTGTTATAAAGGATGGAAAAATAAATCCCTCTTTTTAAAAAACCCAGAGCCTTATAGAATCAAACTTTTAACCTTAGAATTTTTTTTTTTAATTAGTTTCCTTAGTGAGATACTTGGGATAATTATATAGTTGCAAAGATATCTTATGTACTTAAGGTGACTGGATTTGGGGGGGGGGGTTGACCCTTATCATGCCTGAATAGTCTACACATCATAGCATCAAGATGATCATTCCAACTTGTTTGAAATTTAACACAGAGAATCTACCTAATAAGGGGCACCACCTGGCCAAATTTCAGAGAAACTTATAATAGCAGTTTAAATATTTTGTTATTATAATTCAGGGAAAGTCCCATCCTCCACATTAAGGTAAAGGTAAAGGGACCCCTGACCATTAGGTCCAGTCGTGGCCGACTCTGGGGTTGCAGCGCTCATCTCGCTTTATTGGCCGAGGGAGCCGGCGTACAGCTTCCAGGTCATGTGGCCAGCATGACTGAGCCGCTTCTGGCGAACCAGAGCAGCGCACAGAAATGCCGTTTACCTTCCCGCCAGAGCAGTACCTATTTATCTACTTGCACTTTGACTAAAAATAAAGAAATTTGCTGAGAGTAATACCAAAAATAAATAAGGCAGAAGTTATCCAACAAGCAGGAAAGCATCCCAATAAACTATGCTCCAACACAACCAAGCCTTGTTTGAAAACAGAAATGGGTGTATTGAGGCATATAAAAAAGGTTTAAAATCATGGATTGTGGTTTTAAGGTTGTGTGATAGGAAACACAATACTTGAAAGGTGAGAAGAATGAAGTAAATGATCAGGGAAAATTCAAACAGAAATCTGTTAGATGGTTTTCCACCCCGCCATATGGCTTTACAGAATCCTCAGGGTGGCTTACAATAAGCTGTAAGAAAATAGTAAAACTTGTCACCTTGAACAATACTTTAAAGAAGAGACATTCAGATAAAGCTTACAATAGCCTTGAAAATTCACAAACACCAACACAGTAAGGTAGGAATCTATATAACAACAAGCAGAAACATTTTGAGGTCCTCAAAAATGATATAAAACTCAAGAGCCAAAGGGGCCGTCACTCCCTCCCCCATTCATTGTAAAACAGTGGTGGTTGTAAAAGAATTTTGCTGGGTTTGTGTTTGGACCAAGAAACCAGGAAGATGGGGCCTGACTAATTTCTCTCTTATGTCTGATTCAAATCTGTGGCTTCCTGTATCAGAGGTCTGCCTTGGCTTTCTTAAACTCTCAGGCTTTTAGTCATATGTGCTGACTCAGAGAATGCACTGCAAAGACCTCAAAGTGAAGCATCTTCCGTACTTCGCGCCTCATGTTATAAGGTATTAGATTTTAAGGAATTGTATCTAAAAGATTTTAGCTCTGTAACTGCGTTGTTAGCAGCTGAGAAAAGACCTCATGTTTGTGGTTTTCCATCTGGTTTTCGTAGCACAATGTTACTGAAGGAAGGCTCCTTTCTGCTTAAGTTGATCTTTTCAGGGTGTCTCTGAACTTCATCATGTGAAGCATATAGTGAGAGGAGAATGACCCATAGTAAATACAGAACATGGTTTTAAATTCCACATCAGACTACACTTAAATATTCGTTTGAGTACAGACTGCAAATGCGATTGTCAATTCAGGCACAACGTTGAACCATGCTTAAGTTCCCTCAGCCACAGTTTGGCATGGGGGCTGAATGTGTAGCTGGTGAATATTGAAAGGACAGAGGTCACCATCTGACTAGCCATCTTCCAAAGAAAGATAAAAGAGATGTACAATTATATGGGAAAAGGTATGGCAAATTGCAGGGTCTGGCAGTGTGGTTTTCTTGCACTGTGCTAAGGATTACTCAACATTTTTTTGCTGCCACTCTGAAGCCAAGAAATTGTCTGTAGAATTGATTGACTTTTCCTCTGTAACACAAGCCTGATTTATTGTGCCACTCATACAGGAAGGAATTAAGCGGTGTGCCCACTCAACACAGAAGCTGGATCACATAAATCTTGATTGCACACTAAATAAAGCTGTTTCTCCACCTGTTTCCAAGGTTCTACCTGTTTAGCAGAGCACTAAAAGCTGTGGAGAAACGGCCTCTCTTGGCCCCTATTTTCCCCATCTGTCATTCTCATTGACTCCACGCAGAATCACAAATGGGAAGTGGCTAATTTAGCTGACTGGAAGGCTCTAAATTCAGGTAGGTAGCCGTTAGTCTGATGCAGTCAAAATATATATATAAAATAAACAAATTGTCTAGTAGCACCTTAGAAACCAACTAAGTTTGTTCTTGGTATAAGCTTCCGTGTGCATGCACACTTCTTCAGTGAGAGAACATTATATGCAATACTTCAAAGGTTTCAAAAGAATACAGTCTGATGTTTTTGTTACTTTCAGCAGAGTAAAAGGTGAAAGAACCTAATTTCTTGTTTGCAGATCGGTTGGTTGAAGTTACGGTAAGCAGACCTTGAATGACACAATTTAAATACTTCTTACCAAACAAAAACCAACAAATAAAACCAGTTTTGTGAGCCTTCATAATATTTTGGGGGTTGCCTGCCTTGCCTTTTCCAACCCAGATGTTGAATCTGAAGTTTAAAGCAAAAAAAGAGAAGAGTTCAGCTTAGTCTTGTAATTCAGGATAATACTTTACGCATCTGATGAAGTGAGCTATATTGTTTATGGAAGCTTCCACCATAGTAAGTGCATTAGTCTTAAAATAAGGTGCATTACATACCTTTTGCTGCAATGGATGAACATGGCTACTTCTCTGGATTTATTTATTTATTTTTAATTCACTTATTATATTCTGTTCTTATATCAAGCTCTCAGTTGTCTCCTCTCCAAAGGCTAATTAATTCCAAACCTCTTTAGGTCAACAATGATAACAAGGTTATTACAATAATCCCGCCAATGTTCTTATCTGTTTACAGTTTATTTATAAATATTCAATAAACCATTTCCATTCTTTTATATTAAAAAGTTTTGTTGACTTGATTTCTTATTTTTCCGGTTAAGTTTTGCCATTTCTGCATATTCCAAAAGTTTTTGTATCCATTCTTCTTTTGCTGGGACTTCTTCTTCTTCTTCTTCCCATTAGTAACTTCTGTGTTATTTCTTTTGCACATCTATGGAAATATGTCCCTTTTTCTAAAAGGGGGCAGTGTTATAGGTTGCCCCCCCTCTAAACCCTAGAAAATAATAACAGGATTTTGATCATTTGGGTATGAAGGGAATATACAAGCTGCAGAGGAATTCCTGGGCTAGTGTATGCAAAAAGAGTGGCTGGGAGAGATGCCTTTGACCTTGTACTGCAGTGGGGAGCAAGACCCTCTTGAGATGACTATGCTCTGTAAAATCTGGACTCCCTCTATCCAAACTCAGGTGTGAATATGTGAATAAATCAGGGTGGATAACAATCAATGATTTTTTTTAAAAAAAATAAAAATCAGATTTTATATATATATATATATATGTGTGTGTGTGTGTGTGTGATTATTATTTTTTTAAATCAGATTTTTAAAATAAAATGCTTTTGGAGGAAAAACATTTCTAAATATAGTTTTCTATTTAAGTTGCATTATGGTGCTTTTGAATTCTGGTGCTGGAGGAGACTCTTGAGAGTCCCATGGACTGCAAGAAGATCAAACCTCTCCATTCTGAAGGAAATCAGCCCTGAGTGCTCACTGGAAGGACAGATCCTGAAGCTGAGGCTCCAATACTTTCGCCACCTCATGAGAAGAGAAGACTCCCTGGAAAAGACGCTGATGCTGGGAAAGATGGAGGGCACAAGGAGAAGGGGACGACAGAGGACGAGATGGTTGGACATTGTTCTCGAAGCAACAAACATGAGTCTGACCAAACTGCGGGAGGCAGTGGAAGACAGGAGGGCCTGGCGTGCTCTGGTCCAGGGGGTCACGAAGAGTCGGACACGACTAAACAACAAAACAACGACAACAACATAGTCCAAAGGCTATCCATCAGGAAATATGGATTTGTTTTAAGTTTTTCATGTGTGCTAAAACTCAGTCTAAGGGTTTTTTTGTTTTTTTTTTAAATCATTTAACCACATCAGTTAATAAACATGGATACATATACTATAATGTTATTGCTTTAGTTACATAAATTGTTTAAACTGTTATTAAGGAAATGATTATTTTTCTCCTTCCAATAAAGTACAGTAGAAAAGTTGTCCAAACATAAACAGTTAATTTATTAAACCTCACAATAATTTCATAATTACCTGTCTTTGTATTTCTAATAGTATAACCAAATCAGTAAATTTTGATATAACTGTAAAAACTACTCTCAAAACTTATTTTTCCAAAAATGAAACCTTCATCTGGTTGTAAATATTAAGATTATACCAGCAAGAATGAGTCTTTCTGTAAAAAAAAGGGGGGGAGATTTAAATCAAGTCTTACTGGCTTGTGATTTAAATCATGAATGTCAAGGCCATATCTATTCTAATTTGCAATCAGAAAATTAGATGATAAAATACAGAAGCTATTAAACATCAGCCTCATTTTCAACGAACAGAGATTAATATTCTGATAAAACAACAAGCTGTGAGCAACAACCACAACCACAAAAGGATCCCTCTTGTGGGCTTTCCTCCTCCCTGACATATAAGCCCAGTTCACACGGTGCAAATAACTACAGTTAAATACAATTGATAGTTTAATGTGAACAGGCAGTGTGCTAAACATGCTGCTAAAGAGTTCTCATTCCATTCCTCTTGCGCTGCTAGCAAACATGCCGGAGTCTGGCTTGTTGTTGGGATGTTTGAACCCAAGCTTGAAGTTTGTTTCCCCCACACAAACCACAAGCACTAAACCAAGAACAAACCTTGGTTACAGCTTATGGTTTGTCTGAAGAGAAAGAAGCCACAAGTGCGGGTTCAGAGGCCATGGCAAACCAAACTCTGGCACGTTTCCCAGAAGTGGAGCAAGAACTTTTCAGTAGCAGGAGCCCTGCTTGTTCACATTAAACCATAGTTTGTTTTTAACTATGGTTTAATGTCACATGTGAACTGATGTCATCTTGCTGTGTGCTTATCTACCCTGGTCAAAGACAGCCAATAAGAGAGAAAAACACAATGAAATGAAACCATGTGATAAATTTTACTATACAGTGGTGCCTCGCAAGACGAAATTAATTCGTTCTGCGAGTTTCTTCGTCTTGCGGATTTTTCGTCTTGCGAAGCACGGCTATTAACGGTATTAGCGGTTTTAAGAAAAAGGAAACTCGCAAGAACTCGCAAGACGTTTTCGTCTTGTGAAGCAAGCCCATAGGGAAATTCGTCTTGCGAAGCAACTCAAAAAATGAAAAACTCTTTCGTCTTGCGAGTTTTTCGTCTTGCGAGGCATTCGTCTTGCGAGGTACCACTGTATGTTTTTGTAGGGGGTGTCCTTAGTTTAGGGCTGCCCAGTGGTTAACATAACACGATTATTCTGCCTAAAGGGATTTTGCGTGTCGAGGTCCCCAAGCCACCCCCTAAATAAATCACAATTCACACAGCATTTTTGTTTAAGGTTTTTGGCATAATTTTGGCCACAACTTTATTAAAATACATAAATGTGAGTGGTTGCTTAGGCATTGGTTCCAATTATCTGTCCCTGTCTAGGGACAGAACTGACTTCCGGATTCCAGCGAAAGCCAGGAAGGGAAAACATTATTGGGAAGAAAATGGAGCTGAGCCCCAGGCCCTCACCTCTCCCTGCATGCTCCCAGGGGCTTGCGTGGCTCAAGCCCCTTGCCAGGGATTCGGACAAAAGCATGGCAAACCCCTGGATTCCTTTAACGGAATTCCCTTGCAGCAGCAGCATTGGAGGGGCAGGCACTGCCAACCACATCCCCTCCACCAACCAAATTTTAACCAATGCCTAACCACATGGCGCTGTGGGTTAAACCACAGAGCCTAGGACTTGCCGATCAGAAGGTCGGAGGTTTGAATCCCCGTGACGGGGTGAGCTCCCGTTGCTCGGTCCCTGCTCCTGCCAACCTAGCAGTTCGAAAGTATGTCAAAGTGCAAGTAGATAAATAGGTACCGCTACAGCGGGAAGGTAAATGGTGTTTCCGTGCGCTGCTCTGGTTTGCCAGAAGTGGCTTAGTCCTGCTGGCCACATGACCCAGAAGCTGTACGCCGGCTCCCTTGGCCAATAAAGCGAGATGAGCGCCGCAACCCCAGAGTCGGCCATGACTGGACCTAATGGCCAGGGGTCCCTTTACCTTTACCTTTAACCACAACCTTACAAGTTGTGACGATTTGCTATGCAGTAGGCAAAAACCAAATGGCACCAGCCAATCTGCCAAATGGACAAAATTCCTACCAGGCCCCTGCCCCCAAAGCAGACAACCCCATGACAGGCATAGGAAGGTCGAACGCAACAGCCCTAAATTAGGGAGGGTGGGTGGGCGATCCGATGCACGCAGCAAAAGAGACAGAAAAAAGCTGTGTGCCAACCCTCTAAATCTCCCCAACAACCCAAATTGGCCCCATCACAGTCATGGCCATCCAAATGGTCCCGCCCAGTAACCAAGAGGGGGTGTCCTGTTAAACCCCACCGCAACACATGCTCTCCATGAAGGAGAACATGCTTTGTGGGATACTTCCCACAGGAAAGACGTTATCTCCCTGCTTTCTATACACATGATGGAGACTTGTCACTCTGTGTCTCCAGTTCCACTCAGCATTTGATGTGTCCCTGCTGGTTAACTATCAGGACCTTTTTATTTTTATTTGTTTTGCAAAAGCAACCCCCTCTCAGTGTGATGGTAAAATTAAGGCACTCTCAGAAATGACACACATAATTAAGGAGGATAGAGACAAGTATACAGGGCAGCTGTTTGTCTCTGGAGCATGTGGTACACCAAAAGAACCACAGTTACTCATTTGAAGGCATGGGGACTTTGAAAAAGCAAACAGAATGAATCCTTTGACAAATACCAAACAGGAACAATGTTTTGATAGTCACCAGATTGCTTACTGCAATATATGCTTCCTGAAATTGACACTGCAAATTGGTGGTATGGTTAAAAAACTCATAAATTATGGGAGTGCTGGTGAAAGCATAAAATCAGGGTGAAAAGGCTCGCCTTCAAAAAAAGGAAAAAAAGGGGGGGTTACCTTATGTATCGCTCTCCCTTCTTGCAGGGTAATTGCTGGACTTTACATTTTCAAAAATAGAGAATCAGACATTGTGTGTTTCTACATGCCAACATTTGTACCATGGTTAAAGCAAACTTCAGAGTAGTAGTCAAAGTCGGTTCTTCAGTCCAAGCTGATTAAGGTCACTGCTACTATCTGAGAATACAGTAGAACTACAGGAGAAGGAGAAGCTGTCCTTTGGAGGAGTTTGTAAGTTTTTCTATACTTTTAACTCCTTTGCAAACTGTTTTGAAAACACGTATGGGGTATATGAATATCATAAATAAAAACATGAGCTGTTTTATCGTGTGTCTTTTTTCCATTTAGGTATCTGCATACTGGTCTTCATAAAGTAAAGACCACAAACTGGTTTCTAAAGATCCTATAACGGGGGTGGCCAACTCCCAAGAGACTGCGATCTACTCACAGAGCTAAAAACTGGCAGTGATGGGGGGTTCCAGTCCAAGTTGTTAAGCTTTTTTTGGAGAGGAGGAAAGCCCCAGTTTTGGGGGTTGGGGGCCAGTGATCTATCGGTATATCACGGTCTACCTGTTCAACACACCTGCAACAGTATAATATACAACTGAGGTAAGAATCATAAACACAAGTAAAAGTGTCCTGAAATATCGCACACATAATAATAATGTACAAAAAATGTACATAATAATAATGAGGCCTGGGAGAAGGGAAATGTCTTGAATTGACAGTAAAAGCTCATTCATGAAGTTGCTGTCTGGGCCATGACTGAAAGGGAATTTCCTAACTCCAGCCCCACAAAACACCCCCATTATATATAAGGACAGATCGTGAAGCTGAGGCTCCAATACTTTGGCCACCTCATGAGAAGAGAAGACTCCCTGGAAAAGACCCTGATGTTGGGAAAGATGGAGGGCACAAGGAGAAGGGGAAGACAGAGGACGAGATGGTGGGACAGTGTTCTCGAAGCTACAAACATGAGTCTGACCAAACTGCGGGAGGCAGTGGAAGACAGAAGTGCCTGGCATGCTCTGGTCCAGGGGGTCACGAAGAGTCGGACACAACTAAACGACTAAACAACAACATCAACAATAAATATAATTCAGGTTTGCACTTTATGCTAAGGTTACCAGATTTTTTACAATGAATCCAGGGACACTTTTTCAACTTCCTGCTAAATAGATGGATTTTGTCAGAGGACTGATTTGTAAATCGGGGGACTGTCCCCGGGAAACGGGGACGTCTGGTAACTTTACTTTATGCATCTGATGTAAGTGAACTGTAATCTGCAAATGCTTATGCCATCATGAATTTGTTTGTCTTCAAGGTGCCGCAATGGACTAACGCAGCCATCCCTCTGGAAAAAGATATTAAGGGCCATTTCAAAAGGAGGAGAATGGAAACAAAGCTTTCCAGGGCTGATCCAGCTGGCCCACTGTCCACTGAACTGAAAATTACAGATCAGCCTAAAACAACATGGGCAAAAATAGAGCAATCAGGGTCCTTGTTCTTCGTTTTTGTTTTTTTAAATTGAGAATCATGGCAACCACGCTGACCAGAAAGCCAATAATTTCAAGAGGCTCCTGTACAAGCTGCAATTACTGAATGGCAAAACATGTTTCTTTCAAAGATACATAGGCTTTTTTTACAGAGCATACGTTATCATTATTGCAGAACAAAAATGGGAGGAAAGGAATCACCAGAGAAAAGAAGATAAAATGCAATTGTGGAGAGAGAAATCATGGTTTGTAGAATGCAAAACACATCCTGCATGGAAGCCGCATGATAGCAGTCTTGAGTGGCTGCCTCGAAGATCCGTTAGTTCTACGCAAAAAAAGGCAATATATTCATTGCCGTTGTTTCAAGTGAAACAACATGAATATATAAAGTCAGGTGATATTAGCATTCAGAAAATGATAAAAGGTGTCATCAGTTACCAATGTGGGCAGACCTTTATGCGGTCAAGAGTACATGATTACAATATCAAGTTAAAATATAATCTGAATATACAAAACAAATATTATAGGTGTGCAGATGGACTTTAAGCAACAGCTTTTAAAAACTCTATTAAACTACATGCTACAAACAGAACAGATAAATCTGCAAATGCAGAAGGGAAATCTGGTGGCAAGCCCATTATGTTCTGGGCCAGAACTTCACTGGAGTTATGGGATCGGCTCAAGTGTTGTCTTCACTGTAGGGAAATGAGCCACTACTTAGCAGAGCTCCCTAGAAGTCACCCCATACAAAGTAATAGCTTTGGATACCTATTGGATAGACACGGGTGGCGCTGAGGTCTAAACCACTGAGCCTCTTGGGCTTGCCGATCAGAAAGTCGGTGGTTCGACGGAGTGAGCTCCCTTTGCTCTGTCCCGGCTCCTGCCAACCTAGCAGTTCGAAAGCACGCCAAAAAAAGTTCAAGTAGATACAGTAAATAGGTACCACTCTGACAAGAAGGTAAATGGCGTTTCCGTGCGCTGCTCTGGTTTCACCAGAAGCGGCTTAGTCATGCTGGCCACATGACCCAGAAAAACTGTCTGCGGACAAATGCCGGCTCCCTTGGCCAGTGAAGCGAGATGAGCGCCGCAACCCCAGAGTCGTCTGCGACTGGACTTAACTGTCAGGGGTCCTTTACCTTTTTTACCTATTGGATAGATCAGTTGTTTAGCAGTGTTGATAACATATGGGACAGCTGTGCATTCCTGCATTGCAGAGGGTTGGACTAGATGGTCCTCAGTGCGCCTTCCAACTCTCCAATTCTATGCTTCTATGAAAGGGGTCCATTCACTTCACTTGCTTAATATCGTATTCTGAATCCCACATCCTTGTAACATAAAACAAATGTAAGTGTAACCTACTGACCTGTTATCCAGTCTGCCAAATGCTGAAGGATATGCAAAATCCATTGCTGTTGCTGCATTCAATAGTCTTTCCTTTTATAATGATAAATTAAAACATTTTCACTACCCCTATTGTACTCAACAGGCCTCTGTTTGGAAAGAAAACAAGAAGCCCCCAGGCCCCCATTGACCATCTCTCCCAGGGACCGGGGGGGGGGGGGGGGAAGAGATGCTGAAAAACTGAAGAAATCTGGAAACCTGATACTGAGAGCTACATCACTTTTGCAGAATGCAAAAAGTAAGGGGAAATGTAACTAGTAGAAGAATGATGGGCACACCGTTCTGCGTATTTTAGCACTCTTTTCTTGTCTCTGATCTTGTTTTAAAAGAAATTAACACCGTATTTTTTGGTAGCCTAGTCCTGCTACCTCTTTGAACTTAATGAATCCCTGATGTAAGTAAAACTATGGGTGAGAACCGGCTTTTCATGTGCAAAGCATATGAACTTAGTTGGCAAATGGCCAGCCAAATTTCAACAGCTACCTATCAGGAGAGGTTGGAAGGAAGAATTCCATGGTCGAGAAAAGTATTCTTAACAAAATATTTACCATTCACATTATAAAAGCAACTGAAGCAAGTAGCTATGCTGTTTGAAAAACAAAATACAGAAACTTATATTGGCAGTTATTCCCACCCCCCCCCCCAAATTATCTTTATACTGAAGGAACTGTTTAATAGCTTTTCCTTTTCAGATTTAGATGGTATTCACTTTGTATTTTCCAATCAATCCTTGAGTGAGGGTAAAATTAATTCCCCACGCACCCTTTTTGCTATCTATTTTCAAGAAAATTCGGAAAAGTGCAAAATCTGAAGAGCAACTATGTTCCAGTTCGACAGGTGCCAATCAGATCATTTCACATCAGAATTCACAGATGCCTCATTCATTTCTGTTGTTGTTGTTGTTGTTGTTGTTGTGTACAGTGGTACCTCGGGTTACATACGCTTCAGGTTACATACGCTTCAGGTTACATACACTTCAGGTTACAGACTCCGCTAACCCAGATATAGTGCTTCAGGTTAAGATCTTTGCTTCAGGATGAGAACAGAAATCGTGCTCCGGCAGCATGGCAGCAGCAGGAGGCCCCATTAGCTAAAGTGGTGCTTTAGGTTAAGAACAGTTTCAGGCTAAGAACAGACCTCCGGAACGAATTAAGTGCTTATCCCGAGGTACCACTGTACCACTTAATTGCTAAGGTGGCTTCTAAATGGTTTACAAGTATAAAACCATTTCTTTTTTAAAAAAATTGCATAATTAAAATACACAATAAAAGTTTCAGCAAAAAATTAAAATAAACATTCACAACTAAAACAGATTACTGACTTCAGATTTCATATCTTAAGATAGATCTCCCAGCTATTTACTTGCATATATGGCATCCTGCCGACCCTATCCTGGGCCTCTATCTTGTGGATACTTAGGACCACCTGTTACAACCCTGAAAGACAGCCACTGAGGCTTTGCAAAGACTGCTTGGACTATAAAGGGCAAAATTTTGTTAAGCCACGAAGCCAAAAGGATGTGGGGAAGCAAAGGATGCAAAAAATGTGACCCTTCACTTGTAGGGTGGGAAAACAAATCTTTCACCTAATTTTAAAAATCCCCTCCAAGCTGTTCCAATATTTGTTTACAACATCTTTAATCTTGTATACAGTTGTCCTGTTTCTATCATTCCGGTCCAGTGTCATAACAAACAGGAACTGAGCACATATTACAAGCGTGAGAAAAACCTGCCTTCTAACCCAAACATTTTGAGTGAAAACGAGGCGGCAATTTAGCAACAAAGTCCCGCAAGTGGTGGAACAAAATGTACCAGTTTAGAAGGGAGGAACGGGGAGAGAAGAGATCAGAGATCATGCATCTTTGAATGCAAAACAAAAAAGTTCCTGCGAGCAGAAAACTAGCAGAAGATGAAGAAAGGTAGGTTAGAACAGTTACATCCCTGATGTGTTGCCGTTGCCACTGGGTATATGCACACACCAGGGCTGCCTTAAGCATATGCGGCGCTGGGGTGCAAAGATCTGCCTGGCATCCCCCCTCCCCAGGTTGTCCAGTCCCAGGAGCACAGGAGGACGGAGCCGGCCAGCCACCTCAGCGTCTCACTGGCTCAGTCGCCCCTGAACTCGTGGTGCCCTGAACCAACAGGCGGGCTCTTCCCCAGACTCAACTCTCAGGCTCTGGACTCTCAGCCTGGTGCCCTGGAGAGCCAGGCGCCCGGGTGCCCCGCACCCCTAGTGCCTATCGTACACACACATACATACTGTAGCATTCTAAAGTGTGATCCCCCAGCCACAGTCTGTCCACCCTACTGCTTCGGGACTCATGCCACCCACTGCCAATTCTGTTGCATGTTAGATCAAGCCTATGTTCACCATAGGCTTTTGAATTCTGGTGCTGGAGGAGACTCTTGAGAGTCCCATGGACTGCAAGAAGATCAAAGCTATCCATTCTTAAGGAAATCAGCCCTGAGTGCTCACTGGAAGGACAGATCCTGAAGCTGAGGCTCCAATACTTTGGCCACGTCATGAGAAGAGAAGACTCCCTGGAAAAGACCCTGATGTTGGGAAAGATGGAGGGCACAAGGAGAAGGGGATGACAGAGGACGAGATGGTGGGACAGTGTTCTCGAAGCTACAAACATGAGTCTGACCAAACTGCGGGAGGCAGTGGAAGATAGGAGTGCCTGGCGTGCTCTGGTCCAGGGGGTAACGAAGAGTCGGACACGACTAAACGACTAAACAACAACACCATGTTCACCAGGCACTATTCCTTTAAAAAACACACACACAAAAACAAAAAAAACAGGGCAGATGTGAAGCAGATGACAATGCAATGGTAAATGTACAAATTCTCAGACCAATAAATGGTATAACTGAACAGAAAATAGCAACTGTAAAACTTCATACAGTTAAGCACACACCTGCATCAAATTTAAGACCCTACAGACAGGAAGCAGACGTAAATGCAACAGTAATTTTCAAAGGGGACAGAAAGCATTTATGCTTTAAAAATTAAGAACTGTTGGTAAAGCAGCATGGCAGTAACAAATGAACAATCACCTCCTCTTTAGTAAACATGTGTCTATTTAAACAAAAGGAAGAGGTTAAGTGGGTCAGGGCAATAAAAATATTTGTTTGAACCCCAAAAAGGAAATGGGACCGTCGTGTGCATGTGTTTGCTCACACACTTGTGTGTGTGTGTGTGTGTGTGTGTGTGTGTAAATAACAGTAACATCTCCGGCCTAAACAAATAAGCCTCCATTCGGAAGAAGCCTGAAGCCAAGAAAAACAGCTGCTATTTAAGGCTGTTGCAGCCCAGAAAAGGGGAGGGGGGAGAGATCCACTTACTGTCTTCATGCAGAAACCACCCACATTAAGCCTTGTTTCCAACCTAGAATGAGCACAGAGCATTTGACCAGATGAAAGATTTTATTTTACGGCTCTGTATCATGGTGTAGGGACGCGGGTGGCGCTGTGGGTTAAGCCACAGAGCCTAGGACTTGCCGATCATAAGGTCGGCGGTTCGAATCCCTGCGACGGGGTGAGCTCCGGTTGCTCGGTCCCTGCTCCTGCCAACCTAGCAATTTGAAAGCACGTCAAAGTGCAAGTAGATAAATAGGTACCGCTCCAGCGGGAAGGTAAACGGCATTTCTCCAGAAGTGGCTTAGTCATGCTGGCCACATGACCTGGAAGCTGTACACCGGCTCCCTCGGCCAGTAAAGTGAGATGAGCACCACAACCCCAGAGTCGTCCGCGACTGGACCTAATGGTCCTTTACCTTTTACCAATGCACATAAGGCATCAGAAAAGCCCAGCAGAAACCTCTCTCTGCCTCAGGACTATATTCCCTTACCATGACAGTAGGCTCTGACTTCCTGGATCTTGTCTGTTCATCTTGTCATGCCTCATTTAAAACACATCAGTACAATTAATTAGTGTGCTAACAATTTTCTGCATCACATGCTAGCACCCTCCACTGACAATGTGCCGTAGCAGTATGGATTCTCACTAGCTTGCACCCTCGATGCAAACCACACCATTTACTGGTTCTACTCAAGGCATGCCTCCATTGCTTTTACTTTTTTTTTTCTGAATAACGCTGCCAGATCGCTAGTCGGCATCGTTTATGGTCGGAACTACGACGGTATCTGATCGTCTTTGAACCTCCGACTTTCGTTCTTGATTAATGAAAACATTCTTGGCAAATGCTTTCGCTCTGGTTCGTCTTGCGCCGGTCCAAGAATTTCACCTCTAGCGGCACAATACGAATGCCCCCGGCCGTCCCTCTTAATCATGGCCCCAGTTCCGAAAACCAACAAAATAGAACCGGAGTCCTATTCCATTATTCCTAGCTGGAGTATTCCGGCGACCGGCCTGCTTTGAACTCCATTGCTTTTACTTGAAGTGTTTATGAGAAGAACTGTGATAACGCCTCTTGCACAGCTAGATAGAGGTTGGAAATATGTATGTTGGTGTCTTTGCAGAAACCTCTGGCTTTTTGTGTGGCTGGAAATTGGCCTACTGCACAAAAGTAAGAGGTGAAAACCAGTTTTGCCTTTGACCTCATCAGCACTGGTGCACCAGAAGGTTCTTCACAAAGGAATGCATCCCTCAGGTTGAAAATGTGTTATGTACTAAGCTTGGATCCTAGAACAATAGGCAGGTAGGATCCTAGAATGTAACAACTGATTGGCTTGCAGGAAAAGACCAATCAGGTTCCAGGAGGAAGTTAATCAGCCTATTAGGTTGGTAGGATCCTAGAATGCAGCAACTGATTGGCTGGCAGGAAAAGACCAATCACACTCATTGTGTAAATAATGTACAGTGGTACCTCGGGTTACACACGCTTCAGGTTACATACGCTTCAGGTTACAGACTCCGCTAACCCAGAAATAATACCTCGGATTAAGAACTTTGCTTCAGGATGAGAACAGAAATCGTGCTCCGGCGGTGTGGCAAGCAGCAGGAGGCCCCATTAGCTAAAGTTAAGAACAGTTTCAGGTTAAGAGCAGACCTCCGGAACGAATTAAGCACTTAACCCGAGGTAACACTGTACAGTATATAAAAGCCTGAGGTTTTGGGGAATATTCAATCACTTTTTTACAAGCTGCAATAAAGAGCATGAAATCACTGCAGGACTCTGAGCATATTTCAAAATGGTGGCTTCTTGACCAGCATATTGCAAACATAGCATTGTGCTCTAAATTGCAAAAAGAAAGCAAAGCATGCCTTGAAGGGCATTTGCTGCATTGCATTTTCAAGAGTAATTACCAACACAGAACAACATGTTATGATTTAACAGGCACTGGACACAGTATACCCATTAAGGTGGCTGTAATGGTCCTAAGGGGTTGCTCGTGCGTAAGCAGGTGCCTATCTCCCTGGTTGGGTGCAAACACCTGGCTGGGCTGCCAAAGTGAACCTCTTCTGTCCAGACAGCCACTCGCCCGTGGCTGACTCAATCGCTGGCAGAATCCTTCAGTGGGTGTTTCTTAAACTTCTTCCAGCAAAGAAGCTCTTTGATGCCTAGTCTCCTCCTACTCTCTCTGCGCGAAAGCCTTCTGCGCAAGGAGGGCGTGGGCAGCGGACGACCCCTACTCTCCCCGCTGGTCCCAGGCCAGGAGTCATGGGACCGCCTCGCCACTCCCCCCCCAGCCCCCCTTCTCCACTGGTGCTACGCTGATTCTCTTCCCCAGAAGATGGGCTGCTCCTCCCGATCCCTGGACGCTCTCTGGAATCCCTCTGGCTTTTGCGCTCCCCCCCCCCCCCAGTACTGATGGCAGTTCCCTGACAGTGGCTTATGCCTATTTGCCTGGATCTGATCCATAGTTGTCCGGAAAAAGCAGGCATGCTTTTTTTCTCTCTCTCTCTACAGAAGGCTTGGTGATGAATTTCTAACAAGGAAAGAAAAATCTGTTATAGAATTCTAAAAGCCACACACACGGAGGGCAAAAAAGGTGGTTTACTCATGAATCCCCCCTAGAGAGCCATAAAATCATGAGCTATGTTAGTTGGAAATGCTTCAGTCATTATTCTGCAAACTACTCATCAGCGATTTTGAACCTAAAGGTCAAGACTGCTCTGCAGCAGCCATCTATATATGAGAAGCCAAAAATGAAAACACAAATCACAGGGACCCAATCCTAACTAAAGCAAACAGACTTCATATCCCAATGGGTTTTCCAGCTAATTCCTTGCTTAAGTGACAGGAAGCAAAGGGACAGTATCTGAAAATCAATGCAGAATATTCTTAAAGGTAAAGGTAAGGGTACCCCTGCCCGTATGGGCCAGTCTTGACAGACTCTGGGGTTGGTGCGCCCATCTCACTCTATAGGCCGGGGGCCAGCGCTGTCCGGAGACACTTCCGGGTCACGTGGCCAGCGTGACATCGCTGCTCTGGCGAGCCAGAGCCGCACACGGAAACGCCGTTTACCTTCCCGCTGGAAAGCGGTCCCTATTTATCTACTTGCACCCGGGGGTGCTTTCGAACTGCTAGGTTGGCAGGCGCTGGGACCGAGCAACGGGAGCGCACCCCGCCGCGAGGATTCGAACCACTGACCTTTCGATCGGCAAGCCCTAGGAGCTGAGGCTTTTACCCACAGCGCCACCCGCGTCCCCTCAGAATATTCTTAATGATTAGCAAAAAGTGAAAAATGGCTGGGTAAACAACTGCCAAATGTTTGCGATATTGTGGCAGCATCCTAAGAGATTGCAAGTGGATTCTTTTTTAAAAGAACTGATTGATTTTGAAAAAAATAAGTAATTAGCAAGCTTAGTAACCACATGGAACAAGAAAATGGATAAAACAGTTAGCTGTGTCTACACCTTTCATAAGTCTTCCAATTCTGAATGACAGAATCAGAACTGCAAAAAAAACCCCACACAATTTGATTTTATTACTTTAGAAAATAGATATATATTGTTCAGTTAATGAGAGGAAAGTTTTAATAGATACAATGTGTTGAGTTAAATTCAACCATGCAGGGGGAGACACAGGAAAATTCCTCAGGGATCTTTTGTTCATCCCTGAATTTATGCATCCAATACATGACTGCATTCAGATAGCCCAATCAGAAGACCTGCACACGAAAGGGCTTGCCATACCCGTACATTTTCTTTACAAAACACTTTCTGGTTGCACAAGCAGAATATTTTTGGCCTCATGGAATCCACTTGTGCCATAATGCAAACAGGGATAATTCTTTGCCTACCACCTCTCAGAGAACATGGCCTCATTTTCACTGGATAGACTTGTTCACTACTTTGAAGTACTGTTCTACTTCAAATACCAGGTGCGAACTCACATGATTGATTGTTCCTACAAGCAGAAAAGGAGCTTAACATCCTGGTTTTAGGTGAGCAGCTGAGGCTGCCGCAATATATTACCGTATTTTTTGCTCTATAGGACACACTTTTCCCCCTCCAAAAATGAAGGGGAAATGTGTGTGCGTCCTATGGAGTGAATGCAGGCTCCTTGGCTTCAGCGATAGCAACACAAAGCCTCCAAAGCGCAGAGGGAGCACTCCTTCTGCGCTCCAGAGGCTTCGCGTTGCTTTCACTGAAGCCTGGAGAGCGTTAGTGAAACGATGGCTTCCTTTCGATAGGTGCAATAATGTTGCATGTATAGGGGCAGAACTGACATTGGGCAGGATCAACACAGGGAAGGAAGGCCTGAGGGGAAAACTGGCCTTAGCATGCCCCAAGCTCGGGTTCAGTCTCTGCCTGTCTGAAATCCTCACCCTGGTCTCCCAGTTGGACTGGGAGACTCCCATGGAATGGGTTTGGCATGGGCCAGCCCCAGCAGATCCCATCCCACTAGCAGGGGGTGAATAGAATGAAGAATTGATCCTGCTCCTACTGCCCTGCCAATGCAGACCCTGCCTACTGCGGCCAATAAAGAGTTGGCCTGACCTCATCCCAACTCCTGGTGTCCTAGCTGCTCATTCACACATCTTCTGGGACTCAGAATGCTCCTTCCAGGGCAATGATGATGATGATGATGGTTACAGTGGTACCTCGGGTTAAGAACTTAATTCATTCCGGAGGTCTGAAACCTGTTAAACTGTTTTTAACCTGAAGCACCACTTTAGCTAATGGGGCCTCCTGCTGCTGCCACACGATTTCTGTTCTCATCCTGAAGCAAAGTTCTTAACCCGAGGTAATATTTCTGGGTTAGCGGAGTCCATAACCTGAAGCATATGTAACCTGAAGTACAACAGTATTTGGTTCTTTTCCTCACAAAAGGGACCCAAAGTAACTTACAAAACTCAATTTTCTGCATACCAAATTATTATTATTATTATTATTATTATTATTGGCATTTCCAAAATTTCTTCCAAAGGCTCCACAAGGTACCAGAAAACTGAAACTGCCCTTGATAAATAGGAGCAGCTGGAGCACATGGAGGCAAGATTTTATCAGGCAACCTCCTGGTTCACAAATCATGTTCTTATCCGACATTACCCTCACACCAGTCTCGAGGAGTGGAATCTGTGTGCGAGTGAGATTCGGCGCCCTTAAATTTGGTACTCCCTCCGTTTACATTCTTTCCCACAAAACTCACCACCACAATTCACACCTCGCCTCTAGCCTGTTGCCTCCCCTGGGAGCATAGGCTGCAAATTCCTTCAGAAACGCAACCATATGGACAATGCCCGCAAATCCTCCTTAGCAGGATTTGCTACTTTAGGAGAGCCACTGTCACACCAGGTAGCGGAGACTCTTTTAACGTGTGACTGTTTTAACTCAGAAGTGCGGAAATTCCCACTGGGATGGAGAGAGAGCCTTTCCCCTTGAAATGAGAGCAAAGAGTACGAGGTAACTGAATCTTGCATCTGGCAAGGAAGGTGGTTTCAAATCCCCTTTGGTGTTAAGTTTCTAACAATGGTTCTTCTTTCAAAGTCATGATCAACTGCATTTTTTAACATTTCCAAGCAGGGGCTTGCTTGGCATGCAGAGGAGGGGGATGAGGGAGAATAAATTCCTGTCTCCTTTCTAGTCTTGGTTCTTTAAAATGCATGGATAAAGAGAAGACGCTACAAGTTTCCCCCAATTATTCCAGGGAGCTTATTGATTGCAAAATAAGACTCAAGGGAGCCCTGCTCAGTGTGCATTCATGAGAGGCTTCTTGAGGCCTGATTTCCCCCTCTTTTATTTTTATTTTTGCGTGGGCGTTGTGTTCTGGGTCACTGCATGCTTGTGTAAAACCACATGCAATTGAAACACCCCACTGTGCCCTGTTCTGCCCTTTTAGTGACAACTTCCAGCCTCGGTTCTGTATACCTGAAGGAGCGTCTCCACCCCCATCGTCCAGCCCAGACACTGAGATCCAGCGCCGAGGGCCTTCTGGCGGTTCTCTTACTGCGAGAAGCCAAGTTACAGGGAACCAGGCAGAGGGCCTTCTCAGTAGTGGCGCCCGCCCTGTGGAGCGCCCTACCATCAGATATCAAGGAAATAAGCAACTATCCCACTTTTAAAAGACATCTGAAGGCAGCCCTGTTTAGGGAACTTTCTAATGTTTAATGCTGTACTGTGTTTTTAATATTCGATTGGGAGCCTCCCAGAGTGGCTGGGGAAACCCAGCCAGATGACCCGGGTATAAATATATTATTATTATTATTATTATTATTATTATTATTATTATTATTATTTTATGCGTCCAGGTCACTTCCGGGTACAGCACTGTGCACATATGTGTGACATTGTGCACACGTTGGTTATGCCTAAAATGGGGGTTGCCTGAAAGTACCCCTAAAATCATTGGAGAACCTCTTTCAGTGGTTTCCTGTAGATGCTAAGTAGCATGGGAGACAAAGATGGAACCCTGTGAAACCCCACAGGCCACAGCAAGGACCAACAATCTTTCAGCGCTGCCTTTTGCTTCTACTATTTACATCTCATACTGTTCTAAAGAACATTCTGTTCATAAAGTCAAATGCCTCTAATTTTGTCTGCAATAAAACAGTATCTCTCAGAAACATCCAAATCTTCATCGTGGACATTCCATACATTCACATCCAGAAATAAATATCTATGAAAGAAAGCTCAATGTAATATTTCCCCATAGCCTAGTGATGACCAAACTTGGCCCTCCAGATGTTTTGGGACTACAATTCCCATCATCCCCGGCCACCGATCCTGTTAGCTATGGATGATGGGAGTTGTAGTCCCAAAACAGCTGGAGGGCCAAGTTTGGCCATCACTGCCAAAGCCCAAACAAGACTTTTATTGGCTTCTCAATCTATGATTGATGGACATCTGAAGGGCAAAGTGAGGGATTGACACTAGGGCTGGGGTGATACAAGCTTTTCAACATCGCAGGTGAACATCACCAGCCAAACATTGTGGTCTGGTTTTATACCGCAAAGTTGAAAAAACGAGCTGTCTTGGCCTCAGACTGTGAGGTGCCTGGAGAAATTGCCGCAGCTCTCACCACAGGAGCTAAGGCTGTTTCACCCCAGCACCCAGTGGGCTGGGACAACGCTGCTTGTTTTGTACAGCTAAGCTGGGGCACGGGAGGGCTCCCAAACCCCAGCTGAGCCGTCCCCAATGCCCACCCCACACGCAAACAAGCACAGAGAGCACTGGGAATCCTTTGAGGGCTCCCCATCCCCAGCAGAGCCATCCCAGGTGCTCCCCTGCCAGCGCTGGGCTAGGGGATCCTTTAACTCATGAGTAGGCAAACTAAGGCCCAGGGGCTGGATCTGGCCCAATCACCTTCTAAATCCGGCCCGCGGGCGGTCCGGGAATCAGCGTGTTTTTACATGAGTCAAATGTGTGCTTTTATTTAAAAAGCATCTCTGGGTTATTTGTGGGGCATAGGAATTTGTTCATCCCCCCCAAAAAAAATATAGTTCAGCCCCCACAAGGTCTGAGGGACAGTGGACCTGCTGAAAAAGTCTGCTGACCCCTGCTTTAACTGCTCAGCCTGAGTCCCTCTGCTAGCAACAGTCGCTGGAGGAAGTCGCTAGCCGAGGGACCCAGGAGTGGTGGCGGTTTCACAAGCAATATACAGTGGTACCTCGGGTTACAGGCGCTTCAGGTTACAGACTCCGCTAACCCAGAAATATTACCTCGGGTTAAGAACTTTGCTTCAGGATGAGAACAGAAATTGTGCAGCGGTGGCTCAGTGGCAGCAGGAGGCCCCATTAGCTAAAGTGGTGCTTCAGGTTAAGAACAGTTTCAGGTTAAGAACAGACCTCCGGAACAAATTAAATTCTTAACCTGAGGTACCACAGTATTGCTGAGTGAAGCCAGCACCATGGTCTGCTCCTCATACAGGTCCCAGGACTAATTAACAGTAATAATTCTCTTTGATTGAAATAAAGCAACCACGAACTTTAGAAAATGAATCTTTTCTCATGCAACCTGCTGGAATATCTCAAGAGAGTAAACTATGGGGCCAGCATTTTAGTCCCACAGTGTGAAGGGTACTTTCGCACAGCACTTCTATACACTGAAGCCTAGCCAATTTTTTTAAGGCTAAATATATGTTTTGCATGAACAAAGAAACAATTACACAATGTACTTAACTAGACACTAGATACTCAGTTCCAAAAATCATACCAAGCCACAGTAAAAGGGGATGGGTGTGAACAGATTATCCATCATTATTTATTTGCTCATTCATAAAACTCTCCAAGCAGTATATACAATAAAATTATAATTTGCCAGGGCTATTAAAAACTGGGTTTTTGTTTTGTTTTTTTAAAAAAACCAAGTACACACAATATAATTATCAAGAGAACAGATAAAATCAGCAAAACTTTCAAAACAAACATAGAAAAGTAAATTATATGTCTGTGGAGGCATGCTGAAATAAAAAAAAAAGTTTTTCAGTCGGTGTCTAAAACAGTATATCATGTTTCCTCCATAAGCTACTGAACAATGGGAGCAACTTATTTATATTACATTCAGGTAACTCACAACTTACAAACTTTTAACTCGTGTGCATACAGCTTTATGTGCTTGGCAAAAAAATAAAATACAGCGGTACCTCGGGTTACAGTCGCTTCAGGTTACAGACGCTTCAGGTTACAGACTCCGCTAACCCAGAAATAGTACCTCAGGTTAAGAACTTTGCTTCAGGATGAGAACAGAAATTGCATGGCGGCGGCGTGGCGGCAGCAGGAGGCCCCATTAGCTAAAGTGGTGCTTCAGGTTAAGAACAGTTTCAGGTTAAGAATGGACCTCCAGAATGAATTAAGTTCTTAACCTGAGGTACCACTGTATAAAAAGAGGGTGGAAAGGGGGCAGGTGGAAAAAGACTTGGGCTATCCCACCTTTGAGAGAACCAACAGAAAGATGCAGTGAAAATTTGTGTTCTTTTATGTATCACTATTTTTACCTACGTCCTACAACACAGTTAAGAAAGGAGTTGCTGTAAATAAGACGTCTTGAAGCTTGAAATTATAAAATTATTTAGTAAAACCCATGGGGTGAACTGGAGTGAAGCCTGTGGGCTCAGTCTGATCCAGCCCACCTGCCATTGGCCAAATCCCGGGTAGGTGTTGTTGCTGTCCCACAATGGTGCCCAACCTGGCGGTAAGTGTCGTTATACAACAGATGAAACATGCACAAACAATTTTCTTCTCTTCTCTTCTTTTTTTATGCTTCCACTGCCTCCTTATTTTTATTCAGTGACCCCCAATTGCACCCAAGGCTACTACCACCCCCACCCCCCGATGATTTCAGTGGTACAGGAGGCAGGCTCACCCACTTTGGAAAACACTGCTATAAAACGTGCATGCTTTCCTTACTCACTGTTTACACAAGTTATTTTGGTTGAATCTGTATTTTGCTATATTGAAAACTAATGGAAATATATGCAGGGGGATATCCATTTTAAAGATAAAGATATTTAAACATTGCAGTGGTTTAGCTGGCTCATAGTACAGTGGACACTCGGGTTGCGAACGTGATCTGTGCGGGATGCACGTTCGCAACCCGCAGCGTTTGCAACCCACAGCTGCACATCTGCACACATGCAGGTTGCGATTCGGCGCTTCCGCACATGCGCAAAGCATGATTTAGCGCTTCTGTGCATGCACGGCCACCGAAACTCAGAAGTAACCCGTTCTGGTACTTCTGGGTTTCGGCGGTCCGTAACGTGAAAAAACGCAACCTGAAGCTTATGTAACCCGAGGTATGACTGTATTTGTATACAATAACTAGTACTTCATCAAACTGAACCTGCAGCCTCAAAAAACTGTGTTCCATGAAATTTCTCATTCTGACACCAACGATGCAATAAGCACACTAATAAGCAACTAATTTTTAATGATGATGATGATGATGATATCTTTGCCAGTTAGATGTCCTAGTCAAGATGAAAGGTAAAACTGACCGATGTGGGAATACTGTAATACCTTATTCTCAAGTTGTGGGTCATTCATTGTCTTGCAATGTTAGCTATAAATATACTGAAACAAACAAACAAACAAAAATCCAAAGACACTGAAATGCTATCACACTTAATATTGGCATTTGCTAAGAGAGAAAGAGATTTAATCTGACATATGCAGATTTGTGTACAAACATTCAATAATACAACTTTAATTACTCGAGCAAGGTGGTGGTTTTTTTTTCCCTGTCCCCCCCCCCTTTTATCAGTAGATGGAAATAATCTTCCCTGCACACCTATTTTGGTGTAATTCTGCCTGCTTTCATAACTTTTCGCTTCTTGTGCAGTTAGTGCTTCATTGATGCCACTCAGCTTCTGAACAAAGGCAGCAGCACAAAGACACCCTGAGCTTTTGCTGTTTTCCCACAACCCCCTTTGACAGGGATGGCAAAGGCCTTTTGCACTGGAGCTTCTGAACTGAGGCCTTGTTTTACATGTAAATGACATCAAAGATCTTTCAATGCACCTCAAGGAGGGAGAATAAAAAGCTTGGCTCACTGAGCTGGACTGGAATTCTCACGGGGGGGGGGGGGGGGAGATCCCTAATCTCTTTAGGATGTTGAGAATCCCAACCACATCAAGTAGTCCCGGGGATTATTACAAAGACTTTTCAGGAAAATGCAATGGCAGTGGGAGGGGAGCATGAGGAGAGATTATCATTTGGCATATTCTGCCCCCCCCCGCCCCCAGTTGAAAAGAATAAAAACTTCCTGTTTTCTCTATGGCATTTCAAAGACACCAAAATTTTTATCAAACAATATTTGAATGCACTGCTGTGATCATGTAAAAATAATGATACAAATACAGAAATGTTCAGGAAATTTCGTGCCTCAAATATGACACCAAGAGAAAAAGATAATGTCTGAATTATTATCTCAGATCACCTCATAAGTACTGGAAAAACTCACATGTAGATTGTTTCACTGATTATGTAGCTTAATGTATAGACCTGTGCATGGGTCAAGGTGTGTATATATGGGGAGGGGGAATAAGTTTTCCTAAAAACAGAGAACGAACCAGAGTCGTCCCCATCCCAAAATGTCATCAGTGACACCCAGCTCCATATTTTCTTCCCATCAAATCTAGGTGAGGCAATGAGCTCTGGCACAGTAGGGGACTGGACGAAGGCCAATAAACTCAAACCTGGATGAAGGCCAGTAAACTGAAACGCAATCCACACCAAATAAAGGTGGATGTTTTGTCTGTCTGGCTGAGTGACACTGAACCTGCTCAGATAGAGTTGCTCTCTCTTTAAAGGACCAGGTACAATAGTTTGGCCGGTCTTAGACCCAACATTGCCAGTTCAGGCACAGGTGGTCTTGGAGGCCCTCACAGTCTTATATTTAATTATATGCTTGTAGGTATACTTGGCACTGATTTTTCCCTATGCTGGTTTTGGCTTTTTTAATATCAATTTTATGCTAGTTTTGTATTTTATGATGTTGTTTTCTTCAGTAATGATAACAAATAAGTAACAGTTACTCAAATCATAGGATTAATTTAGTCTTCTGTGCTTCTGCAGGTATACAGATGGGTTGGTTCATTACCCTAACCAATGGAACATTTCATCCAGAAGTGGTTGTTTGTGGGAGGGGGTAGGCTGCTTAGGTCAGTCTCTAAAACTATATATATTTCAAGATAAAGAGGTATTGAGTTCTCTGTGCTTTATTTCATGGATATACAAAATAAAGTCCTGACACTGCAAAAAAGCAGGGGTTATGTCCCCCATATCACACACAACTGGTGAGTCAGCTTTTCAGATACAGTGGTACCTCAAGTTACAAACGCCTCAGGTTACAAACGCTTCAGGTTACAAACTCCGCTAACCTGGAAGAGTTACCTCGAGTTGAGAACTTTGCCCCAGGATGAGAACGGAAATCGTGTGCCGGTGGTGCAGCGGCAGGAAGAAGCCCCATTAGTGAAAGCATACTTCTAGTTAAGAACAGTTTCAGTTTAAGAACGGACCTCCGGAACGAATTAAGTTCATAACTAGAGGTACCACTGTATTGCAATAGAAAGTTAGAGGATGGGGAGAGAGATTTCTGATGGTTTGAGACTATCTAACCCTGTCTGCATCCTCTGAATCTCTGTGGTGGACTTGAGGCTCGCACAAAGCCTGAATCATTCCAAAGCAATCCACCTTAGTTTTGGATGCAGGCTTCATCCGAAACAGATGCACACCTCTATTACCATGTGAGGCTCCAATACTTTGGCCACCTCATGAGAAGAGAAGACTCCCTGGAAAAGACCCTGATGTTGGGAAAGATGGAGGGCACAAGGAGAAGGGGACGACAGAGGACGAGATGGTTGGACAGTGTTCTCGAAGCTACCAGTATGAGTTTGACCAAACTGCAGAAGGCAGTGGAAGACAGGAGTGCTTGGCGTGCTCTGGTCCAGGGGGTCACGAAGAGTCAGACACGACTAAACGACTAAACAACATCCAAGGGTACGAAGCAATCTCTTTGAAGTCTTCATACCTTCTGAAGCTCTGGCCTGTTTTACCAACTCCTCTGCACCTGTGGCCCAAATTGCTAACTATGCAACATACCCCAATTTCATATATTAATTTGACCCGTCTCTGAATTCCCACAAAAACGAACAGTGAAATAACATATATCACCATACATTTATCTCCGCTACCAACACAAGCTTCAGCTTGATTGCTTTTTATGTCATAATTTGTCTTCAGCTCACTAGGAAGTGAAGGTCATCAGTGATGTCTCCATTGCCCTTTGGTTAAAACTCTGTGACATGCTAAAGTGAGTAGTGGCAAAGCATGAAATCAAATGGACGACTGTAAGTTACAGCCCTCTCTGCAAAAGCATTCAACTGTCAAGTTCTTCATTAGAATCTGCACTCAGACACAGACAAGGAGCGTGAGCAAAGTGGCTTAAAGGTCAATTGTTCAAGGACAGAACACGGGCTACTGTGAAATCAAAAATGAAAACTGATTCCTTTTTCTTTTGTGCAAGAAACAACAACAATGGCCCTATGCACAATCAAAATGGATTACCTTTTGGTGCTGATGTTCTTCCCATCCCTTGCTTTAGTCTACATATGGAAAAAAGAGACTCAAAGAAAAAATGCAGAAGCTGGTTAAGGGTGATCCTCCCGATTCAAGTCTTATGTCCAATATGTTTTTGTGCAAACTGAGTTATTTTGCACTTGCATAAACTTAGCTCAGGGTAAACACTGGCAACCAACTTGCCAAGGAAGTTTGCCTGCTTCTTAAATAAGTGCTAAAGTGAGCAACACTCACAGAGGTGGCTTTTGTTACTCCACCCAATTACTGACTTCTGCAGACGGGTGAAGCCCTGTCCCTTCATGCACAGCTGTTGAACAATACTGTTAATGATTCCTCCTCCTTTGTTTAAGGAAACAAGAATAGGAGGAACAGGAGGAGTGTGCATTTGGTTCATGCAAACCCTGAATCTCAAGCGGAATTGGGAAAATGGTCAAGGGATTGGATCAACTCCTCCATGAGGAATGACTACAACATTTAGGCATTTTAGTTTAGAAAAGGGGCAAGTAAGGAAAATGAGATACAGACCTTTAAGATTATACATGGAGTGGCAAAAGTTGACAGAGAGTTCTTTCCCTAACGTAGGCTTGCAGATTTTAGAGGAATTAAAGGGGGTTTAGATCAAGTGAATTTTGTCTATTGCATCAGATGCTAAATGACAACTTTGGTCAAATGTTGTCTAGCCAGGATTTGTTTTAAGCAATTTGGATGCATCTGCCATTAATTCCAGCTGTGATGAAGATCAACAAGTCTAACTGGTTGATTTTAACTATCTGTGCTATTAATATGCTCCATTTAAGGGATTAGCTTGTTGTCTGGTTAAATTCAGCTATGCAGCAAAAACATTTCAGACTATCTGAACTTCCTATCTGCAAGTGGGAAAGTGCTTGTCTGAATGATCCCCACATAGTAAGAACCCCGTCTCCCTGTTCGTAAAAATCAGAGAAAGGGGTTTCAGCATAGCCTTCTAACTGTCATGCTAATTTTCTATGTGCAGGAACTTGTGATTGTGGGAGCTTTTAAATATTGCGTGTCGAGGTCCCCAGGGCCACCCCAATAACTCACACATCACACAGAATTTTTGTTTAAGATTTTTTGCATAATTTTGGCCACAACTTTATTAAAATACAAATTTGTGAGTGGTTGCTTAGGCACTGGTTGCGACTATCTGCCCCCACCATGGGGGACAGACTGACATACCGCACGATGCGAAAGTCAGAATAGGGGAATACACTTGGGGGTAGCGACGGAGCAGGGAACCTGCCCTCAGCCCTCCCCAAATGCAACCAGGAGCTCATTGCTATGGCCCGAGCCCCTTTGACAGAGTGGACAAGCAATAGTTAGCCCCCGATTCCTTTAACGGAATCCCTTGCAGCAGCAGCAGCATTAGAGGGGCAGGCACAGCCAATCCATGCCCCTCAACCAACCAAACCATAAACCAATGCCTAACCGCCAACCTTACAAGTTGTGACGATTTGCTACGCAGTAGGCAAAAACCAAATGGCCCCAGCCAATCAGCCAGATGGACAAAATTCCTACCGGGCCCCTGCCCCAAAGCAGATGACCCCATGACAGGCATAGCAAGGTCAAAGCGAACAACCCTATTCTAGGGAGGGGGGGGACAGGCAATCCGATGCACAGGTGAAAAGAGGAAGCCCTAGCCTCGTGCAAGGAGTTTTAGCATTTCTGGCTGTCAGTCAACAAATGGCAACATGAACTTCTTCCCAACAACAAGGGAAGCCCCAATCGCATCAGTGGCCAACGGTCAATTAGCCCGCCCCCAACTTTGGAGTGTCCTGGCGGCCCCCACCACAACACGTGCTCTCCATGAAGGAGAACACGCTTTGTACTACCTATGATTGTGAATTAGGTTCAGCAAAAATAGGGGGCAGGGAACCCTTGCTAAAGATGCCATCAGCTCAGGAGGGGTTGCAGAAAGGGGTGGAAGTATTTGCCCATAAAGAGTGAGGTCAGCGACCAATGCCTTCTCAAATATGATTGGATACTTGGGCATCATCATGTTCACTATCTGATCCCCCTATTGCCTAGGCTCACATTCCCATGAAAATGTCATTATGTATAAAAAGGGTACAAAGCAGCTGACAAACAGGTAGTGAAGCATTTAAGAAAGTGGCAGATAACACTCAGTGCAGTTCTAATCAATGTATAGCAACTCTTAGTACTGAAGGTACAACTAGTACTGGTATATGATACAAATCTAGGCTGCTTTAGTAAACATGCTTTTTTTGTAGCATCAGCTTTCTGCACAATAATTTTGAGTTTGCAATAACTGCAAATCTGTTTTTCGCTAATTAAGTACAGCCCAGACATTTTCATTCACAGTACTAATTCTTTTGTAGAGATATTCCATCCTCCGTCTCCAAAGACTAGTTGGAAAACTTCACCATGGCATGAAAGGAAGGGCTGGGAATTTCCTGTGGTGTGCAGTCAGATAGTACTCACTTGCTTAAGACTTAACAAAATAAAACGGGCCACACTACTGATACTTTGCCACTAAGATTGCTGTGGAATGTGGCTGTTCATGTGACATTGGCACCTACTGGATAACTCTCTGATTTAACTAAGCGCTAGTGTGAGGTCTGCCTCCTGCACAGCTGAGGAAAGAGGTATCACAAAGGCACACAGGAAGCAAGGAGAAGGCAACCTGTAGCTAAAAAGAGCAAGTCTTCCAGTTGCTCAAACCAGCAAGCAAAGCCAGCCTGGATGCTTTCATGAGACCTGCTGTGATCTAATTAAAGTGACTTCCTTGATCGATTTCCCTTCGGTTCCCTCCTTTAGCTCAGTGGTGGCACACATGCTGAACCCTCGACTAATATTTATGATGCAGGCCACCAGTTCAAGACCACCTCAGAATCTCCATGATCATGCATAATGAGTCGAAAGTGCCCATAACATATTTTCACTGTCCCATATATATATAAGGTTAACATTCATGATAGTGTTGCTCTGTGGTGGCTCTCGCCACCTCACAGCATTTGTGGTCGGGGTAGAAATTAGCAGGGTTATTTTTGGAGGGGGGAATCTCCCTCCCCTTCCCTATCATGAAATATAACAAATTCATTAACAAATATGGAGGTTTAGTCAGTGCTACGGCTGTGTTTGTCTAAGAGGAGAAGGATCAAAACATACCTGCAGCTGGGATCTACAGCACCATATAACTAAGCTATTAAAGGTTAAAGGTAAAGGTAAAGGGACCCCTGACCATTAGGTCCAGTCGTGACCGACTCTGGGGTTGCGGCGCTCATCTCGCTTTATTGGCCGGGGAGCTGGCGTACAGCTTCCAGGTCATGTGGCCAGCATGACTAAGCCACTTCTGGCAAAACCAGAGCAGTGCACGGAAACACCGTTTACCTTCCCACCGGAGCGGTACCTATTTATCTACTTGCACTTTGACGTGCTTTCGAACTGCTAGGTTGGCAGGAGCAGGGACTGAGCAACGGGAGCTCACCCCATCGCGGGGATTCGAACCGCCAACCTTCTGATCGGCAAGTCCTAGGCTCTGTGGTTTAACTCACAGCGCCACCCGCGTCCCTTATTAAAGGTTACTATCACCAAATTTTCAAAACTCCTAAAAAAAGAAACAAGAAGCTGCTGTTTCCTGGTTTCAATTAGTGCACCTTATAAAAGCAAACAAACAAACAAACAAATGAAATGGGTCTATGATTTCATTCTGCAAAGCAACACATACATTGAACGTTCCCTGTGTGATAGTTAGGGCTGACACAAACTAATAGGGGTACATTTGGCAAGCATTCTCCACCCCTGCCCCTGCGAAAATATTTCAGGGGCCCTTTTAAAGGAAACGGCACTGTACGTGTCATAAAAACGATTTGGCCAAACTAAAAAGAGAGAATACATGTCAGCCTACAAGACACATTCAAGGACCCCACTCCCAAAACTTGGCAAACGGTGAAGGCAGCAGCTCTCAATTCTGAGACACTTCACAGCCCCAGTCAGCCTCTATTTGAGTTATTGCAGAGGGTAAGGAGAAGCCCTCTTTCGAATTATTATTTTGAATATAGTTGCATTTCTCCAATCTTATGAAAGGAAGATTTAATGGAGGGGACCAAAGTATTGGGGAGGGGGAAGAATCTATAAGCAAGTATACTATATAAAATATATTCTGATGTATCACCAAGATGTTATGAACATAGGTAAGCTTTTCCGCGCACACAAAGGCTGTCACTATTTTTGTGTAGGATTCATTTACATACCAGCAAGTTCAGGTTGCACAATTAAAGGAGTGGGCCACTCCTGCCCCCCCCCATAGATTTTTTTTTTATTGCAACAAGGAAAGTGATGGGGAAATTTTGCTAAATGAAACATCATCTAATCTCCCTGCAAGCCAATCAGAATGAATGTGTGATAAGCAGCCAAGTTCATCAAATCTCCAAGCAAACAAATTAGGATGGAGGCTCAATAAACAGGTAATTAGGAAGCCACCTGAGATGCTGAAGATCTGGCAACCCTAGTGCTGTGTAGGGTCGTCAGCAGCCAATATGAAATAAATCTTGCATCAAAAATAAAAGCATTTTTTGGTACATCTGGGCTTCGCTTCTCTCTCTGCCACTTTCCCCTCTCTCTCTTCCCACAGCTGAGAACTTCAGTAAGATATAATTAGCTATACAAGCCACGTCCTAGGAATGTTAAATGTTTAAAATATGCCCAGGGGAGAGTGACAGAGAAAGAAAGAGGTTTAAGCTATTTCAGACAATTACTACCCATCTCGTTTAAAAGAAAAAAGAAGAAAAAGAATGAGGAGACCGTTTATAGGGGACACATAGTTTTTAATGCAGGGTCTTGTGAGTTCGGCAATTACTTGCTGCCGAGATTTGTGAGGTGAATTTAATAAAACCGTATGAGAGTTCACGTGTACTAATCAGAGTGGTAATGCTTTCCACAACCACTTTAGGAAATAGAACTTCCTCTGGTTTGACTTATTTTGCACAGTGTCTGCACACCTATAGAAGGAGAAGAAATGGAGGCAGTGAGAGATTTTACTTTCTTGGTCTCCATGATCACTGCAGATGGTGACAGCAGTCACAAAATTAAAAGACGCCTGCTTCTTGGGAGAAAAGCAGTGACAAACCTTGACAGCATCTTAAAAAGCAGAGACATCACCTTGCCAACAAACGTCCGTATAGTTAACACTATGGTTTTCCCAATAGTGATGTATGGAAGTGAGAGCTGGACCATAAAGAAGGCTGATTCCCGAAGAATTGATGCTTTTGAATTATGGTGCTGGAGGAGACTCTTGAGAGT